>JBBDGP010001163.1:3225000-3460000 GCA_037952835.1 Lithobates septentrionalis | reverse complement strand
TAATTTCTTGACTACCTCTTACACTTTTGAAGGCCCTGAAGCACCAGGACAATAGAAATGCCAAAAAATGGCCCCATTTTGGAAAGTAAACACTTCAATGAATTTTCTATGAGGCATAATGAGTCTTTTGAATATGTGATTTTTTTAACAAGTTTTTGGAAAATGTGCAAAGGAAATGAAAACGCATTTTTGTTTTTACACAAAGTTGTCCATGTATAAGATATTTCTAACACATAGCATGTACATAGCAAAAATGACAACCCAAAATACATTCTGCTACTCCTCCCGAGTATGGCGATACTACATGTGTGAGAGTTTTACACAGCCTGGTCACATACAGGGGCCCAACATGCCGGGAGCACCATCAGGTGTTCTAGGGGCATACATTTCACATCTAATTTGACTAACTATTACACATTTGTGAGGCACTGTAGTGGCACTGATGGGCACTATAGTGGCACGGTGACAAGGATGTGGCATGGATGAGAACTGATGTGGCATGGATGAGCACTGATGTGGCATGGATGAGCACTTATGTGGCATTGATGTGGCACAGATAAGTACTAATGTAGCACGGATGAGCAGTGATGTGGCGTGGATGATCACTGATGTGACGCGGATGATCAATTATGTGACACGGATGAGCACTGATGTGGCATTGATGTGGCACAGATGATCATTGATGTGGCACGAATGAGCACTGATGTGGCAAAAATGTGGCATGGATGAGCATGATTGAGGCATGGATGGGCACGGATGAGCATGATTGAGGCATGATTGAGCCATGGATGGTGATAGATGAGTCATGGATGGGGATGGATGAGCCATGGATGAGCATGAATGAGCCATGGATGGGGATGGATGAGCCATGCATGGGGATGGCTGAGCCATGGATGAACATGAATGGGGATGGATGAGCCATGGATGGGGATGGATGAGCCATGGATGAGCATGAATGATCCATGGATGGGGATGGATGAGCCATGCATGGGGATGGATGAGCCATGGATGAGCATGAATGGGGATGGATGAGCCATGGATGAGCATGAATGAGCCATGGATGGGGTTGGATGAGCCATGGATGAGCATGAATGAGCCATGGATGTGGATGGATGAGCCATGGATGAGCATGAATGAGCCATGGATGAGGATTGGGATGGATGAGCCAGAATGAGGATGAATAAGCCATGGATGGGGATGGATGAGCCAGAATGAGGATGGATGAGCCATGGATGGGCATTGATGAGCCATGGATGGGCACAGATCAGCGCTGTGGGCACTCCAGAGACAGCCCACAAGTGCTGCTGCACCCGCCCCCTCCTCTCCTAACACACAGTACCAATCGGTGCAAGGAGAGGGGAGGAACTGAACCGGACATGCACCGGTGTATTTACAAGTGATTGCTCTGTCATTGGACGGAGTGATCACGTGGTAAAGGGCCGCTGTCATTGGCCCTTTTCCCCAATCAATGACACGCTGGGTCCGGAAGACCCGACGGTCACGGACATTCCCAGGTGCGCGTCCCGGGGGGTTCGTGGGTAGCGCGATTCTGGGAGGATGTCATAGTATGCCCTCCCAGAATTAGCCAACTACGCATAGCCATCATTCGGCTATGGCCCAGTCGGCAAGTTGATAATGCATTACCTGCATTATGCCCCTTTTACACAATAGTTATGATCAGGTCCGCCTGTCTATCAAATATTGAAAGGAAGGAGCAGTGGGGTGGGACCAAGGTTCACCATGTGTACTAGAATCCTGAGATGTTTCTTTAAAGTGTAAATCCAGCTATAACCTTTTTTTTTTTGTTTTGGATACAGTGGGGAAGGGTTAGAACCCCTCATGAGTTTCTGCTATCCAGAGCTCTGTTTTTTTTTATAATGCAGGGGAAAGTAGATCCCTGAGAGATTTTTATTGCTGTCTATGTCCCCGTTCCCTCTCTTTCTGTTTGGTGAAACCACTGTCAGCAGAACAAGAATTTACTAAAAATGTCAGATTTCAGTAAAACCTAATAGCTTCTAATCGGTCCACTCTACTAAAAACAAAACATAAAAAAGTTTTGGCTGGACATACACTTTAAAGTGGTTCTAAAGCCTCAATGTTTTTTACCTTAATACATTCTATGCATTAAGGAAAAAAACCTTCTCTGCAGCATGATTCTCCCAGCCCCCCCTTATTCTTACCTGAGCCTATTCTGATCCAGCAACGCGCACGAGAGCAGCGGCTCTCTCGACACCATCTCCTTTCTCATTGGGCAGATTGATAGCAGCGAGAGCCATTGGCTCCCGCTCCTGTCAATCAAATCCAGTGATGAGGGCGCGGGGGCGGGGCCGAGTTCTGCTGTCTGTGTCAATAGACACAGCAGCGGGGCTTGGGAGCAAGCCCACATGGGTCCCCCAAGGGAATTGGTTTCCTATTGGGGGCATCATCAAGAGAGGAGGAGCCAGAAGCACCAGCGTGGAACCTGAGAAGAGGAGGATCGGGGCCAATCTGTGCAATTCTATTACACAGAGCAGGTATAGACGCCTTTACAACCACTTTTAGTTGGAAATATTTTAAGTTGGATTCATTGTATAAGAAAACATGTGTAGTAGCGCTATTTCTGAAGGAGCCCACTGTGCCCAGTAATGACCTGTCCTGTACTTGAACCTGAGTAAGACCCCATACACACTATTAGATTCTCTGCAGATTTTTGTCTTCAGATTTACCAAAACCATGTAGTGCAATGGCCTGCCTGATTGCATACAAATTGAAACTCTTAAGGTTTGACCTCATATTATATGGTTTTGGTAAATCTGAAGACAAAAGTCTGCAGAAAATCTAATAGTGTGTATGGGGGCTTTAGGCCCCTTTTACATATCGGGTCCACCTGTATTTTAGAGAGACTGGGGGTCATGTGGATCTGTTGAGTGGGGACACATAAGGGGGTGTTGTGCACCTGAATTTTTTGAAGAACCTTTCTTCTCTTCAGTTTAGATTGGAGCACCTTGAGTCATTTGTTTTGGACTTTGTGTTGTTTTCTTATTATTTTTTATTCCATAATTATTTATTGTTTGCGAGCGCTATATTTATATCAACCTTTTCATGTTTTCCAAATGATTAGCACTTTGTGTATAGCAGCTGCAATTCTATTTCACCCATTTTTGTTTCACCATTAGCGCGAGTACCGTATATACTCGAGTATAAGTCGAATTTTTCAGCACATTTTTTTGTGCTGAAAGTGCCCCCCTCGACTTATACTCGAGTCAAGCACTTTTCTGCATGAAAAAATTTCATTTTCCGAACCGATTTTGGGGCCCCGTATCTCAGGGCCACTTGGTGCTAGGAACCCCAAATTTGGTGTGCAAACCCAGTGGAACTGGTACCACAACATATCCAAAGCTGAAGTTCCTAGCACTAAGTGGCCCCGAGATACGGGGCCCCAAAATCGGTTCGGAAAATGTCATTCTCTGCTGCAGAAAAGTGCTTGACATTTTCTGAACCGAATTTGGGGCCCCATATCTCAGGGCCACTTGGTGCTAGGAACCCCAAATTTGGTGTGCAAACCCAGTGGAACTGGTACCACAACATATCCAAAGCTAAAGTTCCTAGCACCAAGTATCCCTGAGATACAGGGCCCCAAATCCGGTTCAGAAAATGTAATTCTCTGCTGCAGAAAAGAGCTTGACATTTTCTGAACTGATTTTTGGGGCCCTGTATCTCGGGGCCACTTGGGAAATTTAATGGTGCTAGTTCCACTGGGTTTGCACACCAAATTTGGGGTTCCTAGCACTAAGTGGCCCCAAGATACAGGGCCCCAAATTCGGTCAACTGTGTCCATCTGCAGCAATGTCATTTCAGGACCCTTTGGGTTCAGAGACCCCAAATTTTGGCTGCAGCTAGGGGGCATCTAGGAACCCTTAACTACCGAGTTTGAAGTTCAGGGGACCTATGGCTGCAAATGGGCACAGTGATGCTGCAAATGGGCATTGTTGACCCTCTTTTCCACTTACAGTAGCTGTGCATTTCTCACCCTCGTCTTATACTCGGGTCACTAAGTTTTTCCCATTTTTTTTGTGGTAAATTAGGGCCTCGACTTATACTCGGAACGACTTATACTCGAGTATATACGGTATATATGTTTAGCATATATTTTTCCTTAAGGAGCACTGACACTTTATATTGCATCTTAAGGAGTTTATATGGAGCACTGACACTATTGTATCATCATATTGGGACTGTAATATTAGGACTTTCAATATTGTATACTATTTTTTTTCTTTTGAAATATTGAATCAGGGTTATACACCACAATTTGTATGTTTACGATATGTGCTTATTTAAAATTTTTTTAATTGCAGCAGTCATTTTAAGATTTACCACTTTTATGCACTATTTCAAATCATTTTTTTTTAACAGAAAAGTATTTCAAATACTTTAAGCACTGTGCATACAAGGCGCAGAGCAATATTTTGTTTCATTTTTGCTATTTTCTCTAGTCTGTCATTTGTTGTCCGTTAAGTAAATGTTACGTTTATTTTTTATTCTTTTTATTGAGTGAATGTGTGTTATTTCACTGCTACTGTGTTGGAAGACCTGAATCATGTATATAATCCTAATAATTGGGGTCCCCAATAATATATTGGGTGGGGTTTTTATATGTAAATATTTAAATGGCATATGAAAGCCCCAATGATTGTGTTATTTCAAATGAACTTAGGATAAACAGTGCCAGACAATTGTGGATCGTTTCCCAATCTGATTAATACATTCTGAGAGGAAGCGCCATAGTGTTACAATGCTTTCAGGGAGGTGGGCTTGTGTTGATTCAGTTGTAACAGAGTGGCTAGATTTGACTCTCTCGATGCTGCTGGTGAGGTAATAACTAATTAATGCAATTGTGGTTTTTTTTACAGTTTAAGTGGGTTACAGGCAGTGTGTTGCATGTGCAGGGTATATTTAAAGGGGTAAATTGTCATGAGGAAAATTGGTTGGAGATCAATACTCACTGTTAGTAAACACAACACTGGGTGTTCAATATACTTGTGTGATGTCCCAAAATTTGCAGGGTCACCAATAATAATAAGTGCGGTCTCTGTGCCTAAAATACTATAGAGAGAAAAAAAATTTTCAGGGGAAGACTCCCACTGAGAAGAGACACAGGCGGACCATGCTGCTTAACCTCCCTGGCGGTATGATTATTTCAGATTTTAGGTGCTGAAAGCGGTACAATTATTTTGCACAGAAATTTGGCGTTTTATATTGTAGGCCTGTAATTCTTAGGAATAGTTCACTTAAATCTGTCCAAACAAGAGTCTAGTAGACATCCCAGGTATGATAAAGTTTGAAAAACGAAATAAAAAATTATAATATAATAAATAACTATAAATAATTATAACAAATAATAGTATAATAATAATAAAAATTATATAATAATGTAATCAAATCAAAAACACTGAAATTTGCTCAGTTGCAGAATTGTAGGTTTTGTTACTTTTAGTGTTTGATGACGGATCTCCTCACAAATAACTATCGCTCAATTCTGCAAGTGATTATAATTTATTATCGCTTTTTTCTAGCTGGTCTAAAACCACTTTTGATGTAAAGAGACAGTTTTGGTTGCTATGGACAATCTCCAGTTTCCAGGCAGAAAGAACAGTTTTATATATATAAAACTGCATGCAGGACACTGGGCAGACCACTAGGGACAAAGGGGATGTGTAATTATTTGATACAGTACTGTAATCTGTAAGATTACAGTATACTGTATCTGTACTGTGTGTTTCACTTTTTGAAATTGCCGCCGAACTCCGTCCCCGTGCGTCGCAACGCTCGCAGGGAACGGAGCTCGGCACTGTGAATCGAGCGAGACACGGCGGCTCGCCGATCACAGCGGGGAGACATCGCAGGATCCAGGGGACAAGGTAAGTAAACTCTTCCTGGATCCTGCGATGCGATCCTGAGTCTGGCTCGGGGATACCGCTTTTGGTATGAAAAATTCACCCCGAGCCAGACTCGGGAATACCGCCAGGGGGGTTAATAAGGGATAAATTTTATTAGAAAAATATATTTAATACAAAAAGAGCCAAGACCAGGTACTCACCACCAACACCAAGATCATATTAAAATTAGACAGCGTTGTCTGTTTAGGAGCAGCTGCATCACGCTTCAATCATGCATGCACACACCTGTAACAAGGCGATTGTTAATGGGATTAAATAATATTTGTGGATCAGACTAATGGTTTCAGTGACATGCACCATACATGACAAAGTCCGTCCAGTCACTTTATTTGAATAGAACCCTTTTAACAAAAGACCCCTGTTTGAAGGGTAGTTGATTGAGTCAAGTTGCTAGTCCCACAGAGACAGCCTTAGTTAAAGTTGTAACAAGACATAGCTGTCAGTGTGGAGAGATGATTATAGTCCACAGTTAGTATCCAGTCCAAAGACACAGAAATACAGTTTCCCAAAATTGGATTGCATGTATTCACAGGGTCAAACTGTTGGAAAAACAATAGCTCAATGACGTTGTTTATGAAGTTGGCTGATACTGGCTGAGAAGTAACAAAAAGCAGGAATGCAAAGTAAAAGCAGGCAGTTAAAGGACCTATGGTCCGCTCACCCGACCATTCATGGAGTGATATAATCACAGTCCTGTATTATCTTTCTCCGGTCCGGGGGGCTGTATGTGCCATCCTGTATGCTCCGTTTGTTGAGCGGGGTCCGTGGGGCTCCAGTGATAAGTAAGGATAAGTAAGGACTTGACACTATATAAGTGTCAAGTCCTCTGGGCCACCATCCGCTTGTATCAGCCAAAGTAGTCAATGCTGGCTTCAGGCAATCAACTGCACATGCACAGGCGTGATGAAATACGTCATCCACGACGCATAGAGCGTCTCTGTCGTGATGCCAAATCCGACATGTTTCACCAGGGTTTTTTCAAGGCTCTTTTTGTAAATTGTCATGAGCTTCTTCTTGGAAGTTTAATGTGTAAGAATTGCCCACGCTCAAGTTTAATGAGCTATCAACAGAAGAACATAAAGTGTGTTAAACCCCCCCAGGGGACACAGCACTTGTTTCGTCCTAAATCCATGCATGGATTGCTGAGCTGTGGTGTTGACCAGCTAGCCCCAACCAAGGAGGGCTATTTATAGGGGTCTAGTTACAAAACAGTCGTTGGATGAATGTCACACACATTTGTGCAAGCTGGACACATTTTCCCTGTTTTTATCTGTAAGATAAAGAGTAACACTCCACTCCCCCCGCC
Source organism: Lithobates septentrionalis (assembly GCA_037952835.1). Classification (NCBI taxonomy): domain Eukaryota; kingdom Metazoa; phylum Chordata; class Amphibia; order Anura; family Ranidae; genus Lithobates; species Lithobates septentrionalis. The sequence goes on along the minus strand of JBBDGP010001163.1, from coordinate 3,452,755 downwards.
TACCTGCTGGGGGGGTGCCGTTAGTCTTGCCTAGGGCTATGCAGGTGACAGGATCAGAGAGCAGACTCACCAGACTGCAGCTACGTCTCTACCTCCTCCGCCTCCCCAGTTGTGCCTGCCGCCTCCTCCACTTCCCCAGCTGTGCCCACTTCCTCCGCAGAGCTCATGCCTGGCACCTCCTCTGCCTCCCCAGCTGTGCCCACCTCCTCCGCCGACCTCTTGCCCGCCTCCTCCTCCTCCCCTCCTCCACCTTGGGTTCCTCCTGTTCCCTGGCCAGGCTAACAGGGAAGTCAACAGGCTGTGGCTGCTCCCCCTAGGCAGCAGTGCACCCTAAGCGGCTGCCTAGTTCACCTAGTGGGATTGTCAGCCCCGCCCATGATCTTCAGCTCCAACTAGAGACAAAATTTCAGTTTTGTTTTGTGAAATTCCTCAATAAGAGACTATACTGCATTTTGGCCACTAGATAGGGCTAACAATCATAGGAATTAATCAGTTAGTTATTACAGTAATTTGGGTGAAAATTTGTCCAGCCATTTGTCCAATAAATGGTTTATAAATACATCCTTATGTGGTATGGGAAACAATTATATCAGTGGGTCTGGTTCTACTTTAAGATGAACAGTGCTGGGTAGCTGTAGATCTATTCAAGATCTGATCATTACATTCTGAAATCAAGCACCATAGCACTACAGTGCAGTACATGAAAACATTTTTTGCTGCTCTACCTTCTCTTGACTGTAGTCAGTTAAATCACCTATGAATACACAAAATATACAGATATTATTTTTTTTTTATTTGGCAGGCTGTGAGAAATAATTAATAAACAGCCTTTCCACCTACTCATATTGACAGCTGTTATTCTTCTAACACACACATTTACCTTTCTTTTATACACGTTTATTCTATTGAATTTTTGTTTAGACACAAAGTGATCTTGTGCCAGGCAAAAAAAAAAAATCTAAATAGCGACTTGAAAGTGGAAAGTTTCATTCTCACTATCTGTAGTCCAGAAAGTTTTCCCAAACGAGAATGTATTTGGAAGGATGGCATTTTTCATTTTCCGCCCCATTAAATCCTGCACATGCTGAGTCAGAAGGAGACAAAGATAGGGAGGCTGACAGGTGATTTCATAGGACTGCATTCCTAAACAGTTTCCAAAAATGTAAGCATGGATGACAACCAAAAGGAAAAACATCTCATGCCTCTTCCATGTCTTGATGAGTCTTTCCAGAAAAAAAATATAAAGGTGCTGAATTTGGTATCCGCTATTTTTATCTCTCACACAAAGTGACAGATACTTGGATATATATCAGTGCAGAGCTGGTATAGTTCCTAGGTATGTATTGAGTAATGGTCTGTATTTATTATAGCTTGAGTTTATAAAGTAAAGAAAATCTCTAAAGGGCTAAGTTCTTAGGTAAGCCTTATTTTTATGGGATGACATCCCAGAAGAAAGAAAAGATTCTCATTGGTCAGCATGATCATTTGGCCGTGATGACCAATGGCAGCATTGCATGCAATGTGATGGTACACAGCCTCTGCGACTTTGCAGTTAAACTTTGTGCAGAACGCTACCCTGGCTTGCGTGGGTAGCAGGCAGGGGAGGGTTGGCAGCCCTAGGCCTGGGGTGTCCAACCAAGTGGCCCATTTAACCACCGAATTAGCTCACCATCCATGCCCACCTGATTTTTCAAAACAGCCTGATCAGCGCCCATTAATGCAGCCTCACCAGTGCCCAACTACTCATTCTGATCAGTGCCTATCAGTGCAGCGCGATCAGTGCCCATCAACGCAGCTCTATCAGTGCCCATAAATGCAGCCTGACCAGTGCCCATCAATGCAGCCTCACCAGTGCCCATCAATTCAGCCTCACCAGTGCCCATCAGTGCAGCCTCACCAGTGCCCATCCAATGCAGCCTCACCAGTGCCCATCAATTCAGCCTCACCAGTGCCCATCAGTGCAGCCTCACCAGTGCCCATCCAATGCAGCCTCACCAGTGCCCATCAGTGCAGCCTGATCAGTGCCCATTCATGCAGCCTCACCAGTGTCCAACAACACAGCCTGGTCAGTGCCCAATAATGCAGCCTCACCAGTGCCTACCAATGCAGCCTGATCAGTGCCCATCAATGCAGCCTGATCAGTGCCCATCAATGCAGCCTCACCAGTGCCCATCAATGCAGCCTCACCAGTGCCCATCAATGCAGCCTCGCTAGTGTCCATCAATGCAGCCTCACCAGTGCCCAACTATTCATCCTGATCAGTGCTTATCAGTGCAGCCTGATCAGTGCTCATCCAATGCAGCCTCACCAGTGCCCATCAATGCAGCCTCACCAGTGCCCATCAGTGCAGCTTGATCAGTGCCCATCCAATTCAGCCTCACCAGTGCCCAACAGCTCATCCAGATCAGTGCCCATCAGTGCAGCCTGGTCAGTGCCCATCCAATGCAGCCTCACCAGTGCCCAACTGCTCAGCCTGATCAATGCCCATCAGTGAAGCCTGATCAGTGCCCAACAGCTCAGCCTGATCAGTGTCCATCAGTGGAGCCTGATCAGTGCCCATCCATACAGCCTCACCAGTGCCCATCAATGCAGCCTGATCAGTGCCCATCCAATGCAGCCTCACCAGTACACAACAACTCAGTCTGATCAGTGCCCATCGGTGCAGCCTGGTCAGCACCCAGCAATGCAGCCTGATCAGTGCCCATCAACACATCCTCATCAGTGGCCATCAATGCAGCCTTATCAGTGCCCATCAATGCAGCCTGATCAGTGCCTATCAAGGCAGCCTGATCAGTGCCCATCCAATGCAGCCTTACCAGTGCCCAACAGCTCAGCCTGATCAGTTGCCATCAGTGCAGCCTGATCTGTGCCCATCAATGCAGCCTCACCAGTGCCCATCAATGCAGCCTCACCAGTGGCCATCATTGCAGCCTAACCAGTGCCTATCAGTGCAGCCTGATCAGTGCCCATCAATGAAGCCTGATCAGTGTCCATCAATGCAGCCTCACCAGTGTCCACCAATGCAGCCTGATCAGTGCCCATCAGTGCAGCCTGAATAGTGCCCATCAATGCAGCCTGAATAGTGCCCATCAGTGGAGCCTGATCAGTGCCCATCAGTGCAGCCTGAATAGTGCCCATCAATGCAGCCTGAATAGTGCCCATCAGTGGAGCCTGATCAGTGCCCATCAGTGCAGCCTTATTACTGGGGCAGGGTAAATGGGGCGTATGGGGGGATGGGATGTGGGGGTCAGCTGGGGGTGTCAGTATCTCTCACCTGGAAGCTCAGCAGGTCCCCGCATGCCACGGCCTCCTGGGGTAGACATACCTACCAACTTTAGAACTTGATAATGAGGGACAGCTTGGGAAGGGGGAGTCCTGCAGCGCAATGCGCCCCGCGGCAAAAAGTGGGTGTGGCCAAACTGTTAACTTCACTCCACCTTGCCTTCACCTCCATCACAGCACCCCATCTTCACCTCTGTCACAGTACCTTCCTTCACCTCCATCACACCACCCTGTTTTCACTTTCATCACAGCACCCAATTTTCACCTTTGTCACAGCACCTCCCTTCACCTCCATCACCACACCCCCTTCACCTCCATCACAGCACCCCATCTTCACCTCCATCACAGCACCTCATCTTCACCTCCATCACCGCACCCCCTTCACCTCTATCACAGCACCCTGTCTTCACCTCCATCACATCACCCCATTTTATGCAGCATCCTCTTTTCAATTATGTGTTACTAAATAGAGCATTCACAAAGATATAATCGCTGATCCTTCTCCCAAAAAGGCATCCTTTTCTCCAGTCATGAAGGAGTCAAAAATATGTAAGCCTGGAACATTGCCACTAATGAAACAACCTACTGCATGAACTAATATCCATGTTTCTCTCACATGCATCCCTGTGTCTCAGGACCTTCACCTCTGTACAGTAGGTGGGTGGAAGGAGAGCCAATAGTAAAGATGAATGGATATGGCGGGCGGGTGCTCTGACGCTGGTGAGCTGTTTGTCCCGGGTCACTGGCAGGAGGTGTCCTCCAAGGTGCTGGAGGAAGTTCTTAATGTCAGTGGCAGGGGGTGTCCTCCAAGGCGCTGTTGGTATGTGTACTTCCTCCTAGGCTCCTCTTCCTGTTAACCCATAAAACACGTCTCCTTGTCCTGGGGCCAAGTTGCAGCCAGCACCCAGCCCAGCAGCCCAAGCCAATCACACGTCCTGACTCCCTGGCAGGCTCTGCCTCTAAGACTCTCCGGGAGTTGCAGTGCTGAGAGCAGAGTGCTGCTCTCATCACCAAGAGCTTCAGCGTGGACTACAACTCCTGGAATGCAACAGCGGGTGGCCAGCAGTCGCGGCCTTGCCCCCGCCCCCCCCAGCCTGACTTTCTAAAGTAGAAAAGAATGGCAGCGGACAGTGACCACCTGCTGTATTGAACATTAGTAAGGATAGCCTGGGGGGAAATTGCCACCCAGCCCCCCGGCCAAGCCCGCCCCTGGTAGCAGGAGAAGCTAATCATAACAGAGAAATGTGGCAAGGACTGGGGGTATATGGAGGCTGCTCTGAACATTGCCATTAAATCCTAAATTCATTTTAAGTTTACATCAGCTAAATACATTCCAGGTGCATTGAAACAAAAGGGCACAGGCAAACAAACTTTACAATACCAGATCCAGTTTTCCAGCATTTAAAGTAAAACTAAAGTCAAAACCTTTTTTTTTTGGTTAGAGTAAGGCCCCTTTCAACATATAGAAACAAACAGAGTGTTTAAGGATAATCCAACAGTATTGTAATACTTTAAATATAACATTTTTATTAGCAAAGACATCAGTTGAAAACATTACATATCAATATAAAAATCAGAAGTATAATGGCAAGAATCCATTAGAATATGTGAATGCGTTTCACAGTCTTATGACGCTTCTTCAGGACATCAGATTTCTTCATAGAATAAAATGCCATATACTGGTGAGTTTCATCTATTAAATATATAATATATAATGAATACATTATATAACTGCAGTTATATAGGGTGATACAAACAGAATACTCAAAATATATATTTTTACAACATCAAAAAATAGCAGTCCATTTATCCCACAGGAGGAGGGGGCTGACCCCAAAAAAATAGAACAAAACAAATAAACAACACAAAAACTTACACAAACATCCAAGGGTGGCCGGGAGACCACTGCCAAATACATTGACATTTTCTAGTGGATTTCTGCCATTATACCTTGTGATTTTTAGATTTTTAATTTTTATTTTTTATTTGTTAATAAAATATTTTTTTTATATTTAAAGTATAAAGAACCTCAATGAAATCTATGGGACCCGAACGTGAAAAGTTGCCATTTTGAAGGCTTATATGCAAGTAATCGGGCGTACAATGGTTATGGGGGTCTGGATACTGCCCTGGGGGACATGTATCAATGAAAATCACATTTTACCTGCAAGATTTCTTTATTTTGTAAGCAACAGCTTGGGGAGCCATTCTGTATGATGAGGCCACATTTTAGTGCACTGGGAACAAGATTGGAGATTGTTTGGACAAATTCTGGTGTCTCTACCACAGACTTTGGATAGAAGTAACGGGTACAGAAAAATTGGTCTTTGGGTGTTGGCGGTGCCTTCAAACCGTAACCCTATAGGGGTACTCATGATGAAAGCAAGAATTGGCCTTGCTGTCAAAAATTGCAATGATATGCACCCGTAAAACAGGTGCGGAAAAATTGGTCTTTGGGTGTCGGCAGCACCTTCACACCGTAACCCTAAAGAGGTACTCTTGATGAGTAGCAAGAATTGGCCTAGCTGTCAAAAATTGCAATGATATGCACCTGTCAAACAGGTGCAGAAAAATTGGTCTTTAGGTGTTAATTGTGCTCATGAAACATACACCAAAAACATTCTTCCAGATGAAATCAACACCCACAAATCTAGGCAGCCTAGAAGTCCTGCAGAGATTCCACATCCCAAAAACGTAATTGGCCACATCGGCATCAGGGGCTTTATAGCTGCTGGTAATCCAGGACTGATTCATTTTGATAAAAGCCAGACGGTCCACAGAGTCTGTGGACAGACGCATTCAATGATGAGTAACAAAACCCCCAGCAGCACTGAATGCCCGTTCAAAAGCACACTGGATGCAGGGCAGCCCAGCAGCTCAATAGCATACTGGGCAAGTTCTGGCCAGTGGTCTATTCTCATGAGCCAGTAAGCCAGTGGATCATCGACTGAAAAGCTCTCCATCTCTGTTTTCACCCCTAGATAATCGTCCACCATGTGATGCAGACGCTGCCGATGGGATGTGGAAGCTGACAGCCCTAGGTGGCGAGGACTAAATAAATTGAGAAATGCATCACTTGTCCACCGCTCCTCTCTTGACCAACAGAAGCCATTAAACTACGTTTTCCCACGACACTGTAACCTACCAGAGTCAGGAAAAGCGTTTGATAAACTCTTCTTTATGGTGTTCTTAAGAGATTTCATCTTTTGCACTTTCTGTGGGGACAGGATGAGTTCTGAAACTTTCCCCTTATAACGGTGGGCAAGGAGGGTTGCCAACCAATAGTGATCTTTTAACTTTATGCCACGTATTCTTGGGTTCTTTCACAGGCTTTGAAACATGAGGGAGCCAGACAGTAAATTTGCGGTATGAGAAGCATCCTCGGGGTCACTGAGGATTACAGTATCTGGAACTGCCTCCTCCCAGCCACGTACTTCTCCCAAGGGTTCTGCGGATGGAAAAGCATCTCTTACTGTTTGACGTATATGTCTTCCTCTGCTTCAGTGGCTCCGAAACTGCCAGAATCTTCCTCCTCCTCTCTCTCCTCTTGTGTGTTCTGTGGCATAGGAACAATGATGTCTGCATAAAGTGGGCCTTGAGAGGAAAGGAAGTCCCCCTCTGCCTCAAGTGCCCTGTCCATAAGGCCATGCAGAGTCTGCTCCATCAGGAACACAACAGGGATTGTGTCACTGATGCATGCATTGTCAATGTACACCATCCTTGTGGCCTTCTCAAATGGTGACAGTACAGTGCATGCATCCTTTATGAACAGCCATTGACATAGGGAAAAAAAGCCGAGCCAGCCTGAGCCTGTCGTTGTGCCATACTCACACAGGTACTCGTTGACAGCTCTCTGCTGCAGCATTGCCAAAGTCGAGTTTCACCTGGTGGTAATGTCACAAATCAGGCAGTTTATGGGCAGCAGGAATTCCTGCTTAATTTCAGCCAACCAAGCACTGGCTGCGTATGATCGCCTAAAATGGCTACAGACTCTTCTGGCCTGCTTTAGTAGATCTTCCAACCCTGGTTACCTATTTAGGAAATGCTGCACCACCAAATTGAGGACATGTGCTAGGCATGGCATATGTGTCAACTTTCCCTGTCTAAGGGCGGACAGGAGGTTTGTGCCATTATCACACTCCACCATTCCTGGCTCCAGCTGGCCTGGCATGAACCACCTCTGGGCCTGTCCCTGCAGAGCTGCAAGAATCTCTGCTCCGGTGTGGTTCCTGTCCCATAGACACACTAGCTGAAGCACTGCATGGCACCTTTTAGCCTGATTCATTGAATAGCCCTTTGAATGCTTAGGGGATATTTGAGGTTAATAGGACAAGTCAGCAGAGGAGTCAGCAGAGGAGGGCATGGAGGAGGAGGGGGAGGAGGGGGTAGAGCTGAAAAATCTGGCATCGTCACCAGCTGTATGGAGACATGGAGGCACAACAAGCTGCAGCACTGAGCCCTGTCCTGCAAGCTTCCGAGATGTAAGCAGAGTTACCCAGTGCACTGTACACAAAATATATCATCACTTTGCAGCTGATTGCCTTGCCCAACAATGCCACAACATTGCCTTTCACGTGATGGTAGAGAGCTGGAATGGCCTTAGGTGAAAAGAAATAGCAACTGGGAACCTGCCATTGTGGTACAGCACATTCTGCAAGTTCACGGAAAGATGCACAATCCACCAGGCGGAAAGGCAGATGTTGTAGAGCCAGCAGCTTTGACAAGCTTCCATTTAGACGCTGGGCATGTGGTTGGCAGAGACTGTATTTTTTTTTCCGCTGCAGCAGATGGGGCAGAGAAATTTGCTAGCTATAGTCTACAGCTGGTGGTGTGCTGCTGGCAGATGTGCTGCAAGGACCTTAGACAACCTGCGCTATACCATCATCCCCAGTCAGTGGAGGCTGCTGAGAGGTCATGAGGTATAGGAGGGACAGACTGAGGTAAGGAGGAGGGGCAGATTTGTGCCACTTTCGTGTGGCTTTAAGGTGCTCTTGCCAACGATCAAGTGGTGGGAGGTTAAATGCCTTGTCAAGCATGTGGTACCCAAATGGTTGGTGATTTTGCTGCGCAAATAAAAACAGTGCGATCAGGTGCACATGTCCTTAAAAAGGCCCAGACAGCTGAGCTGTGGGAAGTGGGCCAAGAGATAACAGCTCCACAATATAATGGAATAGGGTGGCTGCTCTCTACTCTTCCATGATGGCTGCCTCGTTGGGGTTGTGCCTCACCCTCACTTTCCTCCTCTGCTCTATCTGGCACCCAAGTCGAGTCAGTGACCTCATCATCATCATCTCCTCAATCCTCATTACCACTGGAGACAACTTGGCAATACACTGCGGCTGGGGGAACTTGAAGGCCAGCTTGTGTACCAGTGTTCTCCCCTCTCTGTAGGCTCATGTGTAAATGTACGTGGATGCACTTTAATTAATGGAATCAATTACTCAATGGAAAGTGGTGTTTGGTCACTTTAATTTGAGCATTCACTACACAGACACACTCCACGGATATACTACAATATGCTACAATGTACTGTGTCAAACGTGCAGTAACGCACAGAACTATATGGTGTTAAACTTGCAGTAACGCAATGAAATATATGGCTTTAAATATGCATTAACGCCTTGAAAAATATGGCTTTAAACTTGCAGTAACGCAATTAAATATATGGCGATAAATTTGAAGTAACGCATTGAAATATATGGCGTTAAACTTGCAGTAATGCCCAGAACTACATGGCATTAAATTTGTAGTAACGCAATGATATATACAGTGTTAAACTTGCAGTACTGCAATGTACTGTGTCAAACGTGCAGTAACGCACAGAACTATATGGTGTTAAACTTGCAGTAGCGCAATGAAATATATGGCGTTAAATTTGCACTAACGCATTGAAATATATGACGTTAAACTTGGAGTAACGTAATAAAATATATGGCATCAAAGTTGCAGTCACGCACAGAACTATATGGCGTTAAACTTGCAGTAACACAATGAAAAATATGGCGTTAAATGTGCAGTAATGCACAGAATTATATGGTGTTAAACTTGCAATAACGCAATGAAATATATGTCGTTAAATTAGAGGTAACGCATTGAAATATATGGCGTTAAACTTGCAGTAACGCAATAAAATATATGTTGTTAAATTTGCAGTAATGCATTGAAAAATATGACGTTAAACTTACAGTAACGCAATGAAATATATGTTGTCAAATTTGCAGTGATGCATTGAAAAATATGATGTTAAACTTGCAGTAACGCAATGAAATATACGCCATTAAACTTGCAGTAACGCCCAGAACTACATGGCATTAAACTTGCAGTAACGCAATGAAATATATGGTGTTAAATATGCAGTAATGCACAGAACTATATGAGGTTAAACTTGCAGTAACGCAATGAAATATATGGCATTAAATGTGCAGTAACGCACAGAACTATATGGTTTTAAACTTGCAATAACGCAATTAAATATATGGCGTTAAATTTGCAGTAATGACTTGAAATATATGGCGTTAAACTTGCAGTAACACAATGATATATATGGCGTTAAATTTGCAGTAACCCATTGAAATATATGGCGTTAAACTTGCAGTAACACAATGAAATATACGGCCATAAACTTGCAGTACCGCAATTAAATATACGGCGTTAAACTTGCAGTAACGCCCAGAACTACATGGCATTAAACTTGCAGTAACGCAATGAAATATATGGTGTTAAATGTGCAGTAACGCACAGAACTATATGGCGTTAAACTTGCAGTAATGCAATGAAATATATGGCATTCAACTTGCATTAAAGCAATTAAATATACAGAGTTAAACTTGCAGTAGCGCAATGAAATATATGGTCCCTAAACTTGTAGTAACGCAATGAAATATATGGCATTAAACTTGCAGTAACGCAATAAAATATACAGCGTTATACGTGTAGTAACGCACAGAACTATGTGGCGTTAAACTTGCAGTAATGTAATGAATTATACAACGTTAAACTTGCAGTAACCCACAGAACTATATGGAGTTAAACTTGCAGTAACACAATGAAATATATGGCGTTCAACTTGCAGTAACGCAATTAAATATACAACGTTAAACTTGCAGTAATATATATGTGACAGAGTCTTGCGAGCTACCCCAAAAAACAAATCTAATTATATATGTATTAGAAACACAGTGTGTGTGTGTGTGTGAAAGGTATTAAAAAGACCAGCTGCTATCACTGATCACATCCCCGTATGCATGTGCAAAAAAATCAATATGTAAAAGTGCAGCGCTGAATCAAGAAATATAAACAAATATCAAAAGCACTGAATCAAACAACATATAAAGTGCATAATTAGAGGTCCATACAATAAAGTGCAAAAAATTCCATATTAAAACAGTGAAAATTCCACAAATGGATGGTGATTGATGAACAACTAAATGTAATAGTGAAATCCTTCCAGACCACCAACGAATCACCTCACTCGTGCCCCCCCCTCCAAAGGGTATAGGCTCACCTCTGGGAGTGCGACCCCCCCCCAACTAAGCAGGGTCAGAAAACACCTTTGAGCCACCCCAGGACTCAGTGAGATATCCAACACAGCTGGGTCCTAAACTTCTCCCAAGATCTTCTCCTCAGTATGTCAGCAGCAGAGTATATGCAGAGAAAAAGACTCCAATAGTGCTTGAATTGTTTAAAACACTTAACATGCGTTTATATATTGATGAAATCTTGTATATAAAGTTTCCAGATCACCAACGAATCACCTCACTCATGCTTCTCCCCAATGGGTATAGGCTCACCTCCGGGAGTGTGACCCCCCAACTGAGCAGCGTCAAAAACGCCTGTGAGCCACCCCAGGACTCAGCGAGATATCCAACAGAGCTGGGTCCTAAACTTCCCCCAAGATCTTCTCCTCAGTATGTCAGCAGCAGAGTATATGCAGAGAAAAAGACTCCAATAGTGAATTGAATTGTTTAAAACACTTAACATGCGGGGCGTGGCTAGCCGGCACGGTGTATGGACGCTCACTGAAAGAGCTCCTCTCTGCCAAGGGCCATTAGACACTAAAACAGCGACTTTCAGAGTAGGAATTTCGCAGCCACCTGAGCGGTTCAGCTGGGGGAACATCAGAGATGACTTCCAGAAAAAGAAAAGAGGACATTTACCCCAACAAGCTGCCTGATTACTTCATGTGGCAGCGGCGGTCTCCTGAGCAAGATGGCGGCGGCAAGCAGGGGAAAGGCACACGAGGCTCTCACTCACAGAACGGCGCTGCACAGGGGAGAAGATCAAGCAGAGCTTACACTTCACCCACCGCTGAGCAGTACTCCCTGCCTCCATCAGCCTCATCCAGCCCAGCCAAAAGCAAGCCTAAGATGGATCATACAGAGGAGGATGATGATGAGGTAAGCTTGCACTCATCTCAGGATGACACCAGAGAACTACAAGACTCCATAACTGATTTCCCTACCGCCAATACACCAATTATGGACACTACACTTAAAGACATGCTGATATCTCTCAGATCCACATTGCATGCTGACATTCAATCACTGACTAGACAATTTAAGTCTGAAATATCTTCAGTGAACAAGAGAATATCACATGTTGAAACAAAGATGGGTGAATTCACCTGCACCTTTAATGATCTAGTTGATGCCCACAATGATAGAGATGATGACATGATGCAACTGAAACTAAAATTAGCAAATTTAGAAGATAGATCCAGGAGAAACAACGTTAAAATACGTGGAATACCTGAATCAGTTAAAAATCCTGACCTGAAACCTCACTTTATTCAAATGCTGAAATCTGCCCTCCCAGAAATTCCTCATGAGGAACTAGTAGTGGATCGTATCCACAGGCTGCCAAAGCCTAAACATGTAGCCGCCCACCTTCCCAGGGACACTATTGTCAGAATACATTTTTATCATGTCAAAGATCAGTTTATGGCAGCCACAAGAAAACGTGATTCCCTTCCAGAGGAGTTCCAAGAACTTTCCTTTTACACAGACCTATCAGCCTTCACCATGCAACAGAGGCGTCAACTAGCCTCTATCACGAATAATCACCATATCACCTATAGGTGGATATACCCAGCAAAACTCATGATAACAAGAGAAGGAACTACGCATGTGATCTCTAACATCAAAGATGGCCTCAGCCTCTTGCGAGATTGGCAAATCATTCTCCCTGATGCAGACGATCCAATCAACCATGGCTAGACAAAAAAGAAGTCCACAAACCAGTTCTACCTCTAGGCAACCGCTACTGCTATTTTATCCCTGATGGCCCCGGGGATCGCCCCTTTTCGTTTACCTGTTAAACACCCCTCGATTGAGCGGTTATTCTTACCGCACTGATTCCTTTAAGAATCAAGTTTTGTTTGTTGCTGTTAACTGTTTTCTTTTCTCCAAGAAGTTTCCAAGAATAGGATCCATCCCTGCACAATCCAAGGAACCGTCTACTACATCACCTGAACAAAAGTTCCACCCGAAGTACCTTATCTCAGCACCCATAACCGCTACTTCCTGAGAGTTCCCGAAACCGCAAGTCCCACCTAACGAACCACCACACTGCCAGCATTTGGTCATCGTCTTCTGGATCAGACCTGAGTCATTCATTGGCACTAAGGTAACAAGCATATACATAGATATCAAGCCTTACAACTAAGAGTAACAGGAACCCACACCATGCCAATCAAAATTGTATCCCTCAATGTAAAAGGCTTAAACAGCCCATACAAATGGCAAATGGCCTGGAAAGAAGCTAAAAGTCTTCACTGTGATGTGATATGTTTCCAGGAAACCCACTTTGCAGCAAACAAACCGCCTAATTTTCAAAATTGCAAGTTCACACATATCTTCCAAGCAAATTTCACCTAAAAAAAAAGGGGTGTCGCCATAGCTATCAAAGACACTGTGCAATTCCAAAGTCTAGATATTCATTCGGACATTTCAGGCAGATTCATTATCTTAGTATGTGAACTGAACGGCAAAAAATTCACCTTGGTGAACATCTATCTTCCAAACACCAAACAGCTATCTTTTCTTAAAAAAGTATGGAAAAAAGTTTCAGCGATGCAACAGGGTCATACCATTTTGTGTGGAGACTTTAATGCTGTCCCAAACAGAGATCTAGATGTTACCAGCCAGGCCAAGCATTCAAGTAATAGAGTAACTCTGAAAGATTTCATAACATCCTCCGGTTTGTACGATGTGTGGAGGTGCCAACATTCCTCAGAAAAAGACTTTACTTTTTTTTCCAGTGTTCACCATACATATTCTCGTATAGATTTGTTTTTAGTAGATAAATTTATCCTACAACAGATTACTAAATCTGAACTGCACTGTATTACGTGGTCGGACCATGCTCCGATATCGGTGATCGTGGGGGATCGCTGTGCCGAGACCAGGGCTAACAGATGGCGCAATGACATTTTCACACTATCCCAACCGCAAAATCTAACAAAAATCGAAAAAGCAATTAAAGAATTTTTTGCCATCAACGCCCCCTCGGTCAGCGACCCCTTCACACTATGGAATGCTCATAAAGTTTATATAAGAGGTCTACTTATACAGATGAGTGCTAGAGCAAAAAGACAAAGATTAGAAAAACTCAATACTATATTAGCTCAAATCCAACAGTTAGAAAACTTAAATAAACAACATACCACACAAAAGACAAGAGAAGCATTGTTCATGTCCAGGCAAGAATTGCGAACTCTCCTAATATCACGCCATAACCATCAATTGAGATCACTTAAAGCCCAGACATACAGATACGGGAATAAAGCAGGAAAGTCCCTAGCCACACAATTAAAAGAAAAAACTATTAAACAAAAAATTTCCTACCTCACTAACCCCAAATCCAACAAAAAAGTTAACAACCCACAAGAAATAGCCGACGCATTTAGCGATTACTATGAAGAACTATATAACCTTAAAAAGGACCCAGATACCTTCCAGCCCAATGACACGGTGATTTCAGAATTTCTGGAATCAATACATCTCCCTAAAATATTACCAGAGGACCTGGCATATATAAACCAACCATTTACGCTAAAAGAAACAAATGACACCATCAAATGTCTCCCCCGCAACAAAGCCCCAGGCCCGGACGGTTACTCTTCAGAATATTATCAACTATTTTCCCCCATCCTAACCCCCCACTTACTCCCTGTTTTTGAAGCTGCAACAACTACAGCAAAATTCCCCCCAGAAATGCTTACAGCCACAATCATAACTCTCCCTAAACCAGGCAAAGAACCTAACCTTCCACAAAACTTTCGGCCGATATCCTTATTAAATGTAGATGTTAAACTGCATGCAAAACTGATAGCAAACAGATTATCACGCATTTTACCCAACTTAATAAACTATGACCAGGTGGGATTTGTAACGGGTCGCCAAACCACAGATGCCACCAGAAGAATGTTAAATCTTCTTCATTTGGTAGAGGAGAACAAAGAGCCTTCTCTGCTTCTAGCCTTAGATGCGGAGAAGGCCTTTGATAGAGTGTATTGGGGATACTTGTCCAAAGTCATGGATAAGTTTGGTCTGGTCGGTCCATTGCAAAATGCCATAATGGCACTATATTCCTCACCATCCGCATTTGTATATACAGAAGGTTCTCTAAGCCATTTCTCATTACAAACGGAACAAGACAGGGGTGCCCTCTATCCCCCATAATTTTTACTATGCTTATGGAACCATTAGCGGAAAAAATAAGGTCCCATCCCTTCATACATGGCATCACGTCACATGAATACCACCACAAGATCTCATTATTTGCAGACGATGTTATTCTAACATTATCGAACCCAGACAAATCATTACCCACAGCACATGAAGTCCTTGCACAATTCAGTAAAATATCTTATTATAAAGTTAATGCATCCAAATCCAGCATATTAGGAATACATATACATAAAAAACTTGAAAACCATCTCAAACACTCCCTACCATATCCCTGGACAAACGAATCAATCAATTACCTAGGTATTAAGCTCACTTACCCAGTATCAAAAACATATACCATTAACTATAACCCACTTCTCTCCTCCCTTCAGCCGGAACTATCTAGACTAGGGAAGCACCACTTGACATGGCTAGGCCGAATAGCAGCATACAAAATGCTCATCCTACCGAAACTAATATACATATTCAGAGTTCTACCAATACCAGCTCCTGCATCCTTTTTCAGTTCAATGCAAAAACAATTAGCTAACTTTGTATGGGCAGGAAAAAGACCAAGATGCTCCCCTGAAACTCAAACCAAAAACAAAACGGTGGGAGGTATGGGTTTACCAATTCTGAAAGACTATCATACTGCGGCAGTTCTGGACCAACTTAAAAATTGGTTCTCTATCCCCATTAATAAACCATGTTGCCAATTGGAAACTGCACGTTTCAACAAGACGTCACCATTATCATTTCTAATGGCTAATAAAGCACATAAGCAAAATAAAAGACCCCTCCCACTAACAATGCAAGCGATACTACAATCTTGGGAAGAGATCAACATTACAGGGAATGAATTTTACCCCTCAACAATGATACCCATTCCCCTTGACACACTGCAATGGATAATTCCCAACATTAACCTCCGCAACTGGTATAAGGCAAACATAAAAAATATAGTGGATATCATGTGTGGCAATAGACCGCTACCGTTTAGCAAGATACAAGAAAAATTTAATCTCAATACTTCTGAATTTTCTAACATATACCCAGATCACTAGTAACTGTAACTAGTAAGCTATGCAAATAACATATCTCAGTGTTCCCCGAATCATATTGACCTTTTTTGGAATGTTTACTGGATTGATAGCACATTTCGGGGGGGTGACTCCTGTGTGATCACAGTGTGTTCCCATTGGGGTGCCCGGGAGTCCCCCTTCCCCCTTTATATATGCTTGGTACTTGCTATTACATATCCAAATTACTCTTGGGACACAAATAACTACTATTACCTCATAGTTTCTTTATAACAATAAAACATTACTATCTAAGTTATGTTAATAATGCTACGTACATATTAAAAGTGAACCTTAAAATTTGTAACTATTCCTATTGTTGATTGCTCTCTGTACAGATAGTACAGGTTCGTCTCATATACTTCCTGTATGAGTGCATTTATATGTATTTGTACTAAAAAAAATGTTCAATAAAAATTATTTGAAAAAAAAAACAAAACAAAAAAAAAAAAACACTTAACATGCGTTTATATTATGATGAAATCTTGTATATGAAGTTTCCAGACCACCAACGAATCACCTCACTCGTGCTTCTCCCCAATGGGTATAGGCTCACCTCCGGGAGTGCGACCCCCCAACTAAATAGCATCAAAAACGCCTGTGAGCCACCCCAGGACTCAGCGAGATATCCAACACAGCTGGCTCCTAAACTTCTCCCAAGATCTTCTCCTCAGTATGTCAGCAGCAGGGAATATTCAGAGAAAAAGACTCCAACAGTGCTTGAATTGTTTAAAACACTTTAACATGCGCTTATTAAAATATACAGGGTACTCACAATATGTGGTCGCTTCCAGCATACCACACTAATATGGACATGGGTTTAAAATGCAACATAGAGCCGCACATCCAAAATCTAGATCAGCTCCTCAAATCGCTGTACAGCCCGAGTGCCTTCACCGTCCTAGCCCCTCCCCTATGCGTGTTTGACACAGGGTCACATGTCTTCTTCAGGGGGATCTCTGCAGTAATGCACAGAACTATATGGTATTAAAATTGCAGTAACACAATGAAATATATGGCGTTAAATTTGCAGTAATACAATGAAATATACAGTGTTAAACTTGCAGTAACACAATGAAATATATGGCGTTAAATTTGCAGTAATGCAATGAAATATATGGCATTCAATTTGCAGTAACGCAATGAAATATATGACGTTAAACTTGCAGTAATGCACAGAACTATACGGTGTTAAACTTGCAGTAATGCACAGAACTACATGACATTAAACTTGCAGTAACACAACGAAATATACGGCGTTAAACTTGCAGTAACACACAGACCTATATGGCGTTAAACTTGCAGCAACGCACTGAACTGTACAGTGTTAACCTCCTTTGCGGTATGATTATTTCGGATTTTAGGTGCTGAAAGCGGTACAATTATTTTGCATGGAAATTTGGCGTTTTATATTGTAGGTCTGTAAATCTTAACAATAACACACTTAAATCTGTCCAAACCAGAGTCTAGTAGATATCCCGGGTATGATAAAGTTTGAAACACAATAACATAAATTATAATATAATAAATAAAAATAAATAATTTAAAAAAATAAAAATAAATAGTAATAAAATAAATTTCCCCACGATTCACTATCGCTCAAATCTGCAAGTGTTCTAAATTACTATCGCTGTTTTCTAGCTGATCTAAAGCGACTTTTGACGTAAAGGGACACTTTTTGGTTGCTATGGACAATCTCAAGTTTCCAGGCAGAAAGAACAGTATATATAACATAAAACTGCATGCAGGGCATGGGCCAAAGCACTGGGGACAAAAGGGATGTGAAATCATTTCATACAGTACTGTAATCTGTTTTGCGACGCTCGCAGGGAACGGAGCCTGGCAAGGAGAGGCTTTGGAGGAGGACAGAGCCCTCGGACACTGCGGGGGACATCGCAGGATCCCGGGGACAAGGTAAGTAAGGAGGCACCAGGATCCTGCAATGTAATCCCGAGTGTGGCTCGGGGTTACCGCTAATGGTCCTGAATTTTAACCCCGAGCCACACTCGGAAAAAACCGCCAGGGAGGCTACACTTGCAGTAATGCAACTGAAATATACTGCGTTCAGCATGTAGTAACGCCCAGAAATGTACTGTGTTAAATAGCACATAACACACTGAAATATACGGCGTTAAACGTGCAGTAATGCACTGAACTGTACGGTGTTAAACTTGAAGTAATGCAACTGAAATATACTGCATTAAGCGTGCACTAACGCACAGAAATGTACTGTGTTAAATGGCACGTAACTCACTGAAATATACAGCATTAAACTTGCAGTTATGCAATAAAATATCCTGTGTTAAATGGTCACTACACTACACTGACTGAACTATCCCTAAATTAACACTAATTTAAAGATTAATGGTTGCACTACACTCACACTGAACTATCCCTAGATGCACACTAAACTGATTCTCTACACTGACAATAGAATCAGAATAACACACTATAGCGCACTAACTGTCTAATAGCACTGAACAGAGCCCTGTTCTATCTCTCTCAATGCCGCTATCACACTACAAATGGCCGCTATGGAAAGAATACTTTTATAGTGTGGGGCAGGATCAAGAGCAATGAGCCATGATTGGATACAGTCATCATAACAGCATCCAATCATGGCTCTGATAGTGCTCTGTGCCCTGATTGGGTGAAGCTTTCGTTGCTTTAGCAAATCAGGGCTTTCAATGCACTGTGCAGCGGTGCAGTGCATTGTGGTCATTTGGCGGGCCGAACAAATGGTCAAACAACCCGATAATTTGGTTGTTCGGACAACGGCCGAACAGCCACAGTTCGGCTCAAAATAATTCTCGGGCCAAACCGTTCGCCTATCCCTAGTCTCTAGTATAATACAGTTGGGTCATTCTTAAATGCCCTGTTTGTTTCTATATATTGGTTCTATTGCCTTGTTGTGGGCTGATGACTGGCAAGTATTTAGGCTGGTAAAACATTAAAGGGTTGTTACCCTTTCTCCTCCACACACTTATACATGTATATATATATATATTTATTTATTTTGTAAACTAAGGCCCCTGTCACACGACCATTCCCATCAGGTCCGCCTGTCAATTTTCCAGGTGGACCTGATCAAGTGGTCCATTCACTCCTATTTACTAGCGGGTGTAAAGGGACATGTGTCTGTTTACACACACCTATCTCAGTTCCGATCTGGTCCCCTAAAAACAAATGGAAAGGGTTCTGTTCTCCACCATAGGCAGATCGGAGGCAGTCATAAATGGACAGCGGAGTCTGTGTATACCCAGCTCTGTCATCCGTCTGCTCTGGTCTGATCAACAGGGCATCAGCGGACAGATCCCCTGTTGATCAAAACAGAAGATACCTGTGTAAAGGGGCCTAAGAGAGTGTCATAACCCTTGTCTGTTTTGTTGCCATCTGTGTCTCATTGAAGAGATTTCCCTTTACTTCTTGTCATATAGCCAAAACAGGAAATGAGAGGAAATCCCTCCAAAGTGAGAGAATCTCAGGGTTTCACCAGTCACCAAAACTATTGTCCCCACTGGAAGATTCTGTTGTGGTTCTGGCGTCAACCCAAAATATGATATATGGGATAAGCAATAAATACACCGACATTCAATAAATGCATACAAAGTCCATATGTAAAGACTGATGTGAAGATTCAAGTGCTGAAAATAACCACAGTGCAGGCACAAGAGACTTAAAGTATAACTTTTTTGGATAGAGTGGAGATGGATTAGAACACCTGTCAGTTTTTATTGTCGCCTGTGTCCCCGTTAAGAAGATTTACCTGTTTACCATTATCATTGAAAATAAAGGAAAATAAATTAACCAAATTTTGGGTTATACCCAGAAAAGTAATAGAAGGGAAATGTACCAATGGGTACACCAGTTCTGGTGGCCTGGGGGTCCCCAAGAAATTCCCTTGAATTACAGAGATTTCCTCTCACTTCCTGTTTGGCTATGGGACAGGAAGTGAAGGGAAACCTCCCTAATGGGACACAGATGGCGAAAAAAATCTGATAGGGGTTATAACCCTCCCTTGCTCTATCTAAAAATGAAAAAAAGTTTTTCCTATAGTTCTACTTTAAGTGCACCAACACCATTAAAAGAACACTGTCAAACATGCTCATGTGTGGAACCATACCTGTATCGCCACCCACTCCAAGTTGAGAATCACCAACTTCCAATAATTCCAATAAAGTGGTTTCAAACCCTATGATGAAAAAAACGCCCCCACTCTCTCCTCATTGGCTCTCTGACTGTGCTTGACAGCAATGGGAGCCAATGGCTGCTGTTGCCATCTCAGTCAATGAGGAGAGGGAGTCCAGGGACAGCTGAGGCTCTTGTGCACATCAATGGATCGAGAGAGGGCTCAGGTGAGTATTGGGGGGGGGGGGGGGCTGTGGGGAGAGCTGCACTCAAAAAGTGTTTTACTTTCATATATGGCATACATGAAGGTAAAAAACCTTACAACCACTTTAAACACAATGTAGTGCTCAGTCCTGAAGGAGCCGCTGCATTGTTAAGGTTCTTCTGTTCTGCTTCAGTGATGACCTGCCCAAAACTGATTCCAGAACTCACTGACACATAGACACACGTGGTTAAGTAGCAATACAGTATAATACCACAACAGATAATACTAAGAATTAAAGGCAATAACACAGTACTATCACAGTTATGCAGAAAGACCATAATTGTACACAAATACAATATGAACAATTAAAGTCACCACAAGGCCTAACTAAAGGATACCAAAGTTTCTAACTACCCTCCTGGCCAGTAATATTAAGCCCAGTCCTGCTGGCATAGCAGTGCTTAATCTTTGCGGTGAAGCACTCTTTACCAGAGTATTTTGTAAGCCTAATTAAAATTATGTTGTACCCAAAGAAATGGTTCAAGGAAACTCTGAAAGGGGCAGCACTATCTCACTCAACAGACAAAGAGGGAAAATCTTAGCTGAAGAGCCTTTTAACCACTGTAATTGGTTGCTAAGTCGCCAGAAGTCCAATGGAGGCCAACCAAAGTAATTTCAGGCAGTTCTACCCCCATGGTTCAGGTACTGTCACTCACTCCACTGGAACACAACCACAGTCCCTCATTGGATCAGCCACAGTCTCTCATTGGATCCAGCATTTCAGCATCCAGCACCCTAGCTCATGGCAAAACAGTTCAGTTCAGCAATGGTAGCCCTGGAGCCCTGGCACACAGCCACTTGACCAGAAGCAGCCATGGTCTTTGATTACACTATCCTGTAAGCTCTTTCTCCCAAGTAGCAGCTTGTGTCCTCCCCCATGCAGCCCTCATATCTTTCCCAGTGTGGACTTCCAGTTCCATTTGCTATCCCAGACAGCAGACCCTCTCACTCACAGGGCAGTCTGGGTATTGTAATACTCTCCTGCTGTAAGGGCCAGGGCTGTGCTTCTCTGGGGACTACCTTCCCCGGTACAGTAGCCTCTACACCAGTCGAGTCTCTAGCTGGCAGGGCTTCTGACAGCAACAGTGGCCAATAGCAGTTCATCTCCTTTCCCCTCTCCTCTCACAGCTGCATAGTCCTGTAGTGGCTGGGGAGAGGGAGAGTCTACAGCACTGTAAGTTGTCTCTTTTTGCTAAGTCTGGGCTCCTTATAGGGCTGCTGGTCTGGCTTCAACAAGTACACATGTTGAATGTTACACAGGTTTACAATAGACAATTCATCAATGTAGATTAAGTACAAAATACCCCATGCAATTGGCCCTACCTGCAATCTTAAGGGATTTATCTAATCAGTTTATGAATTTACAAAGAACTTCACGATGACAAGGTTTTGAAACACATCCAAATTATTGGTAGAGGAGGCCTCTGTTTCTTCTCTTTCTTTTCACTAGCAAACATGAACACTGCTGCACATGCACAGTTCAGTGTACACTCCTGCCATCAGTTAGATGTTAAGGGGAACCTGTACTGAGAGAAACATGTGAGTTGCAAATGCTGACCATCTTTTGAAACTGCTTGATTTCTAGTGGCATGTGACACAAATCATTTCTGAATATACTGACCAGAAAAAAAACGTGATGTGGCTACACAACACTAGAATATATCCTCCGCAAAGCCTGGCACTGGAGGTACTGTGCTGTAAATCAGCTTCTGTAGATAAAAGATAGGTAGAAAGGTGCAGTCCTGTCCCATTACTAAGCCTAAACTACAAGAACTATGATTAAGACATAGGACCTTGAAAGGGGAACTACCATTGGCTGTGTTTTGGAGCCAACTCGCTACAGCCCCTGTCCTGCTTCTTCTGGGATAGGACAGTAACCCACTGTTGGTAGATAGAAGCCCTCGTCACATTGTGCCCAACTCCTCACCATAGGCCCACCCGTGACTTCCCCAGGCATAGGATTTTAAATTGAAGATGAAAGGAATGACCACACAAAAGTGTATTTTCCACAATTTACTAATACTCTAAAAAGACAGCAGTGGCGTGTAACATCACTTTGACATACTAACAGAACTCTTCAACACACCTTGCCATACACAAGAGCAAACCTTTTGTAGCAGTCACTCAGGTGAAGAATGCCAGCACATAATTATTAAGTCATCTTCCCCTTACTCCTCTCTGGGAACACCACAGGGTTAGGACTAACCTCACTCTACACAAAAACCACAGCATTTCGCTTATGTCAAACCAAGATTAACAAGGTGCTTTTCTATAGTATTTCTCTCTCTCTTTCTCTTTGTCCCACTCTGCAGCTCTGCTGAGCATGTTCCCAAATTTGTCCCCAAGTTCAGATTTTCTTGTACCCACATTGGAGAACACTTAGTCTGGCATAACAGGCCCTTTGCATCCTACTCACAGTCCATATCGGACTGTAACCCGAGTCAGGGCAACTACAGCTGGATTTACAATTTACGTTGGCAGAACGGCACAGCTGCACAATTAGGCGTCCCCTTTTGACCCTCCGTCATTGTAGGCTATCGGGCGCGCACGCCCACCACATGCCGCGGGAGCGTGCCCAGGGGTCCCTCAGACTCGATTTCCGCCTGTGGCCCGCGATCGTGACATGGAGAGGCAGAATGGGGAGATGCCTATGTAAACAAGGCATTTCCCTGTTCTGCCTAGTGACATGACAGGAATCTACTGCTCCCAGTGATCGGGAGCAGTGATCTCTATCATGTCCTAGTGAGCCCATCATGATAAAAATCGCAGATCCGACATTACTAATAAAAAAAAAATAATAATAAAAATGCCATAAATCTATCCCCTATTTTGTAGACGCTATAACTTTTGCGCAAACCGATCAATATATACTTATTGTGATTTTTTTATCAAAAATATGTAGAAGAATACATATCGGCCTAAACTGAGGAAGAAATTCATTTTTTTATTATATTTTTAGAGGATATTTAATATAGCAAAAAGTAAAAAAAATATTGTTTTTTTTTTTCAAAATCGTCGGTCTTTATTTGTTTATAGCGTAAAAAATAAAAACTGCAGAGGTGATCAAATACCACCAAAAGATAGCTCTATTTGTGGGGAAAAAAGGACGTCAATTTTGCATGGGAGCAACGTCGCATGACCGCACAATTGTCAGTTAGAGCGAGGCAGTGCCGTATTGCAAAAAATGCTCTGGTCATTAAGGGGATAAATTCTTCCAGGGCTGAAGTGGTTAAAAACAAATTGGGAAAAACAAATGTAATCTCAGAACCATTTTAAAATGGCACTTGGGATTTAATTGTATAGCAACAGAAATCTCAGTTTCATATAGTTGGAAATATGTGAAAGCTTCACTTAGTTTCAAGGTTGCATCTTTATCATGCAACCCTACTCTAATTTTTGAGCACACCAACAGTGGGAATATAATGCTATATAAAATAACAGCAAACCTACCTGAAATCAAGCTTACCTGAAAAATTGTGCATAAGCATGAAAAATCCAAATTTACTAAATTCTTCCAGTTCTGACTAGTGCCACTTTTAAAGCAATCAGTCTTATGCCCCGTACACACGATCAGACATTCCGACAACAAAATCCATGGATTTTTTCCGATGGATGTTGGCTCAAACTTGTCTTGCATACACACGGTCACACAAATCTTGTCGGAAATTCCGAACGTCAAGAACGCGGTGACGTACAACACGTACGATGAACGAATTAAGTTCAATAGCCAGTGCGGCTCTTCTGCTTGATTCTGAGCATGCGTGGAACTTTGTGCGTCGGAATTGTGTACACACGATCGGAATTTCCGAAAATGGATTTTGTTGTCGGAAAATTTGAGATCCAGATCTCAATATTTGCGTGACGGAAATTCCGATGAAAAATGTCCGATGGAGCCTACACACGGTCGGAATTTCCGACAACAAGCTCCCATCGAACATTTTCCATTGGAAAATCCGTGTGTATGGGGCATTACAGTAGACTAAACTAATATAAGTACTAATTGTTACACTTATTTTTTATTACTGGTATACTATTTGGTGATGTATATTTTTAGTACAATACTACAAACAATTGTAAAGAAAAACAACTGCAACTTAAAAAATGTTATCATAATAAACAGTAAAAAAAATGATCAAATAAATCTGGAATAAAAAAACTAGTTAAAGAAAGAAGGCAAAGGATGAAGTAGGATAATTTAGGGGTTGCATAGAAAAGAGTCTTTAATTAAATGAGTTTGTTACATTGACTTGTAACTGTACACAGGCAGACTAATCTTATTAGTGAATTGCTGACTTTCCAAGCTCTCTTTTCTTGGAATAGATGGAGAAAAGCAAAGAGCAATAAGCATGTGAAGTGTGGTAATTCACAGAAAACAGATCTCACTTTTCTTAATAAGCCTGTATATATACTGTAATATATATATATATATATATATATATATATATATATATATATATATATATATATATATATATATATATATATATATATATATATATATATATATAAACTAACATCAGCAAACCCCAACATGTTTTACTTCCAGAACACTTTATTACAATCTGTACTTAAGAATTGTATTTCTGGGTATAATTTTATGTTTGGCTGCCTGTTCTCCAAGCTTCAAAAAAATGTATGTTTGCTAATTTGCTTGACAGAAGAAAATATGTTATTATAAGTAAAGGGCATTGAGGTTTATACACTGTTGGGTGCAAAGACCAAGTAATTTTTTTTTAACTTCCATAGATTGAAATAATATGTTAATGCCAGCATATTTAAAGAGAATGTACAGCTGTGTGGGACTGAATTTCTTTCTTCCTTTATTATGGTTAGTACTAAATAAAGTATTTGTTTTTGTCAGCTAAATAATAAATGCCACATATTCCTGTTATGCAGTCTTCTATAAAGCCAGTAGGTGTAACACCAGTGGCTTACACCAGTGTTTCTCAACCTTTTACGGCGAAGTACCCCTGCAAGTCTAAAGAAAATTCCTAAGTACCCCTGTCTTGAGAAAGTGATGGGCACTAATAGGCGATGCTGATAGGAGGCACTGATAGGAGGAGATGATGAGGCGGCACTGATATGAGGCACTGATGAGGCGACACTGATATGAGGCTCTGATGAGGCTGCATTGATAGGAGGCACTGATGAGGCGGCACTGATAGGAGGCACTGATGAGGCGGCACTGATAGGAGGCACTGATGAGGCTGCACTGACAGGAGGCACTGATGAGGCTGCACTGATAGGCGACGCTGATAGGAGGCACTGATAGAAGGAGCTGATGAGGAGGCACTGATATGAGGCACTGATGAGGCGACACTGATATGAGGCACTGATGAGGCTGCATTGATAGGGGGCACTGATGAGGCGGCACTGATAGGAGGCACTGATGAGGCGGCACTGATAGGAGGCAGTGATGAGGCTGCACTGATAGGAGGCACTGATGAGGCGGCACTGACAGGAGACACTGATGAGGCTGCACTGATAGGAGGCGCTGATGAGGCGGCATTGATAGGAGGCACTGATAGCCTGCACTGATAGGGGCATTGATAGGGGGCACTGATGGCTGCACTGATAGGGGCATTGATAGGAGGCACTGATAGGCTGCACTGATAGGAGGCACTGATGGCTCCACTGATAGGAGGCACTGGTGGCTCCACTGATAGGAAGCACTGATAGAAGGCACTAATAGGAGGCACTGATGGCTGCACTGATAGGTGCACTGATAGCTGCACTGATAGGAGGCACTGATTGCTGCACTGATAGGAGGCACTGATAGGCTGCACTGATAGGGGCACTGATGCTTGCATTGATAAGCTGCACTGATAGGAGGAACTGATAGGCTGCACTGATATGAGACAGTGATAGGCTGCACTGATAGGAGGCTTTGAAGGCTGCACTGATAGGGGCACTGATGGCTGCACTGATAGGAGGCACTAATGGCTGCACTGATAAGAGGCACTGATAGGCTGCACTGATAGGGGCACTGATGGCTGCACTGATAAGCTGCACTGATAGGAGGCACTGATAGGCTGCACTGATGGCTGCACTGATATGAGACACTGATAGGCTGCACTGATAGGAGGCACTGATGGCTGCACTGATAAGAGGCACTGATAGGAAGCACTGATAGGAGGCACTGATAGAGGGCACTGATGAAGGCACTGATAGGGGGCACTGGTGGCTGCACTGATAGGCTGCACTGATGGCTGCACTGATAGGGGGGCAATGATAGGCTGCACTGATAGGAGGCACAGATAGGCTGCACTGATAGGAGGCACTGATAGGCAGCACTGATAGGGGGCACTGATGGCTGCACTGATGTGAGGCACTGATAGGCGGCACTGATGGCTGCACTGATGTGAGGCACTGATATGAAGCACTGATGGCTGCACTGATAGGAGGCACTGATGGGCTGCACTGATAGGAAGCACTGATGGCTGCACTGATAGGAGGCACTGATGGCTGCACTGATAGGAGGCACTGGTAGAAGGCACTGGTGGCTGCACTGATAGGAGGCACTGGTAGAAGGCACTGATAGCTGCACTGATATGAGGCACTGATATGAAGCACTGCTGGCTGCACTGATGGGAGGCACTGATAGGAGGCACTGCTGGCTGCACTGATAGGAGGCAATGATAGGAGGCACTGATGGAGGCACTGATATGAGGCATTGATATGCAGCACTGATGGCTTCACTGATATGAGGCGCTGATGGATGCACTGATGGTGGTACTGATGGCGGCACTGATAGGAGGCATGGATAGGAGGCAACAATGGCTGCACTGATAGGAGGCACTGATGGCTGCACTGATATGAGGCACTGATGGAGGCACTGATATGAGGCACAGATGGCTGCACTGATATGAGGCAATGATTTGAGGCACTGATATGAGGCACTGATGGCTGCACTGATATGAGGCACTGATGGCTGCATTGATATGAGGCACTTATGGCTGCACTGATATGAGGCACTGATGGCTACACTGATATGAGGCACTGATGGGGGTACTGATATGAGGCACTGATGGTGGCACTGATATGAGGCACTGATGACGACACTGATATGAGACACTGATGGAGGCACTGATATGAGGCACTGATGGCGGCACTGATATGAGGCACTGATATGAGGCACTGATGGAGGCACTGATATGAGGCACTGATGGAGATACTGATATGAGGCACTGATGACGGCACTGATATGAGGCACTGATGGCGGCACTGATATGAGGCACTGATGGAGGTACTGATATGCGGCACTGATATAAGGCACTGATGGCGGCACTGATATGAGGTACTGATGGCTGCCCTGATATAAGGCACTGATGGCATGTGTAGCTCCTGAGCAGGCAGGACTCACCTTTTTTTCAGGGAGCCGCAGCAGGCATCTTCACACATGGCAGGCACATCCAGGACATCTGAGGAGCGTTGGAGAAGGGGAGGAGCCGGGAGATGGGAGGACATGGGGCCCCTCTGGTCAGTCAGCCCTTGCTTGGGAAACATCTTCTGGGCTATGCGATGGGGGGCCATTCCATTGACAGGACCCTGGGCAGCTGTCACCAGCCTGCCACCCCCCCGGACACGGGGCTGATTACTTCCCCCATTGGTAGTACAGTCCCATGCAACACAGCTACAGCAAGCCACCGGGGACTGTATGTGTGCGGGAGGCAGGGTTCAAGAGACACATCACTGTGCATACCCGCTCCCTGCCCATGGTGCAGGTACCCCCAGGGGTACGCGTACCACGGGTTGGGAAACCTGGGCTTACACAACTCTAGGAGTCATCACAGCAGTGACCCTATCCCTTACCAGATGGCTTAGTCCAAATCTGTTTCTGTTGTGCTGAGTCTTTAGCTAACTCATAGTTCTCTGGGAATCATTGTCATGTGTTAAACAGTTTATTTGTAAAACAAAGTTTTCTTTGTATGCATGTGTACACAAAAGTTTGAAAATATGGGAATTTAAAAAAATATATATATATTTAAAATTATTATAGTCTAACTTGAAGCTGGATGTGGTTTTGTATACAGCTGTTAATGGTAAGAATAAACAATTTTAGAGCGTATGTCTGGCGAATTGGAAAGTGTTAGAACTGTATATTCTGCTAAGACAAAATGATGATAGCTAACACTCAGAGTTCTGGCTACCATTATCTTTCTTTGTTCTGTCTAGTACCACCATAAGCTGAGCATACATTGACTTACTTTGCCATAAAAGGAGTCAGTGTGGCATGGACTGAAGACAGACATTTTTTTTCTGCTATCTGAGGCTCATTTGCAGCCCCACTTTTTCTCGTGCTGACAATGTTTTATTAGTCAGGAAGTGAGGGGAAATCTCCAACAACAACACTAGCAGACAAAACTGCTTTTCTTTAGTAAAGCAGTGGAAGCACGCCCTGCTTTGTGACACTGTTGACAGGATAGGAGGAGAAGGTAAATCTCTGTAATGGAGCCACTGAAAAAAAACCAACTGGAAATCCAATCCTTTCCCATTCTGTTCAAAAACTAGAAAAATATTTCTGGCTAAACGTGCACTTTAACTTTGTATCCCCCTAGTCAGCACCATGGACAGTGTTTTTTGCACTGGTAATGTGGTACTGAGTGCTGAAATTGCTAACACACACTTCTCATATTTGATCTTTTAGTTTGTAAGCTCGAATGAGCAGGGCCCTCTGATTTCACTTGTATTGAATTGTATTGTAACTGTACTGTCTGCTTTCATTCTTGTAAACTGTTGGTGCTATATACTGTAAATTCTGTATAATACATAATATAATACTCTGGTTATAATGTGCATGTTTAGTAGGTATTAAAATACAAAGCCAGGTAAAATATGTGTTTATATATGTTCTTTTTTATACCCTGTCCTTTTATGGAATTGTATTAAAGGATAAGTTCACCTTGTTTTAAAAAATATATTAAATGGACGTCTTTTGAAGGTAAAACAAATATGCATTTATTATTTTTTTCTCCCTACGAACCTGCAAAGCATTGCACCCACAATCAGCAGATCACTGGTGCAATGCAGGGCGCACTTGGAGGGTTGTCAGTTAAGCTGTCTGCTCGTACCTTGGACGGACAGGTTGTTACAAAATGACAGGAAGCATCAATGAACTACCTAGAGTGCTCAACACCACCCTGGTAGTTAATTGAGAACTACAAGCTGACAGCCGCAAAGGCTATCGGTCATTGTAGTTCTCCCATTCACAGAACTCTGCAACTTATTGATGCAGTGTGGGAGAAGCCCTGCACAACTGCGTTTTTTTATATTGCATTTGCAACAACGGGTGCGTGGAGAAGAGCTCCCACTTGCTGTCACAGCAGTGTTATCCATACGTTATCTTTTGAGATTTAATATATCTCAGATAGGATTTGGGTTAATAAGAGTTCTTTGACCATGAGTGAAAGCTTTAACACAACAACAAAATGTATTGGTAAGTAGTAGGAAGGTCTAAACTAATACACAGCAATTTATCTACATGTACAGAAAAAGGGAAAAAATCATAGTTTTAAATGAAGAAATACAGAATATAATACTCAAAACATTAATATACAAACAGCAAGACAGACAACAAATAGGACAAGCATGTATACATATAACTGCTAGGAGTTGTCCTGATATTTACCAGTGGTTTAGCATGAGGGCCCCGATCAGATGAATGTCTCCTTCTGATATCTCTGTTTAAGACTTAAACTAATATAGACCCATCTCTCATTGACTTGCATAGGGCCATCCCGATTGGTGGAACTAAATTACCCCTCTCCTACATCCGGGTATCTCTCATCCAGGACTGGACAATTTCCCCATCCCCTAGATTTAGCATAACTCAGCCCCTCACTAGCACCTCCTCAGGGAGAAAATTAATTATGCCAGGTCATAACCTTCTCTTGAATGGTACATTAGTTATGCAAAGTCATATCTTGGGCAAATTGTCCATTCCTGTACAGATGGCCATATTCTTTGCATAGCAAGGAGCGCGTCCTTTGAAGTGGATATAGTGTTAGTTGATGAAGGGGGTTCAAAAGGCCTGGTCTAGATAATTACACTGGCCCAAATTGGCTGCGATAAGGACTTTACATTAGGCGTTATCCTTTCTCGCGTATAAGTTTACGATGGGTAAATAGCAGAGCATCACCCGTAGGCACATACCGTCCATTAGGGGCACAGGGCGCTGCCCCCCGTCCATGCATCCGGCCCCCTGATCTACGTACAGGGCACCAGACTAGGGATTCCAATGGGGGTGTGTGTTTTCTTGAAGCATGTGATTAGAGCCAGAGGCTCTAATAGACTTCAAAAAAGGGTGGGCTCGTGTGCAGAGCCAGCCAGCCATCCAGCACTCCCCGGCTTACATAGTTACATAGTTTGAGGGTAGGAACTGATGTGAGTGTGTGATGTACAGGGTTAGGGACAAGGGTCAGGGTTGTAGACCCACACTCACTCAGGTTGAACTGGATGGACTGGTGTCTTTATTCAACCTTACTAACTATGTAACTTCAAAAAAGGGTGGGCTCGTGTGCAGAGCCAGCCAGCCATCCAGCACTCCCCGGCTTAAGGAGGGGATGGGCAGGACAGAGGTAAGAAGGCAGTCCATCTCCCGTGGCCGCAGCGGGGGGGTTTGTATATGGTGTTCCTGGTGTTCGTCTCCTGCGCGGGGGGGTGGAAGATGTTCCTGGTGTTCGTCTCCCGCCAGGGGGGGTGGCATTGGCTTGACACCTCCCTCCGAATTATCACCAGTCACCACTGGCACACAAACACACATCCCAACCTAACGTTTCTGCACTTCAAAAGGAACTGGTAAATCAATTATTTTCTTATACTAAAGCCTGCACACTCTGTTCCCTTAGATGTGTACATATAACTATGTCAAACCATTAGTAAAAACAAAGCCCAATATCTCATATCACTAAAATATATATATATATATATATATATATATATATATATATATATATATATATATATATATATATATCTATCTACAGTTGCTAACAGAGATTACACATAAACTCCTCATAAGGCAACAAGTGGATTGGAGGGGTGTGGGGGCTGCTGCAACAGTACCATGTTACATGTTAGAACCTGAATACAGATGTTACATGTTACAAAAGAAGAACTTATTCCTTAACTATATACTGGAACATGTAGTTCCGCAAAATATACAAAAGATTTTTTAAAGGAAAATTGTACCAGCACATGCATAAAAGGCAGCCTGATTGCTGGTAATTAAACAAATCTTCATAGTTATACAAGGCACAAAAGAGATGAGTCAGCAGACCTAATATGTAGGAAGGCCAGTATGGTGGCCTGAATTTATGGGAGGAGCCCGGGGGGTATTTAAGCAGCCCGCTCACCTGTGGTGCTTGTCGGTTTCCTGTGCGCGATATACGTCACTAGGCCGACGATTCGAATGCCAGCATCCGCTAGTTCTTGTCTCGCAAGTTCCCGTTTTCGCAAATTCCGTGCTCGAGAGTTTCGAAGTCCGTGTTACCGATTCGTAGTTCATACCGCGCGTCTGGCTTGGCTGTCGCAGGTAGGGTCCCGTCGGACTTTGTTTTTTACGCATTGTTAGATATCATGTCACTAAACCGTGATATCAAACTTACGAGTCACTCGCAATTTCTCAAACGTAACCGCAATGCATACCACTCGCACTTTCGTTATGTCCATTTCTCGTTGTCTAAAAAAAACCACCGCAACATAGACGTCGCTTCATTTCAGGCATGTCTAAATTATTACCAGGCGTCAGCAAACAGCCGTAGCGATTCGCAATTCGCAATTTCTTATCGAACCACGTCAGTTCGATACCAATCATTTCTCATTTTTGAACATTTCTAAATACATTTCTAACATTTCAAACCATTTTGAATCATTTCTTTCATTTCAGTCACGTACCGTTCTTCGATTCGAATCCAGACGCATCTAAAGATGCACCGATTCCTCCGGTGTGCCCCAGTAGTTACGGCCTCATTTCAGTACATGCTCCAGAGTCACGTCAGTATCAGTCGCTTTCGACTCACCGATTCGTACCTCTGTCATGGTTATCATACCTCGTATCACGCTCCGTTACGAATTCAGTCGCATGGAAATGCACCGATTCGTCTCGGCGTGCCCCAGGTATTGGCCACATTTCAGTACATGCTCCAGAGTCTGATTCGCAGTCAGTCGCTATAGCGGCATGATCGATTCGTGCCTCTGTCATGGTAACAAAATGTTACACCTGCACTTACCGCGCTCCGGTTCGAATCCAGTCGCATCTTTGATGCACCGATTAGTTACGGCGTGCTCCAGGGCCCGGCCTCATTTCTGGACATGCTCCAGAGTCCGGTTCGTTGTCAGTCGTAGTTTGTGGCTCACCGATTCGTGCCTCTGTCATGGGAATCATTTCAACTGTCACGAATCACGCTCCAATTCGAATCCAGTCGCATCCATGATGCAACGATTCGTCCCGGCGTGCCCCAGGTATTTTCGCGACATGATCGACTCGTGCCTCTGTCATGGCACGTGCCTCTACCATGACAAATCATTTCATTCATTTCATCATTTCACTCATCTCACTGTCACGAACCGCGCCCCGATTCGAATCCAGTATCATTCGAGATGCACTGATTCGTCCCAGCGCGCCCCAGTTGTCTTGGCCTCATTTCATTCGTATTCCATAGTCCGACTCGTCATTTGTCGCAGTCGAAAAAAAAAAAAATATATATATATATACACAAAAAAAAAAATATATATATATATATATATATATATATATATATATATATATATATATATATAAATAAAGTAGTATAAATAAAATGTTTCGGCCTCAGCCAACACCTGCATCAGAACTTGGTTAGCTATCAGTTGCGGCATAACCAATTCGTGCCTTTGCCAGGGCAAACATTTCACGGTTACATACCACACTCCAATTCAAATCCAGTCGCATCCGTGATGCACCAATTTATTCCGGCATGCACCAGCGTTTCTTTTGCCTCATTTCAGTACATGCTCCAGAGTCCGGGTCGCTGTCAGTCGCAGCTGCGGCACGACCGATTCGTGCCTCTGTCATGGCAAAACGTTTTTCATTCATTTCACTCTAAGGCAAACATTTCATTTATTTCATTGTCGCATGCCGCGCCCCGATTCAAGTTCAGGGCATCCGTCAGACATCGATTCATCCTGGCAAGCCCCAGTTTGCGCGGCCTCATTGGCGCAGTCATGGCACACCGATTCGTGCCTCTGTCATGGCACAAACAGTTCACTCATTTATTTAATGCCATGCACCTGTCGCTTAAACATGTTACAATTTACCTTTCAAACCAGGTAGTCAAACCCTCCACCGGTTGTCATCTGTCATTCTCTCTAGGTCAGTCAAATAAAAAAATAAAATAAAAAAAATAAATAAATAAGGGGGGGGGGCATACCCCATCTTCCTTCGAAGCTCAGTCATGGTCCCGATTCATTCGTTGAAACGTTCGCCTCACTGCTCTACCCCCTCATAGTCACAGCACATCCAAGTATAACTTCTTGCAATCGTCGCAAATACGCATCCAAACACAACTTCTTGCATTTCATTGCAAGCACACATCGAAACATAACTTCTTGCAATTGTTGCAAGCACACATCCCATCATGACTTCTTGCAATCGTTGCAAGTACGCATCCAAACAGAACGTCTTGCAATCGTTGCAAGCACACATCCAAGCACAATTTCTTGCAATCATTTCAAACACGCATCCAATCATAAAACTTCTTTCAAACGTTGCAGGCATGCATTCAAGCATAACTTCTTGCAATCGTTGCAAGTACGCATCCAATTACAACTTCTCGCAACCATTGCAAGCACACATCCAAGCTTAACTCTTGGAGTCTTGCAAGCACATGCAGCAATACGAACTTTTCACAGTCACTACAAACACATCTCCACCGACAGGAACTCCCTTGCAATCGTTGCAAGCACACATTCAAGCACAAATCTTACAATCATTACAAGACACGCATCTTAGCATAACTTCTTGCAAACGTTGCAAGCATGCATCCAATCATAACTTCTTGCAATCATTGCAAGCACGCATTCAGTCACAAATTCCTGCAAATGTTGCAGGGACACACCCAAGCATAACTTCTTGCAATCATGGCAAGCACGCATCCAAACACAACTTTATAATCATTGCAAACACGCATCCAAGTATATCTCCTTGCAGCCCGTGCAAGCACATGCAGTAATACGGACTTCTAGCAGTCACGGCAAACACATCTCCATTGACACAAACTCCCTGGCAATTGTTGTAAACACGTATTTAAGCACAAATCTTGCAATCATTGCAGGGCTCGCATCTTAGCATGACTTCTTGCAATCAGTACAAACACATTTCCAGTGGCACACAATCAGTCACACATCATTCTTCAGTGGCACTTAATCGGCCACTTGTCTCCAGTGGCATTTTCATATGAGCCACTCATCAATTCTGTGTCATTTCTCGCTTAGGTCAGTTGAGTTCAGGTTCCACCCCGCACCAGGTATCGTATTGCCACACACAGCTGGCTCCTCATAACATCATCAGGCTATACCTAGCAAACATCCAGCATTTCTTGCCCTCACAGGACCTCAGAGAGTCATCCGTGTTTACGGCTCATACAGTAGGATCCTTTCTACGTGGCGTCCAGAAGCATCAGCCCATAGCTAACGGCAAACGCTTGCCCATCACAACTGCCATCTTCAGGGACATGTCAAAACCTCAGACATTCCCCAGTCTAGTCATACAAGCAGCCATCTACCTGGCCCTCTGTGGTTTCTACGGCCTAACAAATTCACTTTTACTGGCACAGGCAGCCAGGTACTACGTAGACACAACTTGACTCGCTGGTAATAATATTATGTCCTTCAGCTTGTAGTCTCTAAAACTCAAAAACCGGAACCGAGGTCTACAATAACCTCCTCCGAATTAACGAACACCACGCAGGCTAGCCTCCCCCTTGACAAACTGACCCGTATCAGGTTAGTTCCCCAAGACTTTACCCATACACGGGTGTGTACTAACAAGTAGCTGCAGTCTTTCCTAAGAATGAGGACCTATCAATGTCGGAAGGTCCCGTACTACGTGGATCGGTGTATCAATGATTATACCTTAACTCTAGGGTCTTATCACCTACGTCGCCCTTGTCACCCCAGGTAGCGACAGATGCCACAGCCACCACAGGCATCGCGGCAATTTTTGGCCATCATCGGTTTACAAGTACATGGCCCCCAGAGACACTCCTAAATCCCAGGTTTACCCGGACTTCCTCCCTCTTCAAGCTGCACCCGGTCATGGCAGCCGCTTAACTCTAGGGTCTTATCTGGACAGGACAGGCCTTGGCTTTGCCACCGACATCCGGTCCGAGGCGAGCCTCTTAATGAAGCCAGGTCCGCATCGCTCTGTCATGTCCTTCCTGTGCAGGCTGGTGTAATTATCTTGGCAAACACCACTTTAATGTCCACTGCACGTTCGTTCCAGGCTGCCATCTTCTGGGACATGTCTACTATATTAACCAGTTCGCTATCCCCAGTTTGGTCATACAAGCAGCCATTTACTTGGCCTACCACGGGTTCCGGCGGCCCAGCGAGTTCACCCGCAGCAATCCCGCAGGCCAAGTTCTGTGTAGTTGGCTCGCTGCCAACACCATTTCATCCTCCACCCTGCAGTGTCCAAAACCCAGCAATCAAGCTCCAGGATAGACATCCATCTCTATAAAGTAAACAACGTCCGGTGGCCAGTAACCATACTCGACCACCTACTGTCACTCCTACCGGAAGACTCAAACTCTAGTCCCCTATTACCTTTTCGAGCAACCCTCGAGTGCCTGCCAGTTCATCAAACACCTGGGGGTTCTTCTACGCTACCTACACCTCGACCCCAGTCAGCACTCCAGTCACTCTTTAGTATTGGGGCAGCCTTGGCAGCATTTCGGCATGGGTCCCAGACCACGTCATCAAGAGACTTAGCAGGTAAAACTTTGCCTACCTCGCCCGGTACGTCCCCACTCCTTAGGTGGAAATGGCACAAGCATTCACCAAACTTGCTCAAATAAATAAAGCCAAAACTAATAAAACCACACCCCTACCTGAATGTTTTTGCCCCCTTATTCTGGCATACCGACCAGCAGACCAAGGCACACTTTCAGGTCCATTTCATATGGTAAGTCCACACTTCCAGGTCTATTTCCGATGGTAAGTTTTATGTTAACTACAAATGTTATCTATGTCCATATCGGACATAGGGCTCCACCCATAAGTAGGAAGGCCAGTATGGTGGCCTGAATTTATGGGAGGAGCCTAGGGGGTATTTAAGCAGCCCGCTCACCTGTGGTGCTTGTCGGTTTTCTGTGCGCGATACCCACCCTCCCATCCCCATTTCAAGGCATTCATTTCATTCATTCATTTCATTCATTTCTCTCTACAGAATAATCATTTCTTAAACTAGGGTATGCCCCCTTATTCTGGCATACCGATCAGCAGACCAAGGCACACTTTCAGGTCCATTTCATATGGTAAGTCCACACTTCCAGGTCTATTTCCGATGGTAAGTTTTATGTTAACTACAAATGTTATCTATGTCCATATCGGACATAGGGCTCCACCCATAAGTAGGAAGGCCAGTATGGTGGCCTGAATTTATGGGAGGAGCCTAGGGGGTATTTAAGCAGCCCGCTCACCTGTGGTGCTTGTCGGTTTCCTGTGCGCGATACCCACCCTCCCATCCCCATTTCAAGGCATTCATTTCATTCATTCATTTCATTCATTTCTCTCTACAGAATAATCATTTCTTAAACTAGGGTATGCCCCCTTATTCTGGCATACCGATCAGCAGACCAAGGCACACTTTCAGGTCCATTTCATATGGTAAGTCCACACTTCCAGGTCTATTTCCGATGGTAAGTTTTATGTTAACTACAAATGTTATCTATGTCCATATCAGACATAGGGCTCCACCCATAAATATATATATATATATATATATATATATATATATATATATATATATATATATATATATATATATATATATATTATTTCTGCCACTATCCAGTCTCACTGCTATCACTCTTTACTCTTCACCTATTTTCTCTTACTACTCTACAATTTGGTCCCCTTCTGCACAATCCCATTTTCTAGCCTCTTCTCCTCACCCTCTAAAATCCAGTCTTGCTCCTCTCTCCCCATTCACTTCTACAATCCAAAATCTTTCAATTGTTCCCCACCACAGTCTGGTCTTCCTCCTTCCCTGGCTCCTCCGCAACCTATTCTCACAGCCTCTTTCCCCCTTCTTCCAAACCACATTTTACACCCTCCTCTAACAACCATCTACAATCCAGTCTTCTTGCTTTTCATCTCTTTTCCACATTCTGGTTTTACTAATTCCTGTCCCTCCACAATCCAACACATTTGTTAGAATTATCTTGTGCAATGTGAGTATAAAAAAAATATGACAGGGTGATATAGCCACAAACACGAAGTCAGACATCAGGGATTATAGACAACAGCCTGATTTCAGGCTGTTTTCTTAATGTATTATGCTGTGGTAAAAATATTATTATTAATGTTATCATAGACATGGCATGCAACAAGCATTCTTAATTTAAAAAATATATAAATAATTTACACATTAAAAAAATAAATATAAAGAGTCCCCATGTATATTTATAAGCAATCATGTTAGTCTTATTTAGAAATATACTATTGTATTACAAATTGCTTCAATAAGGGCTACCCCTTTGTCATAGCCACAAAAGGTACAGAGGTGAGGGGAAAATGTACTTATGCTATCAGATAAAAATGTGTTTACTTCTATATTCTATTCTAACTGTTTTGCAGAATTGTTGCAGTAGGAACATGCCCCTGAGGGTTCATTAGCATCTAACGAATGGTTAAGGCTACGATGACACTGTTTATATCTATTTGAAAAATGTATTGTTAAGTACCCAACTTTGGTCAAACAAAGATGGGATATTTTCCTCTCATTAAATGTCCCTTTGATACCTTGTCACACCTGAAGCAGAGTGTCAATGCAACAGGTATTAAGGGCAAATCTCCCTAGATGGGACATAGGAATACTAATTTGACAGGTGCTAAACCTTTTCTGCTCCATGAAAAAGTGTGTTTTTAGTCCTAGTTTGCTTCCATTTAAAATAAGTCCCCCAATAACAAATACCCTTTCCCTTCTAGTTGAGGCTAGTTGCAAAGGGCATGCAAATGAGGCAAAGCAGCATTTTTATATAAAGGAATAGAATTTACTATTTTTTTCATGTATTTATTTGGATAACCGTGTCCCTTAATTTGTATCCAATGACACTGAAAAGATAGTAAAATTGGATATT
This sequence comes from Lithobates septentrionalis, assembly GCA_037952835.1. Taxonomy (NCBI): domain Eukaryota; kingdom Metazoa; phylum Chordata; class Amphibia; order Anura; family Ranidae; genus Lithobates; species Lithobates septentrionalis. Next base: position 3,413,991 of record JBBDGP010001163.1, on the reverse strand, counting down.
TCAAACATTTACAGTTCAATTTCAGAATAATTTGGTCATAAAGTAATGAGCTAGTTTAAGAAAAGACACTCTCCATCAGGGCTAAAGCCCATCAGTTTTAACTATATGAAAAAATAAATAGGTAAAAATGAAAGATGTATCCTCAAAACTTCTAGCCAAACCAAAGGCCTGCAAAAAAGATTAAATCAAGGTGTGATTCAATTAGCTCCAATAAGGGAAACTGGAATTATATACTACTCTGCAATACTTACACATAGAAAGGTAGCCTTATGTTGACCAGTTTCGATAATTTCTCTCCATCTGGCTACCAACTCACTTTGCAACTGGGTCATCTAAGATACTGAGCCTCCTCATACGTGGGAACTTGCATATTACAATGGCAGGCCTGTGCTCAGCTGGGCCTTGAGTAACTCATTGAGGGACACCTGACTAACTTTTCATAGATTAATTTACAAAACCTTCAGAATCTAATAATTTCTTTCCTAATCCCTGAGGGCAAGGGGTCCTAAGGGCCTGGTTCCAGCTCATCATCCTGCAGGCAATAGCTCGCAGGCAAAGAACTCTTCGGACTTGTTCAGCATTTCTGTTAAAGCTTGGTCAAACAAACTCTCCAGAGATTGGCCATCTAATTTCTGATATGGCACCCTGGGTCCCTCAGAGGCTGGCAGATAATGTAACAAACTCCAGGGCACAACAATCTGACAGAGACTTTTACAAAACAAAATAAAAAGCGCCTGTGCCCTGCATATAAAACCTAATATACAGCCGTATATTTGTGAACTTACACTGTTCGATGACTGTTCCCTACAGAAGTATCCATTTACATTATGTGTCTTTAGTTATTCAGTAAATCCAGCCCTTTTATAGTGAAGAATAGGGATGAGCCGAACACACCTCGGTTCGGTTCGCACCAGAACCTGCGAATGGACTGAAAGTTCGCGCAAACTTTAGAGCCCCATTAAAGTCTATGGGACTCGAGCGGTCGAAATCAAAAGTGCTAATTTTAAAGGCTAATATGCGAGTTATTGGCCTAAAAAGGGTTTGGGGACCCGGGTCCTGCCCCAGGGGACATGTATCAATGCAAAAAAAGCAGTGATTTTAATGATGCTTAAAGTGAAAAAATAAAACTGAAATATTCCTTTAAATATCCGTAACTGGGGGGTGTCTATAGTATGCCTGTAAAATGGCGCGTGTTTCCGTGCTTAGAACAGTCCCTGCACAAAATGACATTTTTAAAGGAATAAAAGTCATTTAAACTGCAATGTACCACCCCCCCAGTCCATTACCAGGCCCTTTGGGTCTTGTATGGATATTAAGGGGAACCCCGCACCCAAATTAAAAAAAGGAAAGGCGTGGGGCCCCCAGGCTCTATATACTCTGAACAGCAGTATACAGGCAGTGCAAACAAGACAGGGACTGTAGGTTTGTTGTTAAGTAGAATCTGTTTGTAATTTTGAGCTGGTACATTTTTAAAGTGTAGCTCCAGCCAAAAAATCTATTTTTAAGCTTTTTGGAAAACATAGGGAAGGGTTATCACCCCTGTAACATTTGTTTTGCTGTCTGTGCACCTCTTCAGAAGATTTCACCTCCCTTTCGGTCCCAATGACAAATGTTTTTAGAAAATTTGGGGTTTTCAATGAAACAAGGATTAATGATAAAGCATCAGTTAAGAGGAGACACGTTTTTCCCATATTAACTCTTAGAGGAGAGAATTTCCCTTCCTAGGGGTAGATTTCATCTCACTTCCTGTTGTCTCCTTCCGTTTGCAAGTAGGAGTCGTTTGTAAGTTGGATGTTTGAAAGTAGGGGCCTGCCCTATATACTCTTCAGAAATTGGGGCCTTAGGTGTTGGTGAGGGCCTTAGCCCTCACAGTTACTCTTGGTGGGCGCAGGAACGGGCCATGCTGTGAAATATTAGATCAAGAATTGTAATTACATGCCATTGTTGAACAGTGGTAGAAAAATTGGGCCTTTGGTGGTGGTGGTGCTGGTGCCACAACACCGTAAGTCCTCACAGTTACTCTTGGTGGGCACTGGAACAGGCCCTGCTGTGAAATATTATATCAAGAATTGTAATTACATGCACCTGTTAAACAGGGGCAGAAAAATTGGGCTTTTGATGGTGGTGGTGGTGGTGGTGGTGCTGGTGCCACAACACTGTAAGTCCTCACAGTTACTCTTGGTGGGCGCTGGAATGGGCCCTGCTGTGAAATATATCAAGAATTGTAATTACATGCACCTGTTGAACAGGGGCAGAAAAATTGGGCCTCAGGCATTGGTGCCACAACACTGCAACCCCTCACAGATGCTATAGCGCAGGAATGAGCCCTGCTGCAAAGTATTGCATCAAAAATTGTATTTATATGCCCCTGTTAAACAGGGGCTGAAAAATTGGGCCTTGAGCACTGGTGCTGGTGCCACAACACTGCAACCCCTCACAGATACTCTAGTTGGAGCACAGGAATGAGCCCTGCTGCAAAGTATTGCATCAAAAATTGTAATTACATGCCCCTGTTAAACAAGGGCAGAAAAATTGGGCCTTGGCCACTGGTGGCGGTGCCCAGAACCAAAAATGTTCTTACAAGCTATCAGCATGAAAATTGAGGAGGAAGAGGATTGTCACTCAGCATAACAGGATAGTCACTCAGCATCAGCATAGGCAGTCTTGAAGGGATCTCAAATTAAAAAAAATCAATCGGTTACATCAGCATCAGGTGCTTGGTAGCTGGTGATCCAAGACTGGTTCATTTTTATGAAGGTCAGCCGATCAACCGATTCGGTGGACAGGCGCACCCTGTGATCAGTTACAAAGCCTCCAGCAGCACCGAATGTGTGTTCTGAAAGAACGCTGGATGCAGGACAGGCCAGTAGCTCAATTGCATAATGTACAAGCTCGGGCCAGTGATCCATTCTCAAGACCCAGTAACCCAGAAAATTTTTGGTGGGAAAGGTGTCCAAGTCTGATCTTGCCCCTAGGTAATCCTGCACCATGTGAATCAGACGCTGGCAATGGTTGCTGGAACTGATCAGACCTTGGGGCTGCAGACTAAAAAATTGTCTGAACGCATCGGTCAGACGGCCACCTTCTCCACCGCTCCAACGTTGTCCAGGAGGACCAGGAAATTGTAACCTCCCAGGCTCTGGAAAACGCGTTGCACAAACCTTTCTGCAAGGCCTCCCAAAGATGTTTCATCCTCTGCTCCCTCTGTGACGGCAAGATAAGGTCCGCAACCTTACCCTTGTAATGTGGATCAAGGAGGGTTGCCAGCCAGCAATCATCCCTCCCCTTGATAGCACGAATACGAGGATCCTTCCGCAGGCTTTGCAGGATCAGGGAGGCCATGCAGCGTAGGTTTGCTGAGGCATTTGGTCCAGAGTCCTCTGGGTCACTAAGGACGACATGACCTGCAGCCACCTCCTCCCAGCCACGTACAAGTCCATGGGTTTCTTCAGACTGTAAATGATCCCTTGAAGACTGTTGCTGATGCTGAGTGCCAGGTTCCACCTCCATGCTGACACAATCCTCCTCCTCATCCTCTTCCTGTGTGATCGGCGGGCACGCAGGAACACTGTCTGGATAAAGGGGGCCTTGAGAGGTAAGGAAGTCCTCCTCTTCCTCCCTCTGTTCTGCCTCAAGTGCCCTGTCCATTATTCCACACAGCGTGTGCTCCAACAGGTGGACAAGAGGGACAGTGTCACTGATGCATGCACTGTCACTGCTCACCATCCTCCTGGCCTCCTCAAATGGTGACAGGACAGTGCATGCATCCCTGATCATAGCCCACTGGCGTGGGGAAAAAAACAAGGTGCCCTGACCCTGTCCTGGTGCCATAGTCGCATAGGTACTCATTGAAGGCCCTCTGCTGCTTGTGCAGCCGCTGCAGCATGGCCAACATTGAGTTCCCCCTGGTGGGCATGTCACAGATTAGGCGGTTCTTGGGCAGGTTAAATTTCTTTTGGAGGTCAGCCAGTCGAGCACTGGCATTATATGCACACGGAAATGCATACAGACTTTCCTGGCCTGCCTCAGGACATCCTGTAAGCCCGGGTACCTGCCCAAGAACCGCTGCACCACCAAGTTAAGGACATGAGCCAAACAGGGCACATTGGTCAGTTGTCCCTGTCGGAGGGCAGAGAGAAGGTTGGTGCCATTGTTGCAAACCATCATACCTGCCTTAAGCTGGCGTGGCGCCAACCACCTCTGAACCTGCCACTGCAGAGCTCACAGAATCTCTGCCCCAGTGTGGCTCCTATCCCCCAAGCACACCAGCTCAAGCACCGCATGGCATCTTTTTGCCTGCGTGCTTGCGTAGCCCCTTGAACGCCTACGGAGCACCGCTGGTTCTGAGGACAAATCAGCACAGGAAGAGGCCATGGAGGAAGAAGAAGAGGAGGGGGTGGAGGATGTAAAGAACATAGCACATATCATGAGGGACTCCATTTTAGTTCTAAGACACCATCTCATGTTTTACAGGAAAATTGAGAAAACTCAAATATGAGTTTCAACCGAAACCCACATAATCTTTAAGCTGTTATCTATAGAAAACCTTCTCAAGGTTGCCTATACATTTTAGCTAGAATATGGAGTTTGGCCTAGCTCATGTTTGTTCTTGATAAGATAAAGTGTGTCCTTCACCTGTTAAAGAATATTCTAATAGTAGAAATGATGCAAGATTTTGTTTTATAACACCAGCTAATAGGTAACTATTAACTGAACCTATTTTCATTTCAATGACATGTATAAGGTTAGTAAAACTCCTCCCATCCCTCAAATGACATAAATGCTGTATTTCTGAAACTCAAATTAGATGTCATTAAGTGGCTAAGCAAACCTGTCTCCTGTGTCACTTTATTGATATCTCCAGGCCTGGGGGTCTACGGAGGTCTTCCTGCATTACCTGAACCTACCTGGGTGGTCTTAGAAGCCGAAATTGCCTACAATCTGGGGGCTCGCCGGGAAAAAAAGCCAAATAAAATCATCTGAAGGTAAGTCTTTTTTTTGTCTTTATTGACGAAATATTTCTTGCCTCAGCTCTGATTAAAGCTTTTTAGACCCGTAAATTAGTAGGGGATAAGAACCACGCCAGAGGTTAATATTGGAGGGTTTTTGGGAAACCCACAAAGATAAGCAGTACTGCATACACATATATAGAGACATTCCTTTTGGGAAGGGATATGAAGTGGTTAATGAGGAAATAGACTCCGGTGACCCCAAAATCTTTTGCTTTTTCTTATCTATCGCATTAAAAGTTATAAGATAATCTGTCGTGTGTGTGTGGGTCAGAAGACTGGGTGGTAAAACAGTCGGCTCCCACTGTTAATATGGGTCAGAAACAAGGTAAAGAAGATCCTCCCCCTCTTCCCAATCCAGGAGAAACGTGTAAGGATTTTGTAGCCAGAATTTGTGGTACTAATTATGAATTCATAGTCCCATGGGTTTCAAATTTAGCGGGATGGACCGAAGCCATACACAGTGTAGACCCTTTTCCCTGGGATGGCGCTAATGATGAATTTCACATAGATATGATAAAAGGATTGTGTTTAGGAGATAAGAGAGCTTTCCCTTGGTACCCCGGGGATCCTCAATGGGATATGGATTATATGGAAAAGGGAGGAGAGAACTGGTTAAAATACGCCCCATATTGGTTTCAGAGGGATAATAAGAAACAGAAAAAGCCCACCAAATGTTTAAGTAAGGAAGATTATGACCAGAAACATAGAGAAGAAGCCGATAAAAAGAGATTTGTCCCTGACCCAATAGCCCCACCCCTGCCAATAGTCAGTCATCCTCCACCTGCATATGTACATGTCTATCCGAGTTTAAGAAAGGAAGATATTGATCTTCTGGCTGGACATTATGCAACCAGACAACGGCAGGTCCCCCTCGCTCCACAACCACAACAGCAGATCCCTCCCGCTCCACAATAAGATAGACAGCACCCACAGAGGGCCCGAGTCGAGGTAGGGGAACCAGAAGATGATCAGGGAGCTATAGGAGGGGTAGTTTCACCACCTGGCCAAGAGCAGGAGGAAGAAGACGTTAAAGGGGATAGAATACTTAGTCCCCCTAAAACAAAGAGTGGAACTGTATATAGTAACACTAACCTTCAAGCACCTTTCATGACCATTGGAAATGAATTATTAAAAAAGGTAATAGACATTGAGGGCATTGACAGGATAGTAAAACATTGCCCCAAACCCACCGCCTCTGCAGGAGGCACTTTAATTTACTTAAAAAAGGCCTGTAAGGGTAGAAATTACACACAGGAAGACATGCATCTTATCATTGATGGTATCATAGGACACACCAGTTCCTGGAGCTGGGAAAATGTTCCAAGTATAAACACTATTGACACTGGAAACGCGGGAGCATATGGGTTAAACACAGTACCAGGTAGGAACACCATGTGGACAGAATTAGAGACTGAAATGATGAGAGTATTTAAAAATAAAAGTTCCCTCCCTACTGCCATAGCATGCAAACAAAAGTCAGGAGAAAATGTAGTTGAATTCTGGAAAAGGTTTCATGAAAATTGGACAACGGAAGCTGGATTAGCTACAACTAATGATGTGGGAGCTTTGTTTATTCAAACTTTTATGAATAATCTAAAACCCCAGTTCGCCTTGGTGGTAAAACAGATGATATCTGAATGGACCACACAGACGATTGACCAATTTCAGGAAACTTTAATACAGAAAGAAGCAGCAGGGTGTTTTGATGTAATAAAAGAGAAAGCAGTGAGTACCCTTTATCAGGGTGGAGTGCAAACTCAGCCTCCCCAAGATAATGGTGGACAATGGGGCAGTGGAAACAGAGGCAGAGGAAGAGGAAGAACAAAAGGGAGAGGGCATGGTTTTTCCAGACCACCCCAGCAGTCCCGCACATGTTGTTTTAACTGTGGACAACAGGGTCACTGGAGAAATCAATGTCCTTATGAATGGAATAACCCAAATACTCAAGATCAAGATCAAATGCATACACAGGGACCCCAATCTAGCCAACCGAATCAAGTTGCCCCAAAGCAACAGGGTCCCCGATTCCCTATACAGTGGAATCAACAGCAACTAAAATGAAGCTGCCCGGAAGGTAGTATCCCAGCATTTCCTTTGATCTCACACTCTTACAATGAACAACCAATTGTGACCCTATATGTCAAAAATAGGCCTGTTCCGTTTTTAACCGATTCAGGGGCAACTCGGAGCACCCTCAGTGAGGACTACTACAGAGGTGAGACTAAAATTGCTGAACCTTCTATGGGAATTAATGGGATACTTACCAAAACATACAAAACACCACCTTTACCAGTAAGTGATGTTGAAAGGGGAGGTGCGACAGTCTTGCATCATTGTTTCAGGATTATACCAAATTGTCCTGTGAATCTCTTGGGTAGAGATCTGATGGGAAGATTGGGTATAACACTGAAAATGACTACTGAAGGAGGGGTCTTCGTACACTCCAAGGTAATACCAATATATTACACTGAGGATAGTGATCTCCCTCCACCAGATGATCCGGTATGGTCAAAAAGCTCCTTGGATGTAGGTCTTATTTCTTGTACCCCATACAAGGCAGCTTTAAAATCATGGGCACAGCCGGTTTATCACAAACAATACCCCATTTCAAAAGAAAAAGAGGAAGGAGTGGCCCCAATGGTGGAAAAATTCCTGAAGCAAGGAATTCTTAAAGAGACACTGTCACCCTACAACACCCCCATTAACCCAGTAATGAAGCCGGACGGCTCTTACAGGTTTGTACAAGACCTCAGAGCTATAAACAACCTAGTGATACCCATTGCTCCTATAGTGCCTGATGTGCCATCACTCTTAACCTCCATACCATCCGATGCAGAGTATTTTTCGGTCATTGACCTTTGTAATGCATTTTTTTCCGTTTCTGTTGACGAAGAGACACAGCCTATCTTTGCATTCAATTTCAGAAACCGACAGATGACGTGGTGTAGATTACCTCAGGGCTATGTAGACTCCCCTGTAGTATACACAGTGGCCCTCCAGGCAACCCTGCGGTCTTGGACACCCCGCCATGGTTCTGTCCTACTCCAATATGTTGATGATTTGTTGTTGTGTAGTCCAAGCCAGAAAGCATGTAAAAATGATGGTTTAGATCTGTTACATTGGTTAGCAGACAATGGTCACAAGGTTTCTAAGAAAAAGCTACAATGGTGTCAGGAAACTGTTGAATACCTTGGTTTTGTACTCTCCAAAGGAGAAAGGAAAATCAGTCACAAGAGAGCTGCGGCTCTCGTGGGTCTGCCCCGCCCACTTACTAAGAAGGACATGCTATCCTTTCTTGGAATGATTGGTTACTGCCGCCAATGGATACCTGATTGTTCCTACTATGATAATCTCCTGAGGCAAGCCACAGGTACTGACATGCCAGATTGTGTGAAATGGAATGATGAAATGTACAATGCTTTTGTGTATCTTAAAACTGCAATGGTCACATCTCCTGGACTTGGACTACCTGAATATGGTAAAATGTTTCACTTGTTTGCAAGGGACAACTGTAAAACAATGGCGGGGGTCCTGGCTCAGGAGCATGGGGGGAAACTCCGCCCAATTGCGTTTTTTCAAAAGTTGTGCCGATGCCGGTACAGGGAATGCCGGCGTGTCTCAGAGCTCTGGCATCCTGTGCGATGGTGGTGGAAATGGCTACATCATTCACTCTAGGACATGCCACCACACTACACACCACTCACAATGTATCCATTCTACTAAAGAACATCCATACCCAGCACATGTCAGCCCAGAGGCTGAGCGGTTATGAAGTAATTTTACTTTCTAACCCAAAACTTGAGATCAAATATGCCTCTCCCACTTCTGGCCCAGCTCCAATCCTGAATGCCTTGCTAGGCTTGAAAGGTGAAGAAGATGAGGTAGTGCCTCAACATGAATGCATGGACCTCATCCACCAAGACACATCCCCGAGACCTGACATGTCTTCAACTGCTCTCCCTGGAGCACAGAATGTCTTTGTGGATGGGTCTTGTTCAAGACCAAATGATAACACATACCATGCAGGGTATGCTGTTGTTCAGCTGCCTGATAAAATACTGGAAGCAAACCCTGTCCCATTCCAATCAGCACAAGCTGCAGAACTTATAGCCCTTACTCGAGCTTGTCAGCTTTTTGAAGGGCAGGATGTAAACATTTACACAGACTCCAAGTACGCGTACGGTGTTGCGCATGATTTTGGAGTCATATGGAAAAGGCGGGGCTATATAGCAGCAGACGGTAAATCCATCTCACATTCCACGCTTGTCACAAGTCTGTTAGAAGCTATACAATTACCAAGGTCCATAGCTATACTACACTGTAGGGCACATACAGGGCAACAGGATGACATAGCCAAAGGCAACGCCTTAGCTGACAAAGCAGCAAGAGAAGCAGCATCCACACAGCCTGCAAACATACAAATGCCATTACTCTCACCAGAAATTCCTCTTTTGGATCAAACATTGCGTGATCTCCAAGCATATGCCACAGACCAAGACATCCAGCAATGGAACTCAATAGGTGTGCAGACAAACCCAGAAACTGACCTTGTCTGCCAAGAGGGGAGACCATGTATCCCTGTAGCCAGTGCACCCATTTTTATTTCACAATACCATGGGATAGGTCACAGAGGGTGGAAAGTCACATGTGAACTTTTCGATAAGGATTTTTACATTCCAGGTCTCCCCTCTCTTGTTAAGGCATATGTTTCCAGATGCATCACATGCATTCGGATTAACCCTAGCAACCCTCACAAAGCAAAACACGAACATCTGATATATCCATCTACACCATTCACTCATCTGCAGATAGATTTTACACACATGCCCAAACTAGGTAAAAGACAGGAATATTTGCTAATAATAGTGGACATGTTTTCAAGATGGATAGAATTGTTTGTAACTACAAAGGAAGATGCACAAACAGTAGTGAGGATTCTGATACAAGAAATTATCCCAAGGTGGGGTTGCCCACTACAGATCAACTCTGACAATGGTCCTGCATTTGTGGCCAAAGTTTGTCAAGACCTGGTAAAAACACTGAAAATAGAATGGAAGTTTCATATTCCTTACCACCCCCAGAGTTCAGGTATAGTGGAAAGGATGAATAGAACCATTAAAGATAAGATCAGGAAGGCCACTGGAGGTACGTATGCAAATTGGAAGAAGGTCCTACCAGCTGTACTAGCCGAGGTAAGAATGACACCCTCTAAAAAGACAGGATACTCTCCTTTTGAAGTCTTAATGGGTAGGCCATTCCCCACCCCATGGGCCAGACAGCCACTTATGTTAGAAAGAGGGGACCTAGATCTTATTCAGGAAGAATATGTAAAAAAACTTATTGAAACTTTGGATAAAGTTGAAAGGAATGTTGCTCGCACCTCTCCTTCTTCTTCACAGGAACCTACACACCCTTTCCAGGTGGGTGACACCGTGGTGGTCCAGAGATTGAACCGCACCAAGAAACAAGAGTTTCCCTTCGGACCCCCAACCACAGTGATCGCAGTCACCCGCACAGCTATTTTGGTAGAAGGACAACAGGCCTGGATTCATGCAAGTCGCGTAAAGAAGGTCAACCAGGACCCTAAGAAGCAAGGCAAAGATAAAGCACAGAGAGGTGAAGCAAGTGATATAAATCCTCGAAAACAGAGTGAAGCAGGTGGTCAAGACTCTGAACAAGATGACGTCGCTTATTTCACCACGGACTTCTGGGAAGGCCTTGTGCCTCCTATGCTGGGCTGCCCTGATTGTGTTCCTGCCAACTTGGCTGATAACTAACTGTATTTATCATTCTGAAGATTTGGGACTCATAAAGGGTATTTGTGGGGCCTCTAACACTCTACAACAGAATAATACACATGACAGACACAAGAGAAATCAAAACTCAGAAAGTTTTACAGATAAAATGTTATTGTTGAAGTTTAAATATAGCTACGCCCAGAAATCTGGATTTGAAAAATGTTGGATATGTAGTAAACTCCATCCTAGCACTGCTAGAATCCCCTTAATGGCAGTACCTCTAAACTTCACCCCACTCCTTAATGGCACACCTCCTGTCATCCTCACAGAAGTCATAAGAACACTTTCAAATAATACCCTTACTTTCCAAATTACTGGTAGAAGTCATTCCCCAGACTGGTGTTTTAGGTTGAGAAACTCCACAAAACGGAGCTGAAGTTTGCCAACAAACTAATATTAACTTTTCAATGACTTCAATTGAAAGCCCTTTCTTTCATACTTCAGAACCTGCCCTAAACACCACTCTAATAAACTTTCTTAACTCCAGTTCCACTTCCACAGTAGGACAATTATTGTCGAGTTTAACTTTTTCCAGTTTTTCTGATGAAATGATGACAATATTCAACAAACGATCCTTAGCTCTAGGAAACAGTATTTATATTTGTTGTGGAAAAATCTGTCACCCTTGGATCCCCACCGAACCCCAAGGATGGTGTTATCTTGCATCCCTAGTCCCCATCATGGGCGTAGTAGGAGATAGCAAGGGAAGACACCTTCTTGAAGCTAGCATGCATCCTAGGTACCCCCTCAAACACCGCAATAAAAGGGAGTTATTTCTTACAAAAGATATGGCATGGGCTTGGTTCCCCTCATGGACTGGGTGGGGAATAGACTTAATGAAAAGGTTGAATAATTCAACTGGAATCATTGATGAAATAATGGAAAAGAATTCTGATGATATTACTAAATTAAATATAGAAACTAGGGCAATTAGAAAACAATTAGAACTACACGAGTTAGCCATAGAAAGCATGAGTGCTGCCTTAACTGGGTTATGTGAAAACACAGAAGATTATGAGTGTTGTACCTGGTTTCATAACACAAGTATGGAAGTACCAGATTATTATGATATAATTGCACAACACCGGAAAGAAGTAAGCAAATTACAAGATGAAGCTAGAAACATTGCTAAGACATGGGATCCTTTTGCAAACCTAAGTTCTGGGATAGGAATTTTGGCATGGATAAAAAGTGCTGCCATAACTATAATTATGATTGTTCTTTTTGTTTTGTTCCTATATGCCTGTTATAAGCTTATAATGTCTATAATTGTTAAGGCATCCCGAACCCCTGATCCTGCTGCTGCGAATAGGATTTATCTGAGTATGTATTATGATAGAAGAAAATTTACATAACTGTGAAAGATAGTGAGCCATATAAATAATGTCTCAAAGAGGGGATTGTAAAGAACATAGCACATATCATGAGGGACTCCATTTTAGTTCTAAGACACCATCTCATGTTTTACAGGAAAATTGAGAAAACTCAAATATGAGTTTCAACCGAAACCCACATAATCTTTAAGCTGTTATCTATAGAAAACCTTCTCAAGGTTGCCTATACATTTTAGCTAGAATATGGAGTTTGGCCTAGCTCATGTTTGTTCTTGATAAGATAAAGTGTGTCCTTCACCTGTTAAAGAATATTCTAATAGTAGAAATGATGCAAGATTTTGTTTTATAACACCAGCTAATAGGTAACAATTAACTGAACCTATTTTCATTTCAATGACATGTATAAGGTTAGTAAAACTCCTCCCATCCCTCAAATGACATAAATGCTGTATTTCTGAAACTCAAATTAGATGTCATTAAGTGGCTAAGCAAACCTGTCTCCTGTGTCACTTTATTGATATCTCCAGGCCTGGGGGTCTACGGAGGTCTTCCTGCATTACCTGAACCTACCTGGGTGGTCTTAGAAGCCGAAATTGCCTACAGAGGAGAGAGGTGTGGCAGAATCACCACTAGTAGAATTTTGGAGGCGTGATGGCGGAACAACCTCCAACACTACTGCACCCTGTCCTGCATCCTTCCCAGCTGCCAGAAGAGTCACCCAATGCGCGGTGAAAGATAGGTAATGTCCCTGTCCATGCCTGCTGGACCATGAGTCAGTGGTAATATGCACCTTACCGCTGACCGCCCTGTCCAGTGAGGCCAAGACATTGCCTTCCACACCCCAGTAGAGAGCCGGAATCGCCTTCCGTGAGAAAAAGTGGCATTTGGGAACCTGCCACTAAGGAACCGCACATGCCACAAACTCACGGAAGGGGGCAGAGTCTACCAACTGAAAAGGTAGCAGTTGAAGTGTTAGCAATTTAGCCAAGCTAGTATTCAACCGCTGGGCATGTGGATGGCTGGGAGCGAGCTTCTTTCGGCAGTGCAGCAGCTGGGGCAGGGAAATTTGCCTGGTACAATCTGACGTCGGTGTGCTGATAGCAGATTGCCCACAAGTACTTGGCTGTGACACACCTAATTCTACACCTTCATTCCTCTCAGTGCAGGTATTAGAGAGGACTGAAGGTATAGTGAGGTTGGAGATCCCAGCTGATGAGGAACAAGGAGAGGTCCGCTTTGTTCTTTGGTGTGGGTCTTTTAGGCTTGCCAACGAACTGCATGGCAGGTCAACATATGTCTAGTCAAGCATGTGGTGCCCAAGCTGGTGATGTTTTGGCCACGCGAGATACGCTTGAGACATATGTTGCAAATAGCAGCGGTGGGATCTGTTGCACTCGTCTCAAATAAGGCCCACACCAAAGAACTTTTGGAATAACGTGCAGAGACAGCAGCGCCCTGCACATGCGGAGCTCTGCGGTGTGATGCAGTCAGTGTGCTGCTCTTAAGCTGGCCCCTGGAGGGCATCCTGCCTCGTTGGAGATGTGCCTCCTCCTCCTCCTCTCTCCTATCAGGCACCCATGTGGAGTCAGTGACCTCATTATCCCCTCTCTCCACATCACTGGAGCAAACCTGTCAGTATGCTGCAGTTGGGGGAACATGACTGCCAGATCGCTGTCCTTCTTAAGCACCCCCTCTCTCTGGGCTCACGTTACTGCCTTCCTCTAGCTGGGTACCATCATCGGAGCCTTCAAAAGCTGGGCAGCCTCCTGGAGCATGTACCCAACACTGGTCAAACAGTTCGGAGGACTCCTCAGGAGACAATGGTGGGGCTAGGGAAGGAGTGACTGATGTCATTGAGCTGAGGGAAGAGGCCGCGTTGGCAGCTGCTTTGCCAGACAAAGTACCCTGAGCCTGGGTGAGAGAGGATGAGGAGGATGAGGACGGCTTGGTCATGCACTCTACCAAGTCTTCAGCATGTTGCGGCTCAACACAGCCAGCTGCCGAAAAAAAGGACAAGCGTGCCCCACGGCCATGTGCTGATGAGGACACAGTACACTAACTGTAAATACTGCAGCTGCCTGCCTGTGGTACTAATAGGATCAGAACAACAGCAATTGTCTTCAGGTAGCTTTACGTGCACACTGTGCAGAGGACACAGTACACTAACTGTAAATACTGCAGCTGCCTGCCTGTGGTATTAATAGGATCAGAAGAACACCACCAATTTTCTTCAGGCAACTTTAGGTGCACACTATGCAGAGGACACAGTACACTAACTGTAAATACTGCAGCTGCCTGCCTGTGGTATTAATAGGATCAGAAAAACAGCAATTGTCTTCAGGTAGCTTTAGGTGCACACTGTGCAGAGGACACAGTACACTAACTGTAAATACTGCAGCTGCCTGCTTGTGGTACTAATAGGATCAGAACAACAGCAATTGTCTTCAGGTAGCTTTAGGTACACACTGTGCAGAGGATGCAGTACACTAACTGTAAATACTGCAGCTGCCTGCCTGTGGTACTAATAGGATCAGAAGAACACCACCAATTTTCTTCAGGTAGCTTTAGGTGCAGACTGTGCAGAGGACGCACTACACTAACTGTAAATACTGTAGCTGCCTGCCTGTGGTACTACAATAAGATCAGAAGAACACCAGCAATTTTCTTCAGGTAGCTGTAAATACTGTAAAAACATCTGCCTGCCTGTCAGTAGAAAGAGAATAACAGGAACGGGTCTAGCTAAACCGAATACAGTGTATATATATATATATATATATATATATATACACACAACACCTAGGAGGCATATATATATATACACAATACACTGTAAGTGCAGCTAACTGACTCTCCTGCCTACTCTAACTTAAATCAAATTACACTGTCTCTCTGTCTATCTCTCAGCTGCCGCAACACACTACACAAGACCGCCACGCAGGCGGCCTTATATAGTGTGGGGCATATACTAAACCCCCTGAGCCATAATTGGCCAAAGCCACCCTGGCTTTGGCCAATTACGCCTCTCTGTACAGACGGCGCTGTGATTGGCCAAGCATGCGGGTCATAGTGCCATGCTGCAGTGAATTATGGGCCGTGACGCGCCACTCAAATTTGGCGCGAATGGCCCATAACTTTCGCAATTCGACAAATGGTTGAACATGCGATGTTCGAGTCGAACATGGGTTCGATTTGAACTCGAAGCTCATCCCTAGTGAAGAACCCTACATGTTTGCAGAAATTACATTTATTTCTCTTACAGTTGCAAGAAGTATCCTTGTGTCCTTTACATTGACCTTAAAGTGAACAACTTTCCACTGAATTTTCTATATAGAACATATATATTTTTATACAAGGTGATCATATCATATATATCATGCCATATCATATATATGTCTTTAATAATCTCATTTTTAATTCTAGGACATCTTTGTAAACTGGTACCCAAAACTGAACACCAAATTATGGATGCTTTGTAGAGGGGTAAAACGCTCCATTCTCTATATCAAATAATTCTTTTAAGGCAAGAAAATATCTTGCTTGCTTTAGAAGTTGTAGATTGGCACAGTATACAGTTATACTGCATACAAGTCTTTGGTCCACAGGAATGCTCTGATCTTTCATCATGACCAATTTGTCTAATTCCCCTGTCTTTCCTTAGGTTGTATGTTACCTGCTTGTTATGCCGCGTACACACGGTCGGACTTTTCGGCGGACTTTTCCAGCCGCAAATCAGATGGACTTTAGATTTGGAACATGCTTCAAATCTTTAAGCCGTAACTCCGCCGAACCCAGAAATCCGGTCGTCTGTATGCTAGTTTGGCGGACAAAAAAACGACGCATGCTCAGAAGCAAAAACTAAATAGAAGCACTCGGTCTAGTAAAACTAGTGTTCGTATTGTAGGTAGCACATTCCTCACGCTGCAAATTCTGTGATCGTTGAATGCAGCGCATTTAATGTCTTCTTTAATACTGCTATCAGAACGAAGATGTTTTGCTGTTCCTATTCACACAGAGTTCTCCCAAACTGATTTCTGGATTCTTTTTCTCTTTGATCTGATGAATGATATAGTATTTTTTTTAAAAGCCATATCTCCATACTAATACTAATGTTTACACTTTTTTTTTTTTTTTGGGGAGTCATCTTTTATTTTAGATTTCATCAAGATTATTTTTTTATGATTATTGTCGAAATTATTTTATCTTTATCTACATTTTTTATTTTTTGGGGGTTTGTAAAGTTACCACAAAGAACCATTTTATTTTTTTGATTTTTGTAGTTCTTAAATTAAACACAAATACATTTTTTTTTTTTTTTAATTTTGTTTGATTTAAGTTACCACAAAGAACCATTTTTTTGTTTATTTGGATTTTTTCTTTAAAGTTAACACAAAGAACCTTTTTTGGTTATGTTTTTTTTTTTTTTTAAAGTTACCACTAGAACATTATATTTTTTTTTGGTGTTTTTGCAACCTCAAGGAGGTTGTTGTCCCTTGTTATTTGACATTGTCTCTAAACCAATGATGCTAATTAAAACATATAAAGTCTTTTCATAAACTAAAATATCCATTTATTTATGGTAAAAAGAAAATAAAGAGGAAGTCAATGCTGGCAAAAGTCTGTGGACAAGAAGATTGGGATCTTGAGGAGTCCATATAAGAGGGAGCACAATCTGGTCCAGGAATCCCAGAGATTAACAGCAGCAGCAGATGACATAGATGTCCCCAGACTGTGGTACTACACCAGCCTGCGTCTTCTGTCAGACCAGACTGTACCCAGGTCATCACTTTCTACTCTTCCCTGCAGCCTTCCCTCCACGCTGCCCTGCACCCTTCCCTGCAGCCTTCCCTGCAGCCTTCCTTGGAGGCTGTGGCTCTGGTGGTTGAGTTGTGGCAGGAGGAGAAGGAGGAGTGGAAGGAGGAGGGGGTCTGCCTCATTTATTTGTGTGTTAGCAGGTAGCTCGCCGTTCAGCCCCTTGTGTATCATTTCAGCAAACAGTTTTTCACAAATGAGGCATTGGCCCCACTCAATTTGAAGCAGCCTGCTGGCTAAATAGCACCCATAGGCCTCTTCAGCTTCGGGGGGCTCTTCAAAAAATTGGTGGCCTCTCTCATGAGGCGCAGGGATGACTCCGTCCCCTTCCTCCTGGCCCTTTTTGTAGGAAGGCGGAGGGGAGCCACTTGGGATTGGGTCAGGCTCCTACTGGGCCCTGCCACCTCCTGCCTGACACTGGGTCCGGCCTCCTCCAGGATGACACTGGGTCCAGCCTCCTCCTGGCTGTCCCTGGGCCCGGCCTCCTCCTGCCTGCCACTTTCCCCACTTTCCTCCTGGCTGACCTCATCCTGTGTATAAAAAAGGGACATAGTTTTAGTTGTTTGTTTTTGGTTCATCAATGACACACAATTTGCTTCTCATGACTTTCAAATTGCAAATGTTAATACATCTATTAATAAAAGAGTCTAGAAATCAGACACCATCATTTTTTAAAGCAGGTGACAAACATATTTGGCCACTACTGTCAATTGATATGTATACATTATTTTTAGGATAAAATTCTTTTAATCAATTATAACATCTAGTTAACATCATTAATATTAGGACAGTAAATATTTTTTTAATTAATTTACCGGACTCCAGATGGTCACATCCAGTTCTTCCAGGATGGAAGACCCAGCTTGGTCCTCATAAGCCTCTGCTGGGGTGGAGGGAAGGGTGCATGGAAGAATGCATGGAAGGGTGGAGGGAAGGGTGGAGGGAAGGGTTGAAAGTGATGCCCTGGCTTCAGTCTGGTCATCAAGAAAACATAGTTTATTGTAGTACCACAGCCTGGGTACATATACATCATCTGCTGATGCTCCTGATCTCATGGAATTCTGGATCTTGTTATGCTCCCTTTTATACATGTTCCTCAAGATCCCAATTTTCGATAACAACATCTATATCGTTGCTTCTGGGATGTACGTCTGGACAAATGTCAGAAGTCTCTCCAGCGTTGACTTCCTTACATGCTTAAGATAATATTGAGGGTGTTTGACCTCCCACAGATTCCTCATCTCTCTGTACTGATCAATAAAAGCCGACAGAAATTCAGGCTCCTTAAATTTAGCATTCGTAATTTCTGTAAAAGATAAAGACACAAGACAAAAAACACTTATGTTTCTGCTAAACCCTCATCATCTTATCCCAGCATAGGCCTCATCAATCTGTCAAGCCATATAGGCTGCTTGCTACAAAGTTTTTACCAAATTTCAAAATTTAAAATTACCTTTGTTTTATAGTGTCCCGGTCCACTATCATCTACGCACAGAACGTACGTACGACACAATACGTAATAACGTTTTATACACTGCGCATGTGTGAAACTCCGCCTGCGTCGCCCGCCCCTGACGTTCTATTTTAACTCATATTCTCCGCCCGTTGTCTCTACGTAGAGAACGTACATACGACACATGCGTAAGACCTCTCTTTATACACTGCGCATGTGTGAAACTCCGCCTGCATCGCCCTCCCTGACGTTCTATTTTAACTCATATTCTTCGCCCCTTGTCTCTATGCACAGAACGTACGTACGACACATGTGTAAGACCTCTCTTTATACACTGCGCAAGTGTGAAACTCCGCCTGCGTCGCCCGCCCCTGACATTCTATTTTAACGAATATTCTCCGCCCATTCTTTCTACGGTGCGTAGTGGGATGAACAATGGCGGAGACACAGCAGGTGTGTACTACCTCAGGTAGCGACGAAAGCCCGGAGGCTGGAACATCCCGATCTGGGAAGCATAGATTTAAGGCCTCCAATATGTCCTTTAAAGAGATGGTGGAAATGGTGGCAATTTTGAGAAAAAATGATGGGAAGTATGGACCGTACGCCCAGCCTAATTTTCGAAAAGCAAAAATAATGGCGAAGGTGGTGTAGACATTACATCTTTCTTTTGGGGTACAGCGCTCAAAAGATCAGATTCGGAAAAGATGGTCCAACCTCAAACTCCGGGAGCCGGATCAGTACAGATGGATCCATAAAGTGCTGAAAAAAAGTAAAGTCTCTCTCTCTCTCTCTCTCTCTCTAGATAGATAGATAGATAGATAGATAGATAGATAGATAGATAGATAGATAGATAGATAGATAGATAGATATCTATATATATAGATATGTACATATATATATCTATCTAGATATGTCTTAAGAACATTTAAAAATGTATTCAACTAGGAACTCTACACAAACAGACAATTTGTACACCACTTCACTACAATGTTTTAAGATTACTATTCATGTACAAAAATATCTGTGTGCTAAGTATATATTTTGTTTCATTCACATAGGGGAGAAAAGACAAGATGAACCCAGTCCCCCCCAACCGCAACACCATAATTGGGAAATCAGCCCAAGCCCCACTGAGGATGTGGAGGAAGGAGAGGTGGCCAACATGGGCACCCCACCAGGTGAGTGTCTGACACACCAGCTTACGGTAATCTATGTATGGCTGCATATTTTGTAAATAACATTTTCTACTCTATTTTAGGTGATCTGGTTGTGCTTGAATCAAGCAACAGCGCCACCCCCGAGGATGTTTCTGAAGTATGCGACATGAGCACCCCACCAGGTCAGTGTCTGAGAAACCAGCTTATGGTAAGGTAATCTATGTATGGCTGCATATTTCTAAACACATCTTTTTTTCATTCAATTTTAGGTCTGGGTGAACATTTTAGCACAGACAGTGCACAACGCCTAATTGGTCAGATAATTGCCTGGAATGGAGAGATTGATTAAATGCGGAATCGGCTGGATCGTATGCAGCAGGAAATGAAGAACATGATCGATGTTTTGGGTAGAATCTAAATGGCCTTTTTAAACCAAAAAAACATTGATCATGTTCTTCATTTCCTTGTTTGCTGACCCCATTCTGTGCCTTCTCTTTTATATTCTTTTAAACTTAAAATTATATGCCTATTTACAAAAATTTAGAATTCAAAAAAAGGACGCCTGTTGTTTCTATTACCAAAAAAAAAAAAAAAATTAGAGGCCTGTTTTTATAAAATAAAAAAACAAAAAAAATAGAGGCCTGTTTAAAAAAAACAAAAAAAAAAACAGAGGCCTGTTTTCCAAAAAGAAAAAAAAAATAGAGGCCTTTTTTAAAAAAAAATATAGGCCTTTTTTCAAAAAAAAAAAAAAAAAAAATAGAGGCATGTTTTCCAAAAAAAAAATAAAAAAAAATAGAGGCCTGTTTGTTAAAACAAAAATAAACAAAAATAATGTACAAAAATATGACCTAATTATATTGTTGAAAATTGCTAAATATAGATATATTTTTGACTATCAACATTTTTTACCAACGCATAAGTGAATGTACACCGAATATTAAAAAATCTGTTTAGTAATTAACAAAATGTGTGGTTTCTTCTTTCAATGCTCCATATCAGTTTGTTTAAAGTTAATAGTTGTTTACAGTGGCAATGGTGCTTATTTACTAAAGGAAAATACACTTGGCACTACAAGTGCTCTACGATAACCTAGGAGAAAGCCAAAAAGAAAGGCAAGCAATAAATATAATTCAAGATTTGATCAAGATTTTTTATTTTAACAAATGAAATATTCTGGGGCATTGCAATGGCCCCCTACCCATAAAATAATCTACATATTGATCACGAACTTGACGGGCACTTTGGGGGGCCAAGCCAGTACGGACAGTATCCAGGCCTGTCAGATTGTCACTAATAATAAGTCCGGCCTCAGGCCCATCTGGCAAATTATAATTTGGGGAATGTTTGTTCAAAAAGTTGTGCAGGATGCAGCACGCTAAAATTATGTAATTAAGTTTGTATTCCGCAAGGTTTATCGATGTCTGAAACAGGCGGAACCGGCTGGCCAGAATCCCAAAAGCATTCTCAACAACTCTTCTCGCTCTGGCCAGCCGGAAATTAAAAACCCTCCTCTCCAGGGTGAGGGTCTTTTGGGGGAATGGCCTCATGAGGTGCTCAGAGCGAAGGCTTCATCTGCTATGAAGACAAAGGGGAGTCCTTCCACGTTATCCGCATCAGGTGGCAATCCCAGGCCACCACTGTGGAGACACTGGTAGAACTCTGTCTGGGCAAATACTCCTCCATCCGACATCCGGCCATTCTTCCCCACGTCCACATACAGAAAGTCATATTGTGCCGACACCATCGCCATTAAGACAATACTATGGAACCCCTTATAATTAAAATAGTATGACCCCGAATTGGGTGGTGGCACGATGTGGACGTGTTTCCCATCTATAGCCCCTCCACAGTTGGGAAAGTCCCAACGGGTGGCAAAATGGGATGTCACAGTCTGCCATTCCCGTGGCGTTGAAGGAAACTGGGCAATCAAACAAGAAAACAACACTCAGTCATTTTGAAAAGAACATTGCAAAAACATTACACTTAAAACATTATTGCCCAGCATCAGTATAACATTAAATAATTGAAATCTTATTTAATAAATAATATGGAAAGGCACACTTATCAGATTGCTCACCCCCTCTGATGGCCCATTGTTACATTTTAGGGGGTGGTGAAATTAGAAATTAAGTTTAAGGACACGCAGGGTTTTATTTACTAAAGGCTACAAGACTGTGCAGTTTGAAAAGTGCAGTTGTTGCACTCTGCAAGTGCAGTTGCTCCACAGTTTAGTAAATGAGATAAGGTAAAAAGGCTTCATGTTGCAAGGATTACCCAATCACATGCAAGGGCAATTAATCCAAACACTTTGTGGCTTGCACATGATTGGATGATGGAAATCAGCAGAGCTTCTGCTGATTTAATAAAGCCCTGGAGCAAATGCACGTGCAGAGTGCAAATGCATTTTGCAAAGTGCAACATATATTTGCTTATTTAAAATCAGAACACAGAACATTATAGCAAATTATTAGGGGGGGGGGGGGGATTGGAAATCGAGTTAATTACACACACACTATTTGGATGGAGTTTAGGGGGGGGGATTGGAAATCAAGTTAATTACACACACACTATTTAAATGGAGTTTAGGGGAAAAAAAATACAATGCAGCTGACAAAATAAATTCAAAGTGGGGAGGTTAGTGAAGGCAAATATATATACAGGACAAAAAAGAACATGAAAAAATTACAGCATGCATGTGGACAAAAAGGGGTCATTCACACTATATTGCAATGATGGTAAGTAGTGTTTGAGTTAAGAAATACATTACATTATCAAACATTAAATAAAATAACATGTGATGCTAGTAAAGGATAAAAATTCTTACCTTAATATACTCCTTCTGCAGGACCTAAATGATGGCAGAACAGGTCTCTGGGATAATGATCCCCAGATCCTGCGGGGGAGATGCCTATCGAGAACTTAAGGTCCTGCAGGCTTTTCCCTGTCGCCAAGTACCGCAACGTGGCGACTAGCCTCTGCTCCAGAGTGATGGCTTGCCTCATGCAGGTATCCTGCCTGCTGATATAAGGGGTGAGCAAAGCCACCAAACGGTCAAAAACGGGGTCTGTCATCCGGAGAAAGTTCCTGAAATCCTTAGGATTATTCTCACGGATCTCACAATGGCATGTGACAGAATTGGTCACGCTGGAGCAACCACTTCTTCATCCATGAACTCCTAATCACCCTGTTCATGGACTGGTCTTGGGCTGAAGAATGAACTACAGCACCAAGCACATACAATGCACAAGCTCTCCACAACGAGTACGTACACATAACATGGTTTCAAAACGGTCGGCTGGTCAGAACGCACTTAACAGAATGCACTGAAGAACAGCAAGGCCTGTGAAGAGCGACCTGAAAATCAGCAACGAGCTGACAATAAAACAAGGATTGCTCAATGCCAACTGACCAAACGCACTGAAAAGCAGATACAAATCTCACAAGCACAGACTGAACAACAGTTAAAACGAACTGAAAAATACGAGTCTCACAAGCGCGAATAGTCTCTCACCAATCTTCTACTAACACGAGATAAACATGAGATTAGCAGAAGGAGCCCAAAGGGTGTCGTCGGACTTGGTGTACGTCACCGTGTACTAGGCTGTCGGACTTTTGTGTGATCATATGTAGGCAAGTCCGTTCGTTAGAAAGTTCACCGCAAGTCCGCCAAAAGTCCGTCGAAAGTCTGTCGGACGGGCCGTCGGACTTTTGTAGCCGAAAAGTCTGACCGTGTGTACGCGGCATTAGAATGTATGTTGCTTGCTTATATGTTTAAATTTATTCACACTAAATCTTCCTTGGCAAATATATTATATCCACAGGCACACATTCAAATTTACCTCTTCACAAAAAAGCTGTCATTTTTTATTACAAAATCTTTTTTTTAATAAATCCAGGTTAGCTGTTACTAATAATATTTTTTCTATCACATACTCTTGTGAACCTCTAGCAACCCCTTCAGGGTAGATTCACACCAGATGCAGTGGGACTGCCTTGGGTAGCTATTCCGACGCAGTCCCATGTCTTGTCTCCTATGTGCCTGGTTCTCCCCACTGCATTGCGGTGGTGTGCAGGCATGGTGCGCTAAAAAAAAAGTACTGCATGCAGAACGTTTTATCAGTGCAGCACAGTGTGAGGCAATCCACTGCCTCGCACCACATGACCAGTAATTGAACTTTATGTAATGTCTATGTGACATCTCATTAAAGTTAATTTAAGAAAAAAAGAAAGGAAACAGTGTGATCCACCAAACTCAGTGCATCATCATTGCACTGATCTCTGTCATGCAGTGACTGGTGTGAACCAGCCCACTGTATTTTTCCTACTATAGATTTGTTAAACAGCCAGTTCTCTAGTTGTTGGGTGAAGACCTTCATCCCTTTTTAAAAACAGGTACCACATTTTCTTTACTAAAATCCTTTGAAACCATTGCTAGTCATTAACGAGTATCTAAAAGTTAATAAATAAACTTGTCTCTTTGAGGACTTGGGTATGCAAACAATTGGGTGCAAATCATTTAATTCCAATTATTTTGTCTAATTGTTTTGGGAGCCTTTCAAAATGTGAGCTACTGTGCCACATTTGAAATTGTGTGAATACCATCCTCTTTTTGTACATTTATCATGTTTCCAGTGAGGGACTCATTTTTCATATTGAACGTTGTTGTTTTCCAGTCTGACAGGTCTTTGTTTGTAAAACATAAAAGTGTACCTCTGGATTTATATTTTAAATACCATTTTTCCCTTTTTTTATCTACAACAATTTTGGCAAATAGATCCTGGCATACTTAACATCAGTAGCCACCTAATCATGAAATTTTAGACTGGCCCAGTCCAACAGTTGAAGTCTGAACCAAAAGTGGTTAAAGTATTGTTTCGCTAGGTGTTACAAATTGAGAGGTGTACAGTACTGTGGAGGGGTTTATGTGTGAAGGATTTTTTCTTTTTTTTATATATGGCCTGGCATTGGACAGACTCTTACCAGTGTAATTCTTTTTACTGTACATTCCACAATCAAGTAGTCCCTTAGATAAGCTGGGTTTTCCTTAGTTCCCTATAAACAGTTACACAGATCTTTGCTAAAGTTAAACCTGGATTACCAGTGCATAACTAGTGACGAATAAGTCATCATAATCCTGTAATCTGGATATTAATGCACAAACAAGAGAAGAAAGAAGGTCAAAGTCTTCACCTTTCTTGAATCCTATTACTGTCTGAGGTAATTACTGGACTACTCTTCCTTTGCATGCTTTGACTCTGTTATACCATGAGTAGGAGAATTTCATATTATTGAAAGAAAACCTGTGAAAATGCAATTATTAAAGCTGTCCTTGCTGTTATACTGATGCTGTCTTTGCTACCTAGTGACTAATTGAAAAGAAAAATGAATGCAGTCAGTGATGTGAGAAAATCGGAATGTACTGCATGCTTGTTTCAGACTGGGTTCACACGGTCTTCGAATGTGGCTCGCAGCAGGGGTCTGGAGCACCCCTGGTCTCCATTTTAGGGATGAATCAGGCCCGAATTTTTGCCTGAATTCGGACCTAAAACTGAGCCAAAGACACACAGGACCTCTGTGCAATCTGCTCTGCCACTGCCACGGAGCTGTGTGAACCAGCTCTATTGAGGGCCGATCACACTCTCCTGTCTCCTGTCTGACTTTGGACCCAAGTAAGCATATGCCATTCCTGTGGGATCCCTGTGGATGTTAAAATCACTGTAGTAGTCTCTGCTACTACAGTAATTGCCTCGATTTCCTGGTACCAGTGCCAAGTGAGTGTCCTGCTGTGCAGTGAACATAAGGGGGAGGGGGTGGCACTTACTTGGCATGTTGGCTATTCACAGAATGCCATGCATTTTTTTTTGACGAATACAAAACATTCTCTGATTGAACAAAGTGGCATGGTGATGCCACAAACTCCAGCTTGTCTAATCAGGGGACGCTTTGCATTCATTAAGAAAAACGGAAGGCGTTCTATAAATGGTGTCAGCAAATTACCCACTCTGAGGATGCGGTGCAAAGAAACTCTAGGCCACATTTTTGTGTGATTCTGGGGTAATACGTCACAGGGGATGTTTGCTGTTCTCCTGTCCTCTTCATCCTAATATATGCCATGATGGTCCCTGGAGACACAGTTAAGACAGAGACATATGTTGTTGGGGGGAGGGGGTCGTTTACTGTTCTTGTACAGTACTTTGTACTTTTTTTTGGTATAGCATGAAGGAGATTGTTTTAATAAAAATCTTTTAAGGAAAATTGATGTGGATTCCATAGCAAAAGGTATTGTATCCAGATAACTTTGTTGTAGCAATCACATAGAGGCCAAGCAGATAAAAGCTCATGAACATTTCTGATTGCCAGAGCAGGCATTACTTCCTTCCCTGAAAAAGATGAAGAGATCAAAGAGAATTCACATGTTGGCTTTGCTTTCACAATGCTATGCATGTGATGTCACCACCACTCCTTTCAATTTCATCCTATCAGAGAATGCCTTGTTTAAAACAAAGTAAGACATCCTGTAAATGGTGTCAATGCTGAACCCCCATGTGTGAGGGGTGTGCAGAGGGGAATCACTTGGCACAGGCCCTGGAAGAATGCAGATATCACTGTAGTGGCACAAACTAATAAAGTGATAGTCAGCTTCGTTGGTGGTCCTTCAATTATGAAATATGAATACTGTTAGAAATTCTGTATATAGCCCTACAGAACAGACAGGCAGTGCAAAGTCCACATGGGCTTTGCTGCTTAACTGCAGACAGGAAACAGGAACTTTATTCAGGGAAAAGACATAGAACATACCATAGATGCAGCTACAAACTTATAAACACTGCCATCTATTGGTTGACAATTATATCTTTTATAAATACTGATTAGTATTTAGTAGTTGTAGTAGTTGTTACACAAAATACAATTCTGTATTTCCAACACATACATACATCAGTCCAAGCTTGTGATATCACCATCCATAGTGCAAAAAATTATTTTTCAGTTTTTTTTAAAGTGATAAACTTTCACCATCCATGACAATAGTGTGCCCCAGCCTCTCACCTCAAGTAAAGACCCCTACAGGTCTAGGCGCGCTTCTATTATAGATCTCTTAGATGTCCAAGGTAGTAGAATATTTTTCCTTGAAGTATCCAACCAGATCAGATCAATCTCAAATATGAAAAAGAATACTCCACTGGGCATGTGATTCTCATCAATCTCCTCCACTCTCCTTCATTACAAGCTCACATGCAATAGAAAAAGATCTCCATTGGAAAAAAAAAAGAAAAGAAAAAGATCGCCATGTGCAGTAATCCAGTAATTTTTTTTATTTAAAACTGCAGCACACTTACATCTAAAACTGAAGTGTTCAACTTCACATAAATCAAGGACTTATGTGAAGTTGAACACTTGACGCAACACGTCGGCTCCTCCCGACGTGTTGCGTCATAGATCATGTGACTTTATCAAGGGTTTTGATAAAGTCACGTGGTATGTGATGTAACGCATCGGGAGGGGGCGGGTGATGTCACTTCTAGTCGTGGCTGAGACCGGAAGTCCTTAATTTATGTGATAAAATTAATAGTAATAATAAAAAGTTTTACTAGATTACTGCACATGGAGATCTTTTTATATTGCATGTGAGCTTGTAATGAGGGAAAGTGGAGGAGATTGATGAGAATCACATGCCCAGTGGAGTTTTCTTTTCCATATTTGAGATTTATCTGATCTGGCTGGATGCTTCAAGGAAAAAGCTTCTGCTACCTTGGATATCTATAATAATAGCGCGACTAGAGACTGTAGGGCTCTTTACTTGAGGTGAGAGGCTGGGGCACACTATTGTCACGGATGGTGAAAGTTTATCACTTTAAAGAACTGAAAAAAAATCTTTTGCACTATGCATTGTGATATCACTTTATGAACTTTATGGGAGTGAAGATGGCCGAAGAGGTTTTTAAACTAGGCGACGGGGGGGGGGGGGGGGCAGAGGTAGAAATAGTCAGCACGGAACATATTCCAGAGGGTAGAATTGGGGGCATTAGTGGTAGGTTGACTAAAGCACATAAACTCAAGGTAAGTATAGTAACAAATTCTAGTTGCAATCTCGGATCACCCAATAAGAGGATAGTATGCGACCGGTCTAAACTACGTGGCATGCTCACCAATGCCAGGAGCCTGGCGGACAAGATGGGTGAACTAGAGATACTGTTGTACGAGGAGGATTTGGATTTTGTGGGAATTTCAGAGACCTAGTTCAACAGCTCTCATGATTGGCTGGCAACCATTCAAGGGTATACCCTTTATCACAGGGATAGAGAGGGTAAAAAAGAGGGAGGGGTATATCAAAAATAATGTACAAGTGAATGTGAGAGATGACATCACTAGAGCTAGGGAGGAGGTGAAATCCTTATGGGTAGAGCTCCAGAGGCATGTAGCTAAGGGGAAAATAATACTGGGAGTATGTTATAGGCCCCCTAACCTGAGGGAGGAGGGGAGATGGATCTCCTATCACAAGTTGGATTAGCAGCAAGAATGGGAAGTGTGAATGGAATCCTAAATGTCTTGCAGGACAATTTCATGGTTCAAATGGTAGACGCACCAACTAGAAATAAAGCGTTACTGGATTTACTGATTACCAACTTTACAGACCTGATGTGGAAATAAGGGGCAGTTTAGGAAACAGCGATCACAGGTCCATTAGCTTCAGTATAAATCACACAAATAGGACATAAGGGGAATACAAAGACACTGAATTTCAAAAGAGCCAACTTCCCTAAACTACGAACTTTGCTAGAAGGCACGAATTGGGATAAAGTCTTAGGAACAAAGAACACGGAAGAGAGATGGGTTTGCTTTAAGAGCATATTAAACGGGGACATTAGCCAATGCATCCCATTGGGTAATACATTTAACCACTTGCTTACTGGGCACTTAAACCCCCCTCCTGCCCAGACCAATTTTTACCTTTCAGCGATGTCGCACTTTGAACGACAATTGCGCGGTCATACAACACTGTACCCAAATGAAATTTTTATCATTTTTTTCCCACAAATAGAGCTTTCTTTTGGTGGTATTTAATCACAGCTGGGATTTTTATTTTTTGCTAAACAAACAAAAAAAAATGGAAAATTTTGAAAAAAAAAAATTATGTTTCATAGTTTGTTATAAAACTTTGCAAACAGGTAATTTTTCTCCTTCTTTGATAGGCGCTGATTAGGCGGCACTGGTGGGCACTGATAGGCTGCACTGATGGGCACGGATAGGCACATTTAAGGCGGCACTGATAGGCACAGTTAAGGCGGCACTGATAGGCACAGATAAGGCGGCACTGATGGGCACAGATAAGGCGGTACTGATGGGCACAGATAAGGCGGCACTGATGGCCACTGATGGGCCCTGATGGGTGGCACTGATGGGTGGCACAGATGGGTGGCATGAATGGGTGGCACTGATAGGTACCACTGATCGGTGGCACTGATGGGTGGCACTGATGGGCACTGATGGGAGGCACTAAAGGGGCACTGATGGGTGGCACTGATGGGCACTGGTAGGTGACACTGATGGGCACTGATAGGTGGAACTGATGTGCAGCACTGATGGGTGGCACTGATGGGCACTGGTAGGTGACACTGTGGGCACTGATGGGTGGCACTGTGGACACTGATGGGTGGCACTGTGGACACTGATGGGTGGCACTGCTGCCTATTGCTAGGTGGCACTGGCAGGGGGCACAGGTGGGCACTGGTGATCTGGTGGCAGATCTCCGTGATCGGGACTGATGTCCCTCTCACGCCGCCGGTGATCGTCTTTTTTTTCCTCCTCACGCTGTCAGTGCAAGGAGAAAAAATAGCCGATTACCGACTCTGTTGAAGTCACATGATCAGCTGTCATTGGATGACAGCTGATCATGTGGTAAGGGGTCGGGATCGACCCCTTACTCTGATCTGTGATCAGGCGAGTCTCATAGACTCGCTGAACACAGAGCGCTCCATGTGCACCCTGCAGGGGGTGCGCAGGCCGCTCGTGCACGGGTGGCTTAACTCCAATGTAAAAATGCATATAAAAGCAAAGGAGAAGGCCTTCAAAAAATACAAGGTTGAGGGATCATCATCAGCATTCAGACTTTATAAAGAATGCAACAAGAAATGTAAGGGTGCAATTAAGGTGGCTAAGATATAACACGAATGACACATAGCGGAGGAGAGCAAAAAAAATCCCAAGAAATTTTTTAAGTATGTAAACAGTAAAAAAGGGAGGACAGACCATATTGGCCCCATAAAGAATGAGGAAGGACATCTGGTTACAAAGGATGGGGAAATGGCGAAGGTATTAAATTTATTCCTCTCAGTCTTCACGAGGGAATCAGGGGGCTTCAGTAACCAAAACGGCAGTGTTTTTCCTCATGACACATCACAGGAAGCACTTCCATGGTTAACAGAGGACAGAATTAAGATTAGACTTGGGAAACTTAACATTAATAAATCACAGGGACCAGATGGCTTGCATCCGAGGGTACTTAGGGAACTCAGTCAAGTAATTGCCAGACCATTGTTCCTAATTTTTACTGACAGTCTACTGACTGGAATGGTACCAGCTGATTGGAGAAAAGCCAATGCAGCACCAATATTTAAAAAGGGTCCAAAATACAACCTTGGGAATTACAGACCAGTTAGCCCAACATCAAAATATGCAAGCTCTTGGAGGGGATGATAAGGGACTATATACAAGATTTTAGTAATGAGAACAGTATCATTAGAAGTAATCAGCATGGATTCATGAAAAATAGTTCTTGCCAAACCAATCTATTAACCTTCTATGAGGAGGTGAGTTGCCATCTAGATAAATTAAGGCCCGTAGACTTGGTGTATCTGGATTTTGCAAAAGCATTTGACACAGTTCCCCATAAACATTTACTGTACAAAATAAGGTCCATTGGCATGGACCATAGGGTGAGTACATGGATTGAAAACTGGCTACAAGGACGAGTTTAGAAGGTGGTGATAAATGGGGAGTACTCGGAATGGTCAGGGGTGGGTAGTGGGGTCCCCCAGGGTTCTGTGCTGGGACCAATCCTATTTAATTTGTTCATAAACGACCTGGAGGATGGGGTAAACAGTTCAATCTCTGTATTTGCAGACGATTCTAAGCTAAGCAGGGCAATAACTTCTCCGCAGGATGTGGAAACCTTGCAAAAAGATCTGAACAAATTAATGTGGTGGGCAACTACATAATAAATCAGTATTAATGTAGAAAAATGTAAAATAATGCATTTGGGTGACAAAAATATGAATGCAATCTATACACTGGGGGGAGAACCTCTGGGGGAATCTAGGATGGAAAAGGACCTGGGGGTCCTAGTAGATGATATGACCTCCCCCTACTACTTCATATACCTCTCCCCTTTTCATTTCAATATTCCAATCCACCCTTCTTTGTGTGGTTTTCACGTGTTACCTCAAAAAAAATGGAGGGGACACTAGGGAGGGGAAAAGAGAATTGCTGCTCACCCCTTAGGATTTAGAGCAAAAAAGAAAGATTTCCCCACATTGGGGTTTTTAGGCAGCACAAGAACAAGATATAGTCAAAGTTGTATGAAAAAATATAACACTTTTATTGGATAATAATATATATATCATCAGAGTTAAAAACAATGAGCTCCAGTGGGAATTATCTAAAAAAATGATTTGACTGAACATACAAAAGCAGACATTTGTTCATAGCAATATTTATGTCATGAACATTAAACCTGACGCGTTTCAACCCCTATGACTGGGGTCTTCTTCAGAGGATCGGTCTGCTGGGAAGAACATGAAAGTAAAGTTGATATACATATACATGTTCTATTCATGAAAATATACAACATGAGCTACATTGATTGTGCAGTACATCAGTACAGTATAGTTACCAGATAGGAGTACGTCCAATGAAAAACATAGATTCCCACATAGAGGTCCCTTTAAAAATTTAAAGTGCTTTGTCCTCTTCTCCAGAGGGGGATTCCAACCTCCTCTACCGCTGGGGGAAAAAAAAAAAAAAAAAAAAAACGCTTTTTAACATGCCTTAAAGCCTTATAAGACACAAAGGTTTTCTCCGAAGAGGTGTCTAAACTGGGGTCCAAGGTAATGTTAAAATCCCGTCCCACCACCAGTAAACCTTCCCGGAACCTCCCCAAAATGTCCAAAGTTTTAGACAGAAATTTAACGGTGTGATTATTGAAGGCATATATAGCAGCGAGGGTATAAAACTGACCCCAGATCTTACCCTTAACAAAAAGAAAGCGGCTTTCAGGGTCTGCCCGTTTTTCTGTCATTACTAAGGGGCATTGGGTACAAATAGCTATTGTAACTCCTCTGGCCCTAGAGATGGGTGAGGGTGCATGGAACCATTGATTATATGGAAAAAGAGGCATACGAAGGGTCGACCCTGCCATGAAATTCGCCTCTTGAAATACTATCTCTGCCTTCATGTGATGTAGTTCATGCCAAAGACAACCCCTCTTACCAATCGAGCAGAGCCCTCTCACATTATACAATACAATCTTCATTCTACCTGTCATTCTCTCACTACTTCCATGAATCTCTTACTATGCTGTGTGCCTGATCGGTGTCTATACCCAGCCTTCTGAACTCTCTCGTCTTGGATGCATTTGGTGAGAAACAAAAGAAAAAAAAAACACACTAAACCATCTAAATCCCATAATGTACTGTGCCACTGTCTATGGCACACCTCTGCACTGAGTCCCCCCCCCCCTTTCTGCTTCTTGGCAGAAAACATAGTCCCTTATCTCCGGACCGGCCTAATTGGGGAAAGATGGATAAAAACATGAACAGAATACCTTGTGAACCCCAGGCTTCTATTTATATTCTTATAACATTCTTATTTAGCGGTATTTCAGCACCTTGCCTCCAATACCCAATGAAGGGGTAGGAAAAGAAGAGCAAGGGAGAACAGAGGGAAAAAGAGCAAAACAACACCCCCCACCTAAAGAGTATCCCCCCCACTCAATTTTAGACAGTCTGCTCCTTCCCTCTTAACCTTTTTAACTTTATCCACAAGGATCTTACATTGACTTTTAACCGTCACTAGTTGCCATCGTTCTGGTTGTTGTAGTGATGGTTTACAATTATTCAGTCTCCAATCCGGAAAGTCCACCAGATGGAGCTCCAGCCCCTCTGTGAAGTGTTGCAAGTCATCTTTAGTTTTAAGTGTTACTAGTTTCCCATTCCGTATTGCTATAACCTTAAAGTGATATACCCAATGATATTTAACCTCAGCT
Organism: Lithobates septentrionalis; assembly: GCA_037952835.1. Classification (NCBI taxonomy): domain Eukaryota; kingdom Metazoa; phylum Chordata; class Amphibia; order Anura; family Ranidae; genus Lithobates; species Lithobates septentrionalis. The sequence goes on along the minus strand of JBBDGP010001163.1, from coordinate 3,381,167 downwards.
GCTAGCAAAACTTCCAACAGGTGTTTAATCATTCTTCGTTGCATAAGAGTTCTATATAATAAATCTGTAAATAGAGCAATTTTTGCACCTTCAAAATCAACTGTAGGTTTATTGCCGACTGCTTTCATGATAGCTTCTTTCACTGGATATCTATGTAATTTACAAATGACATCTCTTCGTCTTTCTGCATTTTGGGGGGTAGGGGTAAGGGCACGATGGACTCTATCTATTTCAATATTATCTGGAGCCGATGGCCCCAAAATTGACTGGAACAAACAGATCACCTTTGGAAGCAGTTCAAGATGCTGTTTCATTTCAGGCAGGCCCCTTATACGTATATTTTGCCTGTGATCTCTATTTTCTTGATTGTCTATCTGATCCAACAGAGAATTTAACACTTCCTCATGATATTTTGTCATATCTTGGATATCAGCCACTCCTTGTATAATATCGTCTTGGCCCATCTCCATTTCCTCCACTCTATGTCCCAGTGCCCCTATATCCTCTCTTAACCCCTCCACAGCCTGCTTGCGGGATAGTTTAACAGCCGTTATAAGTAGTTGGATATCTTTCTTTGTTGGAAGTGCTCTCAAGTGTTCTCTGAAATCCCAGTCCACCATTAACTCTGGTTGAGATGCACTTGGTTCATTATTAAGGTCACAATACAAAGGGTTAACATACTGCATCTGCCCTGCAGCGGCTGTCTCTTGATTCATCACAATTCCTTTGCTGATTTTTGCAGATTCACTGCTGGGCTTTGTAGTACCAAAGCTTTCACCTTCCAAGGGTTCAGCCATCCCTTTTGGCATTCCCTCCACCTCCTGAGGGTTTGGATCCCCTCCAGCACGTTTGCCCTCCGGCTCCACAACTTCACCAACGTGAGCCACAGGGTCTCTCCCTTTTCTGAAGGGGTCCCTCTCCAGGTCCATGCAACCCTGTCCCGGGCATAGGGATACACGGCCGCCGCCAGGTATTGCAACTCCCTTTCCCAAGCCTGTCGCTCCTTGGCCCTGTGCAAGGGGATCGCGTTCGGTCTTCCCCGGTCCTCCCTTCAGGTCAGGGGAGCCAAACGTCCTTCCCTCCTGGGCCACGATTCTCCCACTTGCACTCTCTGGATCCACGCTCTGCGCTACAAGGTAGGCTCTAAGCCCATTTGCCTGGCTCTTTCCCCTTCCGCCGAGCGGGAGTGCAGCTGTGCAGCGGCGTGTGGACATGCCATAACTGGTCAGGAGCCCGCTGAACACCACTGCCTATTTTCCTGGAGCCCGAGGATCACAGAGCAGCACGCTCAGTCAGAGTGTCTGTTCATGCCATGCCCCTCCATGGAAGGGAGTTTAACAAGACACGTGACCACTCATTAATATTAGAAGAAAAGAAGTTTAACCTTAAACTACGTAGAGGGTTCTTTACTGTAAGAGCGGCAAGGATGTGAAATTCCCTTCCACAGGCGGTAGTCTCAGCGGGGATCATCGATAGTTTAAAAAACTATTAAATAAGCACCTGAATGACTACAACATACAGGGATATACAATGTAATACTGACATATAATCACACACATAGGTTGAACTTGATGGACTTTGTCTTTTTCAACCTCACCTACTATGTAACTAGTTTTTTGCACAAGCACTTTATAAACGTTTCATGATTTTTTGATATTTTTGCTTTTTGTTTTTTATTATTATATTGTATGTTACTTGCACTTTTGTATTGCATTAGCACTTTGGAAGTTGATTCTATTTATATTGATGCCTTTTTTAAAAAGCATACATTCAGCTTGTTATGAGTGTAGACAGTACATGTAAAGAGGGTGCAAGAAGGTTGAAGGACACACATCAGCAGCATTAACATGTAAAAAAAACCTTCCTTCCTCCACCCTTCAATTTCTCAATATATACATAATTTTGCTACCTAAACTACATTCAGTCAAGGGTTTGCATCCTCTTTAACAAACCACTGCCTACACAACCTGCACTAATCTGTCTCTATGCACATTATCTACAGCACACTCTATGCTTTCCTTATCACAGTTAAGCACATTGTCAATATGGCTACTGGAAACACTGCCTTTTTATAGCAAGGTGCATGTGCAGTGCTATGTCACTTCCCTGCATGGACCTACACATATACATTTGATGTATTTCCTGAGTTTTAAAGTTTTGCAGTTGTAAAATAAATTGAAAGCACATACTGTGTGCACGTAAATGCCGATGCAAAGAAGCATTGGTGTTTCCAAAAATAAGGCTGCATATAGCCATTCATTTGTAAAGTAGGTTGTGTGTGGCACCTGTGGTTTCCCAGGCAGAGGAAAGCACAGGGAAATTTACGCTAGGCACATAAAATGCCTACAAATGTCTGTGTTCCAATATCTGTGTAGTGTGAGGGCTTACCTAAACAATTCATTCATTTTTTCTTCAATAAGATTGACCTTCACACTATATGGTTATTAGTAATTCTAAAGGATATTATAAAAAAAATAACACCATAATGTGCTTTGCAATTTTATAGATATCTAAACCAGATTATCAAAATCTTACATATGCTTTAACAAGTTAATTTCACTTCAAAAGTTGTTTTAATCTTTTAAAATTTGCACATTTCATTAATAGAATATGTGGTAATCCTGCCACAAAGAGCCCTGTTCAAGCACGTTATAGTATAGGATGACAACTGTCACCCTATTGTGCTCCTGTGTTGTCATTCATGGACCCCTGGTGGTAACTACCAACACATTGTTGATAACCACCTATCTAGCATGTTGCCAGGACCTAATTGTGAAACCTCTATTGACAAGATATGCATTCATGACTGCATAACTTCTCTAGAGAAAAAGTTGTGACCTCTTCAACTGTATTTTTGAGTGACAAAACTAACTGATGCATTTATGAACACTGAAGAAAATACATCAGTCATGCTGAACCTGCAATGTCATGCTCTTAATGGGTATAATGTTATTTGCCATGTTATAACAATCCATTAAAACAAAAAAATACAACCTGCCTATAGGTGACACTAGAATGCTGCTTACAAGCATTCACAAATTAATTCCCTGCTTCTTTTTTACTTTAGTTTGAAGCTGTTGGCAATCAAAGCATTTCCTGGTGTGGTCTGGGATTAAGTTCAGGTAGCTCATATAAACCATACCTTTTTTTATACTTGAATTTAACCACTTCAGCCCCAGAAGGTTTTACCCCCTTAATGACCAGGCAATGTTTTGCTATACGGCACTGCATTACTTTAACTGACAATAGCTTGGTTGTGTGCCACTATACCCAAATAAAATTGATGTTCTTATTTTCCCACAAATAGAGCTTTCTTTTGGTGGTATTTGATCACCAAAAAAAACCACAAAGCATTTTTTTTTACTTTCTGCTATAAAACACATCCAATAAAAAAATAATGATAAATGGGGAGTACTCGGAATGGTCAGGGGTGGGTAGTGGGGTCCCCCAGGGTTCTGTGCTGGGACCAATCCTATTTAATTTGTTCATAAACGACCTGGAGGATGGGGTAAACAGTTCAATCTCTGTATTTGCAGACGATACTAAGCTAAGCAGGGCAATAACTTCTCCGCAGGATGTGGAAACCTTGCAAAAAGATCTGAACAAATTAATGTGGTGGGCAACTACATAATAAATCAGTATTAATGTAGAAAAATGTAAAATAATGCATTTGGGTGACAAAAATATGAATGCAATCTATACACTGGGGGGAGAACCTCTGGGGGAATCTAGGATGGAAAAGGACCTGGGGGTCCTAGTAGATGATATGACCTCCCCCTACTACTTCATATACCTCTCCCCTTTTCATTTCAATATTCCAATCCACCCTTCTTTGTGTGGTTTTCACGTGTTACCTCGAAAAAAATGGAGGGGACACTAGGGAGGGGAAAAGAGAATTGCTGCTCACCCCTTAGGATTTAGAGCAAAAAAGAAAGATTTCCCCACATTGGGGTTTTTAGGCAGCACAAGAACAAGATATAGTCAAAGTTGTATGAAAAAATATAACACTTTTATTGGATAATAATATATATATCATCAGAGTTAAAAACAATGAGCTCCAGTGGGAATTATCTAAAAAAATGATTTGACTGAACATACAAAAGCAGACATTTGTTCATAGCAATATTTATGTCATGAACATTAAACCTGACGCGTTTCAACCCCTATGACTGGGGTCTTCTTCAGAGGATCGGTCTGCTGGGAAGAACATGAAAGTAAAGTTGATATACATATACATGTTCTATTCATGAAAATATACAACATGAGCTACATTGATTGTGCAGTACATCAGTACAGTATAGTTACCAGATAGGAGTACGTCCAATGAAAAACATAGATTCCCACATAGAGGTCCCGTTAAAAATTTAAAGTGCTTTGTCCTCTTCTCCAGAGGGGGATTCCAACCTCCTCTACCGCTGGGGAAAAAAAAAAAAAAAAAAAAACGCTGTTTAACATGCCTTAAAGCCTTATAAGACACAAAGGTTTTCTCCGAAGAGGTGTCTAAACTGGGGTCCAAGGTAATGTTAAAATCCCCTCCCACCACCAGTAAACCTTCCCGGAACCTCCCCAAAATGTCCAAAGTTTTAGACAGAAATTTAACGGTGTGATTATTGAAGGCATATATAGCAGCGAGGGTATAAAACTGACCCCAGATCTTACCCTTAACAAAAAGAAAGCGGCTTTCAGGGTCTGCCCGTTTTTCTGTCATTACTAAGGGGCATTGGGTACAAATAGCTATTGTAACTCCTCTGGCCCTAGAGATGGGTGAGGGTGCATGGAACCATTGATTATATGGAAAAAGAGGCATACGAAGGGTCGACCCTGCCATGAAATTCGCCTCTTGAAATACTATCTCTGCCTTCATGTGATGTAGTTCATGCCAAAGACAACCCCTCTTACCAATCGAGCAGAGCCCTCTCACATTATACAATACAATCTTCATTCTACCTGTCATTCTCTCACTACTTCCATGAATCTCTTACTATGCTGTGTGCCTGATCGGTGTCTATACCCAGCCTTCTGAACTCTCTCGTCTTGGATGCATCTGGTGAGAAACAAAAGAAAAAAAAAACACACTAAACCATCTAAATCCCATAATGTACTGTGCCACTGTCTATGGCACACCTCTGCACTGAGTCCCCCCCCCCCCCTTTCTGCTTCTTGGCAGAAAACATAGTCCCTTATCTCCGGACCGGCCTAATTGGGGAAAGATGGATAAAAACATGAACAGAATACCTTGTGAACCCCAGGCTTCTATTTATATTCTTATAACATTCTTATTTAGCGGTATTTCAGCACCTTGCCTCCAATACCCAATGAAGGGGTAGGAAAAGAAGAGCAAGGGAGAACAGAGGGAAAAAGAGCAAAACAACACCCCCCACCTAAAGAGTATCCCCCCCACTCAATTTTAGACAGTCTGCTCCTTCCCTCTTAACCTTTTTAACTTTATCCACAAGGATCTTACATCGACTTTTAACCGTCACTAGTTGCCATCGTTCTGGTTGTTGTAGTGATGGTTTACAATTATTCAGTCTCCAATCCGGAAAGTCCACCAGATGGAGCTCCAGCCCCTCTGTGAAGTGTTGCAAGTCATCTTTAGTTTTAAGTGTTACTAGTTTCCCATTCCGTATTGCTATAACCTTAAAGTGATATACCCAATGATATTTAACCTCAGCTGCTAGCAAAACTTCCAACAGGTGTTTAATCATTCTTCGTTGCATAAGAGTTCTATATAATAAATCTGTAAATAGAGCAATTTTTGCACCTTCAAAATCAACTGTAGGTTTATTGCCGACTGCTTTCATGATAGCTTCTTTCACTGGATATCTATGTAATTTACAAATGATATCTCTTCGTCTTTCTGCATTTTGGGGGGTAGGGGTAAGGGCACGATGGACTCTATCTATTTCAATATTATCTGGAGCCGATGGCCCCAAAATTGACTGGAACAAACAGATCACCTTTGGAAGCAGTTCAAGATGCTGTTTCATTTCAGGCAGGCCCCTTATACGTATATTTTGCCTGTGATCTCTATTTTCTTGATTGTCTATCTGATCCAACAGAGAATTTAACACTTCCTCATGATATTTTGTCATATCTTGGATATCAGCCACTCCTTGTATAATATCGTCCTGGCCCATCTCCATTTCCTCCACTCTATGTCCCAGTGCCCCTATATCCTCTCTTAACCCCTCCACAGCCTGCTTGCGGGATAGTTTAACAGCCGTTATAAGTAGTTGGATATCTTTCTTTGTTGGAAGTGCTCTCAAGTGTTCTCTGAAATCCCAGTCCACCATTAACTCTGGTTGAGATGCACTTGGTTCATTATTAAGGTCACAATACAAAGGGTTAACATACTGCATCTGCCCTGCAGCGGCTGTCTCTGGATTCATCACAATTCCTTTGCTGATTTTTGCAGATTCACTGCTGGGCTTTGTAGTACCAAAGCTTTCACCTTCCAAGGGTTCAGCCATCCCTTTTTGCATTCCCTCCACCTCCTGAGGGTTTGGATCCCCTCCAGCACGTTTGCCCTCCGGGTCCAAAACTTCACCAACGTGAGCCACAGGGTCTCTCCCTTTTCTGAAGGGGTCCCTCTCCAGGTCCATGCAACCCTGTCCCGGGCATAGGGATACACGGCCGCCGCCAGGTATTGCAACTCCCTTTCCCAAGCCTGTCGCTCCTTGGCCCTGTGCAAGGGGATCGCGTTCGGTCTTCCCCGGTCCTCCCTTCAGGTCAGGGGAGCCAAACCTCCTTCCCTCCTGGGCCACGATTCTCCCACTTGCACTCTCTGGATCCACGCTCTGCGCTACAAGGTAGGCTCTAAGCCCGTTTGCCTGGCTCTTTCCCCTTCCGCCGAGCGGGAGTGCAGCTGTGCAGCGGCGTGTGGACATGCCATAACTGGTCAGGAGCCCGCTGAACACCACTGCCTATTTTCCTGGAGCCCGAGGATCACAGAGCAGCACGCTCAGTCAGAGTGTCTGTTCATGCCATGCCCCTCCATGGAAGGGAGTTTAACAAGACACGTGACCACTCATTAATATTAGAAGAAAAGAAGTTTAACCTTAAACTACGTAGAGGGTTCTTTACTGTAAGAGCGGCAAGGATGTGAAATTCCCTTCCACAGGCGATAGTCTCAGCGGGGATCATCGATAGTTTAAAAAACTATTAAATAAGCACCTGAATGACTACAACATACAGGGATATACAATGTAATACTGACATATAATCACACACATAGGTTGAACTTGATGGACTTTGTCTTTTTCAACCTCACCTACTATGTAACTAGTTTTTTGCACAAGCACTTTATAAACGTTTCATGATTTTTTGATATTTTTGCTTTTTGTTTTTTATTATTATATTGTATGTTACTTGCACTTTTGTATTGCATTAGCACTTTGGAAGTTGATTCTACTTATATTGATGCCTTTTTTAAAAAGCATACATTCAGCTTGTTATGAGTGTAGACAGTACATGTAAAGAGGCTGCAAGAAGGTTGAAGGACACACATCAGCAGCATTAACATGTAAAAAAAACCTTCCTTCCTCCACCCTTCAATTTCTCAATATATACATAATTTTGCTACCTAAACTACATTCAGTCAAGGGTTTGCATCCTCTTTAACAAACCACTGCCTACACAACCTGCACTAATCTGTCTCTATGCACATTATCTACAGCACACTCTATGCTTTCCTTATCACAGTTAAGCACATTGTCAATATGGCTACTGGAAACACTGCCTTTTTATAGCAAGGTGCATGTGCAGTACTATGTCACTTCCCTGCATGGACCTACACATATACATTTGATGTATTTCCTGAGTTTTAAAGTTTTGCAGTTGTAAAATAAATTGAAAGCACATACTGTGTGCACGTAAATGCCGATGCAAAGAAGCATTGGTGTTTCCAAAAATAAGGCTGCATATAGCCATTCATTTGTAAAGTAGGTTGTGTGTGGCACCTGTGGTTTCCCAGGCAGAGGAAAGCACAGGGAAATTTACGCTAGGCACATAAAATGCCTACAAATGTCTGTGTTCCAATATCTGTGTAGTGTGAGGGCTTACCTAAACAATTCATTCATTTTTTCTTCAATAAGATTGACCTTCACACTAGATGGTTATTAGTAATTCTAAAGGATATTATAAAAAAATAACACCATAATGTGCTTTGCAATTTTATAGATATCTAAACCAGATTATCAAAATCTTACATATGCTTTAACAAGTTAATTTCACTTCAAAAGTTGTTTTAATCTTTTAAAATGTGCACATTTCATTAATAGAATATGTGGTAATCCTGCCACAAAGAGCCCTGTTCAAGCACGTTATAGTATAGGATGACAACTGTCACCCTATTGTGCTCCTGTGTTGTCATTCATGGACCCCTGGTGGTAACTACCAACACATTGTTGATAACCACCTATCTAGCATGTTGCCAGGACCTAATTGTGAAACCTCTATTGACAAGATATGCATTCATGACTGCATAACTTCTCTAGAGAAAAAGTTGTGACCTCTTCAACTGTATTTTTGAGTGACAAAACTAACTGATGCATTTATGAACACTGAAGAAAATACATCAGTCATGCTGAACCTGCAATGTCATGCTCTTAATGGGTATAATGTTATTTGCCATGTTATAACAATCCATTAAAACAAAAAAATACAACCTGCCTATAGGTGACACTAGAATGCTGCTTACAAGCATTCACAAATTAATTCCCTGCTTCTTTTTTACTTTAGTTTGAAGCTGTTGGCAATCAAAGCATTTCCTGGTGTGGTCTGGGATTAAGTTCAGGTAGCTCATATAAACCATACCTTTTTTTATACTTGAATTTAACCACTTCAGCCCCAGAAGGTTTTACCCCCTTAATGACCGGGCAATGTTTTGCTATACGGCACTGCATTACTTTAACTGACAATAGCTTGGTTGTGTGCCACTATACCCAAATAAAATTGATGTTCTTATTTTCCCACAAATAGAGCTTTCTTTTGGTGGTATTTGATCACCAAAAAAAAAACACAAAGCAATTTTTTTTACTTTCTGCTATAAAACACATCCAATAAAAAAATGTCTTCATCAATTTATGCCAATATGTATTCTGCTACATATTTTTGGTAAAAAATCCCAATAAGCGTATATTGATTGGTTTGCGAAGAAGTTATTGTGTCTACAAACTATGGGATATTTTTATGGCATTTAAAATTTTTTTTTTTTACTAGTAATAGGGGGGATCAGCAATTTTTAGTGGGACTGCGACATTGCAGTGGACAAATTGGACACCTGACACTTTTGACACTTTTTTAGGGACCAGTGACATTATTACAGTGATCAGTGCTAAAAATATGCACTGCTACTATACTAATGACACTGGCAGAGAAGTGTTAACATTAGGAGCAATCAAAGGGTTAACTGTGTGCCTAGCTGGTGCTTGCTAACAGTGTGGGGAATGGTCTGACTGGGTAAAGACAGAGATCCATGTTCCTGCTTAGCCGGAACATAAGATCTCTATCTTCTCCCCTGTCAGAACGGCGATCTGCCTTGTTTACATAGGAAAACCGCTGTTCTGCCTCTCTCGGGAATGATTGCGGGTGGCCGGCGGACATCAGGTCCGCCGGACCCACTGATTGGCTTCCTCTCTGTCCAATCAGCGTGCGATCGCGCCTCCAGCAGCATGTGCGCGCCCCCAAGTTTCTACTGCACAAAATTACATAACAGGTATGTGATTTCGCACAATAGAGCTGACCTGCTGCAGTAAAAGTATGTTAGGTTCCACAGATCTACATCTGAGCAAGTTTGAAATAAGTGGTAGCATAGAGTCACTGACTCATACCTCATTGAGTATTTGCGGATATGCATTGTTTTCCTCTTTCTTTCTTTTTTTTTTGTTCCTCACCAGTTATATATGCTTCAACCTTGTCTAGATACAGGTGACAATGTGTATGAGTAGCCCGCTTGATGTATACCACTTATCACATAGCAAGACCTTTCTTTTTTCTGTTTGTTTTTTTTTTTATGTTGGAAAAAATTCAAACTTAATAAAAATTGTCAGTTTTCAAAAAAAAAAAAAAAAGTATGTTAGGCGTCCGGCAAGTGGTTAGAGAACAAATTCAGGCAGCTGATAAATTATAGAAATTGTGCGTCCCCCCTTTTCCCCCCAGCTAATACAGAATATACTGATTATTTTGTCAAGTGGAGGATCTGATACCTAAACCTTTCCCACACACTGGTCCTGGTTATTGGGACCGGCCTCAAATAGTTTCTCCTTTTTGTCCAACTGGTTGTGTCACCTCCATTCTGACTGACCTCCATCACTTGCAATTCAGGACCAGTTTGTGCCAGATCTGCATTGTACACGGTGAGAAAGAGAAAGACTGGTGCGCCAGCTGTTGCAGGACCATACAGTAAGCTGAGTTTGACTCTTGTAGGTCATCCCCTAGACAAAATGAGTAATATACTGTACATAAGTATATAACTTAGTAAGCGCCCAGTGTTTCATACTCTCTTGGACTCATTGGAATTCTACAGATCAGTACATGAAAGCAATCAAACAACCATTCTTTTTCATTCTTGCTTTTATTTACCCTGATGGACAGTGCACAATATTTATATATTTTTTGCGTGATTAGTTTATTATGCTCTGTTTTTCTAACAAAAGAGGAATTGATCTATGTAAGTCCCATATGATGTTCTGAAGAAAAAATCACATGCTTTATGAAGCAGTATTTAGTTAATTATATTTTTTGTATTTTTATTTCCAATACTTTATCCAAAACACAAAAAATGGTTGCTGGAATCCATTGTATATTTAAAGTATTCCCCTTTTAAATCATATCTCTAAAAAAACAACAGGTTTTCTAAGAAGAGATAGAGCTTTTGTTTTCTGCAATGTACAGGACCAACCATGTCCTTATCAGACTAAATTCACTTGCCTGCAATAACCTTCTTTCCTTAAAAGATTACATGAGGGGGCTCTTTATTTTCCCGTGCCAAACTATAGCGGGCTTGAAGACTACTGTGGGAAATCGTTCATTGTGCGAGGGCTTGCTAACATCTCCTCCTGGCACATCAGCAGTGTATTTCTTTTGCTGATTAAAAATTAAGGTCCAATCATGTTTAAACAGTGTTTTCAAACGATAAATTGCCTCAGTGATTAGCAGATACACTAAGGGTTCATTCACATGCAGGTAGAGTATAGTATTTACATATAAGGACGAGGTTTGTTAAAAGGAGTTTTAAATGAGTGTTTTAGCAGTGAATTGACTGTGAATAGATGTTAATTTATCGCCCTCTTGTGGCGATTTCCCAATAACTAAATGCAAGTAATAGTGTAGCTTTACTGCATGGAATGCTTTGGACTTTTTCCTTGTAAAACGGAACATTTAACATTTTTTGAAAGGTTAATGCTCTATGTCATATGTGCTGAGATAAAGAAAACTGTAGTGTAATCATAAGTGACCAAGACTCATATAAGGATGATATAAGGCCTACTTACTCTTCATTGTCCATCTTCAGCCTACTCACTCTTCATTCTTTATTTTCAAGAAAGTCACTAAAAGCCTTTGGCTTCCTATGATAATTTTAACTTAGTTGGAAAGAGACATGTACAGTAGAAATATCCAATTTTCTCTTCAACTATTTTTATACTGTATGTGGCATTGCTGTAATAAAGTAATGAAAGCAGATAAACTATAAAATATATCCGTGATTTATTTTCCCAGTATGCTGGGCTTCATAGGAGGTGCATTGGCTGCTAATGTTTAAGTTGTGCCTTGGAATTTAAATATATGTCCAGCCAAAACTTCTTTTTTCAGTTTTGTATAGTATAGGAAGGAATCACAGCCATTGTTGGACGTTGACTGCTATCCAAGATTCTATTGGAGAGAGCAGATAAAAAAGAGGGACAATTTCTTATATATATATATATATATATATATATATATATATATATATATATATATATATTAGAAATTGTCCCTCTTTTTTATCTGCTCTCTCCAATAGAATCTTGGATAGCAGTCAACGTCCAACAATGGCTGTGATTCCCTCCTTCCCTCCTATACTATACAAAACTGAAAAAAGAAGTTTTGGCTGGACATATATTTAAATATATATATATATATATGTAAAGAGATGGGATTGCTGCACATAAAAATTTATTGAAGATATAAAAAGTTTACATCAGTTCAATAGCCAGTGCTGCTCTTCTGCTTGATTCCGAGCATGCGTGGAATTTTGTGCATCAGAATTGTGTACACACGTTTGGAATTTACGACAATGGATTTTGTTGTCAGAAAATTTGAGATCCAACTCTCAAATTCTGACAGCAAATGTCCTATGGAGCCTGCACATGGTTGGAATTCTCGACAACAAGCTCACATCCAACATTTGTTGTCGGAAATTCTGATCGTGTGTACGCGGCATTAATGTTACAGAATTTCAAGTTTTAAACAAAGGCTTGAATTTTTGCCCAAAAAAGAAGATGGATACATTTAGATTAAGGCAGGATTTATATCGTTTTTTTAAACATGTACAATTAAAAGCTTTCTATTCATCCAGACCCACAGTGAACAATGGCATCTCATTATCGTTATCTATTTCAAATTTAGGTTAAAAAACAAAAGTAATTTTGTATCTCCTACATCTTGTCCTGCTGCCGAATTGTTGATTAGTAAGGTCGAGGAGGATATTAAGCTTTTCGTGCATAATCAATCTAAGAGGGATCATATACAGAACAACCTGAGTCGGGAGGAAATCGCGGCTCTCACATCTCTGTCTACTAGGAAGGAGATCACTATTAAGCCGGCTGATAAAGGTGGCTCCATAGTCATTATGGACATTGATCAATATGAAAGGGAGATTTATAGACAATTGGCTAATATTAATGTTTATATGAGATTGGAAAATAACCCCACAATACATGTCTTAAACAAAGTATAAAAAGTTGTGAAACAAGCTGTACAGCAGGGAATAATCAATATTAATACACAAATATTTTTGATTCCAGGACATCCAATTACTCAGATTATTTATGTGTTACCTAAAATACACAAGGACTCAAAAAATTCCCCGTGTCGCCCAGTCGTATCTAGCACTGATTCTGTTACCATGCCAATAGCTAAATATCTAGACAAATGTCTTACTCCCCTAATTGTGAATACTCATTCTTATATACGAGATACCCAGGAAATTCTAGATAAAATAGAGAATTTAATACTTCCATCAGAGACAATATTGGTCACCTGGGATGTAGCAAACTTTTACACAGCCATTCCACACTCTCTGGGCTTTGAAGCTTGCCAACATCTATTAACCAATTCAAAACAATATGATTCCACTCAGATCTTGTTTATTTTGGAGCTGCTGAGGATAGTTTTAGAGGAAAATTTCTTTTTATTTAAAGATACTTATTACTTACAGCTCGCCGGAGCAGCGATGGGTTCTAATACTGCCCCCCGTATGCCAATGCATTTATGGATATGTTGGAACATGCATTCTTCTACAATTGTAAATTGTTTGAGGATAACTGTATTGTATGGTACATGTTCATTGATGACACATTTGGCATATGAGTGGGCGACCTAGACTCATTATTATTATTTAATTCTTATTTGAATTATTTAGTCCCAGGTTTGAAATTTAATATATCCATTACAAATGAGTCTACTCCGTTTCTAGACACATTATTGTACATACAGGACAATTACATCATTAGTAATCTAAATAGAAAACCTACAGATCATATTCAATTGTTGTACTACTCTAGCTTTCATCCACCAGGGGTGTTTAAATCTATACCCCAAAGTCAATTTAAATGTATAGCTAGGATCACTAGTAAGTCCGACACCTGTGGGAATAGATTAGATGAAATGGAAGCCAGACTGCGACAACATGGATATCCTAAAAAAATGGTTCACCAAGAACGCATAAATTTACATTGTGAGAAAATAAAAAACACAAGTCGCAGAATGCCATTCATTTCACAATTTCCCCCATGCTCTAACCAGATAAATAGTGTTATCAAAAAACATTGGTCTATTCTCAATAAGAATTATCCCACTGTCCCTGAATTTTACCATCCTCCATTACCCTTGTATCGATAAGGGAGAACTCTATATGACTGACTGGTCAAATCAGACCAGTATAGTACACCCACTTCTTGTGTCACATTTTTAGGTCCACCAAGTAAAGGTTCATGTCCCTGTCTCTGCTGTATACAGTGCACAAGCATGATTAAAGGTAAAAACTTCTGTTACCCACACAAATGATATCACATACCCATTAGGGACTATTTTACTTGTCAGTCCTCTTAATTTGTATATATTATTAAATGCCCATGCAGACTTGTTTATGTGGGAGAAACAACACAAAAAGTTAAGCACAGGATCGCAAGACACAAGTATTCCATCAGAGATAGATTGGATAAATTACCATTATAAAGATAAATTGTAGCGCTAAAACACACAAGAGTTAATAGTGAATAAAATTCAAAGTGCATATAGACGTAATGTCCCAAGTGAAAAAAGGGGGAATGTATAGTCCAAATAGGACAACAGTCCGCAGTGAGATTAAATAATCTGTGTATCAATCCTGTCTGCTTCCCAATCTTCAGCTTGTATATCATCAATTTTAGCGAATAGATGGAATACGCTTACCAGAGAGGTTGGATTCTACTGTCGTGAGCATAGAATCAATGGAGCTTGATGCCACCCTGGGCAAAATGGTGAAGTGTTGGAGGCAAGGGTAGAGCCTCTACAGGGCCGGGACGTCCCCTCTATGTCCACCAAAGCAGAGCCAAAATGGATTCCAAAAGGCAAAGTGGTTCCGCGGTTCTCCAGGATATATAAAAAAGGGAAGGAATGCTTCCATATAATGTAATTCTGGGTGTTTTTATTCATAAAAAAACACAATACATGTAAAAAGTAATCACAGGATAAAAGCAGTGTATAGGGTCTGTAAAAGCCGCCCTACGCGTTTTGGTCCAATGACCTTCAACAGGGGCATGTGGGACCCTCATAACACTGCCCAAATTTATAAACTACTGTATACCATCTAAAATGATCAAGACCAATAGGCTGTAAACAAACGAATAAAAATGAATCTCATTGGACCCAAAGAACGTCACCTGTAAGGGTATGACACACCCCTTAAGAATATCCAATCTGTGAACTTGTGACATAAAGTTTACTCTATCTTGTGAGCCAATGAAAGTGTAAAGTCTCCCCATGTCCATATGAATGGTTATGGCTGCGGAATGGGCGTCCGTGTACAGAAAGCCCGGGAACTCAGCTAGAACGTGGGCGTGTGACGTCAGTGTTTGAGGCTGTGTGGTCCGTGCAGGAGGGTTGCCTAGCAACCAGGCACACTATTAGCTAAAAGCCCGCGAGCACAGGAGGCGTGTCCGCGCGGCCATCACGTGGCGCTGGGTGACTAGAAACCTGCGGACAGTGCAGAAGGGTTGCCTGGGCAACCCTGCACGTTACCGCTCGGGAGCCCGCGAGCACAGGGGGGGCGTGTCATAACCATTCATATGGACATGGGGAGACTTTACACTTTCATTGGCTCACAAGATAGAGTAAACTTTATGTCACAAGTTCACAGATTGGATATTCTTAAGGGGTGTGTCATACCCTAACAGGTGACGTTCTTTGGGTCCAATAAGATTCATTTTTATTCGTTTGTTTACAGCCTATTGGTCTTGATCATTTTAGATGGTATACAGTAGTTTATAAATTTGGGCAGTGTTATGAGGGTCCCACATGCCCCTGTTGAAGGTCATTGGACCAAAACGCGTAGGGCGGCTTTTACAGACCCTATACACTGCTTTTATCCTGTGATTACTTTTTACATGTATTGTGTTTTTTTATGAATAAAAACACCCAGAATTACACTATAAGGAAGCATTCCTTCCCTTTTTTATATATCCTGGAGAACCGCGGAACCACTTTGCCTTTTGGAATCCATTTTGGCTCTGCTTTGGTGGACATAGAGGGGACGTCCCGGCCCTGTAGAGGCTCTACCCTTGCCTCCAACACTTCACCATTTTGCCCAGGGTGGCATCAAGCTCCATTGATTCTATGCTCACGGCAGTAGAATCCAACCTCTCTGGTAAGCGTATTCCATCTATTCGCTAAAATTGATGATATACAAGCTGAAGATTGGGAAGCAGACAGGATTGATACACAGATTATTTAATCTCACTGCGGACTGTTGTCCTATTTGGACTATACATTCCCCCTTTTTTCACTTGGGACATTACGTCTATATGCACTTTGAATTTTATTCACTATTAACTCTTGTGTGTTTTAGCGCTACAATTTATCTTTATATTTGTTACCTTTTTGTCTCATGGTTTGTAGCAGCTGTTTTTTTGTCTTTTTTGGGTAGCGCATTAATCATTCCCCCCTTCTTTCACTGGCATTACTTTTTGACTTTTTGTTTTTTGCTGCTCCCTTGATTTCATTATACTTCTACCCTTACCGTAGGTTGTATATATGGATGTATTTGATTATAGGACCGCTAGGTCCCTAAACACGGAAGGTGTATTTGTAGTTACCAATCCAGATTCAGAAGTAGGAGGCCTTTTCATGAGATTGAAAAATTTGATGATAAGTGAAATTCATCTCCAATGGGATACCGCCTTTCTCGAACAATATATAAGAGAACGGATGGTACCCAGAGGTTTACGCTGGGATGTTTTTCCCCAGCAAGATGAATCCGACGTGGAATCATGGTTTAAATATTTTAATGATGTAGGGATACAACTTTTAGACTTTTTAATTCAAAGAAAACGTATCAAGTTATCCTTGATAGATCAAGAAATTAAAGATCTCAAGGACAAACTCTTAGTACACAAGACCACGGCTGAATACATTTCCCTTTCATCCACTCTAAAAAATAATTTGGAGAAGGAAGAAAAGGATCAGAGGAATAAAAAAACAAAAGAAATATAATCGTGACTTTTCTGATTATAGTAAACACATGGTTTTTAATTGGCAAAAAAAGATGGCCTCTTCTGCCATAGTAGAGAATGGATCCCTGCCTATGGAGACCCAACAGGCAACCAAACCCAAAGTAGATAGGAGATTGGTGTATGAACCCCCCCAAAACTCTGAAGGAACCTCAGGGCAAGTGTATCTTACTCCTAAACGCCCTCTAGATTCCAAATCCAATAATCCCAGGAATCTTGGCCCCCGAAGTATCTACCCCCGTCCACCACCCCCTGCTTATCCTCCCCCTAATCATGGAGGAGATGGACCTAAAAACCGGGTTAGAGGTCACTCACAGGGACATCCAGTTAATCCACCTTATCGAGGAAACTCTGGGTTTACACCATACAGAGGGCAACATCGGGGAGGTAATCAGAGAACTAGATCATATAGTCGGGATTACCCTTATGAGACCTCAATATACACCCAAAATCGTTATTTACCTTTACAGGAATATCCAATACCGGATACATACCATGAATCCTACCCTCAATATGATAGAGAGGAAGATGCTTACAATAGGTCACCATATAATTATAACCAAAGGGGCTTAAATTTTGAACAAGCATCGGGTTTTAAGAGGCCCACAGAAAACCATTTGAACTACCAAGAAGGAAAAGAGGGACCAGAGGGGGGTGGAAGGCTAGAAGCAAAAAGAAAAAGAGTTTGAGAGGAGCAGGGATTTTCAATCTCAGTACTGTCCATTTGACTGAAGCCGAAAAGTCGGTTCTAGACAAAGGACTTAAATTCGTGCCTCCAAGACCCCTAAATAAATTCTGTACATTCATCGATGTGTTGAAATTCACTAGAAAATTAAGCATACAGAGACACTTTTTGAGTCAACCCTCCATCTCCTCCTCAACCAATAATATTTCCATTAATAGTGAATATACACATTCGGGACTAGCTAATCCCTCATTATTTAACCCCCCTGGAAATTTGGCCCCATCCCTTCAGGTTTTTAAGAACCTGGTCCTGCAAGATTTGGACCAGCTTCCTAAACCGAAAAGAAAGACTCATATTGATCCGCAAATTAAAATAGGGCTCAAAGAACTTTGTGACAGGAAAGACCTCATTATAAGGCCTTCTGACAAGGGTGGGGGTATTGTAGTTCTCAATAAGAAGGACTACATTGGAGAAATGCTTAAGATCCTTCAGGATCGAGACACTTACACTCCTATAAACTATAATCCCACCCAGAAATATAAACGAGCCTTAGTAGAACTGGTTAATGAGGGTTACGCATTAGGGATCCTTAATAAAAAAGAGAAGAATTATTTGGTGCCTCTAGTTCCACGGATCCCCGCAATATATTATCTTCCTAAGGTCCACAAGGACCCAGTCAATCCCCCTGGCAGACCCATTGTCAGCGGGATTGACTCGGTCACGTCCAGGATAGGAAGATACGTGGATTTTTTTCTTCAACCACTGGTTCAATCGACTCCATCCTATCTTAAGGACACCAGGGACGTTATTCAACGTCTGGAAAAGGTCAAACTTAGGGAGGGAACTTATTTGGTCACAGCCGATGTGGCTGCGCTATATACGTGCATACCACATCTGCTGGGATTCAATGCGGTTGAAAAACATCTCTCTAAGAACCATACTTTACCAATATTGCAGCGCAATTTCATTATGCAGCTTTTACGGTTTGCAACCGGCCACAACTACTTCTGGTTTCAGAACCAATTTTACGTACAACAAAAGGGTGTGGCCATGGGGGCTAAGTTTGCCCCCAGTCTGGCCAACCTTTTTATGGCCCAGTGGGAGGAGGATGTCGTCTATGCCTGCCAGAGACCAGAGTTGGTCCTCTGGGTCAGGTACATTGACGACATCCTCCTCCTTTGGTAGGGAGACCGTGAATCGTTGGACATTTTTATGGCATCCTTGAATGCCAACGATCACGGTATTTCCCTGAGTTATGAGGCCAGTACATATTCTATTCATTTTTTAGATTTGGAAATCATGGTAGTAGACCAACATCTGGAGTTTAAAACCTACTTTAAACCCACAGATCGTAACGGGTATATCCCGTCTGACAGTTGTCATCACACCCAATGGTTACGGTCTGTTCCACGCAGCCAGTTTCTACGATTGCGTCGCAATTGCTCCCAAATCAAGGACTATTTTGCACAATCTCAGATATTGAAGGACAGATTTATAGCTAAGGGGTATAATGCAGGAGAACTGGATGTAGAAATTAATCGAGTGTCACAGATTGATAGGAACTCGACACTCATAGAACGGTCCAGGGACACCTCTGACTCCAGAGCCAAATGGTCGTTTTTCACCACATACTCCACCCAGTCTAAAGAAATAAGGGCCATTTTCAGAAAACACTGGAAAGTACTTAAGAGTGACAGATTTCTAGGTCCTGCGTTACCGGAAAATGCGGGGGTCATTTTTAGAGGGGCCCGTTCCATACAGGGACAAATTGCCCCCAACATCCTAGATCCCCCAAAGAAAATCTCCTTTTTCCAACAATGCCAAGGCTATTATCCGTGTCGTAGGTGTAGTGTATGTGTACACAACGGGTTAAGTGGACGTAAAATAGATACCTTCAGTTCCACGATCACATCACGTATTTACCATATGAAAGAGTTTGCCATCTGTACCACTCAATATGTGGTTTATTTGATTACCTGCCCATGTAAAAAACAATACGTGGGCAGGACTATCAGAACATTTACTATACGTGTAAATGAACACATTGCGGGTATAAAAGGAGGTAAAGACAAACATACGGTACCCTGACACTACTTACTCCACCATAACAAGGACCCCATGGGAAGCACTTTCCAGGTGATTGACAAGTTCGTCCCCCATTGGCGGGGGGAGTCACGCCTCCGGGGGGTATCCAAGCTTGAGACATACTGGATACACCAGCTCAGATCCTATTTCCCGTTTGGACTTACCGTGGAATGGGATCTGAACTCATTTATCAATCTATCCTAATATATCCTTTTCAGTTTCACCTTATTCTAGTGTCATCCTTTTTTGTCACTACAGTAACCCTCATTCAGCACATCTTTATACATGATTTTACACATTTTTACACATTCCATATATATACACACTATATATTTGGACATATACACATACTTTTTTCCTTACCAGTATACACTTTTTTGTCTTGACTTTTTAGTCATGACATTGATTATTATCTTCATTCACTTTTATTCATTTTTCAGGAGGTTTAGTGTTTTCGGCCGAGTTCAGGGTTCAGGTCCGGCCCTAAAACACTCCATTTACTTCACACCCTTCACCAGCATTTTTCATTTTTATTTTATATCATATTTTATATTTTATTACTTTCACTTTCTCTCCTTACATGTCTCTCTTTACATTAAGAGTGATACCAGGATTGTCCGGAGAGGGCACCTATGCCCATCTTCCCTGGCATACTGATGTACCCTTAAAGGTGATTGGCGCCAGGGGTCATGGGGGAGCTCTCTCCTGTAATGGATGACTGCAGTGCGGGTACGTCCGCATTATTGCGGACTTCCCTAACATTGCGTCCCCGTTGCCTGACAACCGACCTTGAGTGACCACGTGTGAATGATTGAGTCATCACATGGAGGACAACCCAGGGTCACGTGACGGCTGTGCTGACACGCCTCTTGTGTTCGCCGGCTCTCCCGAGTCAGCGATGTTGCTATCTGGCAACCTATCCCGGACGTCAGTCATCACATGAGGGATTACCCTAAATCATGTGATGATCGCACAGACACGCCCCCCCTGTGCTCGCAGGCTCCCGAGCGGTAACGTGCAGGGTTGCCCAGGCAACCCTTCTGCACGGTCCGCAGGTTTCTAGTCACCCAGCGCCACGTAATGGCCGCACGGACACGCCTCCTGTGCTCGCGGGCTTTTAGCTAATAGCGTGCCTGGTTGCTAGGCAACCCTCCTGCACGGACCACACAGCCTCAAACACTGACGTCACACGCCCACGTTCTAGCTGAGTTCCCGGGCTTTCTGTACGCGGACGCCCATTCCGCAGCCATAACCATTCATATGGACATGGGGAGACTTTACACTTTCATTGGCTCACAAGATTAAGCTTTATGTCACAAGTTCACAGATTGGATATTCTTAAGGGGTGTGTCATACCCTAACAGGTGACGTTCTTTGGGTCCAATGAGATTCATTTTTATTCGTTTGTTTACAGCCTATTGGTCTTGATCATTTTAGATGGTATACAGTAGTTTATAAATTTGGGCAGTGTTATGAGGGTCCCACATGCCCCTGTTGAAGGTCATTGGACCGAAACGCATAGGGCGGCTTTTACAGACCCTATACACTGCTTTTATCCTGTGATTACTTTTTACATGTATTGTGTTTTTTTATGAATAAAAACACCCAGAATTACACTATATGGAAGCATTCCTTCCCTTTTTTATATATCCTGGAGAACCGCGGAACCACTTTGCCTTTTGGAATCCATTTTGGCTCTGCTTTGGTGGACATAGAGGGGACGTCCCGGCCCTGTAGAGGCTCTACCCTTGCCTCCAACACTTCACCATTTTGCCCAGGGTGGCATCAAGCTCCATTGATTCTATGCTCACGGCAGTAGAATCCAACCTCTCTGGTAAGCGTATTCCATCTATTCGCTAAAATTGATGATATACAAGCTGAAGATTGGGAAGCAGACAGGATTGATACACAGATTATTTAATCTCACTGCGGACTGTTGTCCTATTTGGACTATACATTCCCCCTTTTTTCACTTGGGACATTACGTCTATATGCACTTTGAATTTTATTCACTATTAACTCTTGTGTGTTTTAGCGCTACAATTTATCTTTATATTTGTTACCTTTTTGTCTCATGGTTTGTAGCAGCTGTTTTTTTGTCTTTTTTGGGTAGCGCATTAATCATTCCCCCCTTCTTTCACTGATAAATTACCATTGGCCAGACACTTTATAGAAAAAAATCATACTGTGTCAAAATTGAGATACATGGTTATAGATGGGATACCTAAAAATAGGCGAGGAGGTAATTGGGAATTAGAATTGAGAAAAAGAGAAGTGAATTGGATACACCGTTTAGATACCTTACAACCCAAGGGGTTAAATTCAGATTTTGACTTGTATCTATTCTTATAACAGCATTCATTATAATAGCCTTTTCCTAATGTAATTCATTTGTTTTCTTCTGATTGAATTTTTAATTTATTTCAATTTATTTGATTTATTATTATGTTTTGGATTAGCTTTTTTCTGTATTAGTCATTTTCTGTATTAATTTATTTATGTATTAACTCTTTTATTAATAGTTTCTATAGATATGAATTATATATATATATATATATTCTTTTGTTCTTTAGATATACTGTTCAATTGATTATATCTTTGCCATGTGAGGGATTCAACACACCTGTTGTCTAGAGTCATTCCAGATTTTTTAATTAATTGACATATAATGATAAGGAATGTTGTATACTTTATTACTAATTGATTCCAGCTTGTTTAAATAACTTAATCACATTCCATACCAGTACCAATGACTGTGAGGGTGTGCCTGCTGGGACTAGTAGAGGAGGTGGTACCGGCCAGAGCGCTGAGAACACTTCTCTCTATTTTATTATTTTATGGATGGAAGGCTATATTGCTTAAATAGAAAGATGCGAAGGCTCCAGATCTGAATTTTTGGAAAGGTTTGGTGAACAAAATGATGCCGTACTATAAAACAACACATAGAGCCAGGAGATGTGGGAAGAAATTTGACAAAGTATGGCAGGCCTGGTTTACTTCCGACTGCACAGTGGGTTAAATCCGGGCAATACAGCATCAAGTGGGGTTTAAAAGGAAGATGTACTGGAAGTTGTGTTCTCGTCAGGGAAGAGGATGGAACAGTGCATACACAGGAGGAAAAGTTGTCAGTAGGATCATAAACGGTATAACTGATGCACCTTGCCTAAAGTAAGAAGATTTTACCAGTGACAACGGGTAAATAGTAAAACATGTAAGAGTATAATACTTTAGAATATAACCAAAATGAATATATGTTATAATACCTGATTAATGGAGCTGTGACAAGGGGAGGGTATTAGGGAAGGGTGGGGGGAGGAAGGGGGGGTATTTTTAGATATTGTTAGCTGTTTAAGGTAGACAGCAGTGTTATTTTTATTTTCAAATTCGGGCCCTGCCTGGCCGCACCTTCGGGGGAGTGTCATGTAGACGCACCATGAGGGGAATGTTCTTTGTATGTATCAAAAATCTTAATAAAAAGAAGTTTTAATTTAAAAAAAAAATGATTTCTTTTTTTTTTTCTTTCTTTTTTTTTTACCACATCAGAGAATAGTGTCTTGGAAGCTTATTCAGCTTGACGTTCATTTACAGACCTCTTAAATTCACATCATTGTGGAAACGTTTTCTTATCAACGCTCCCCCCCCCCCTTCCCCTCTACATATTTCCTGAGCTTTGAGCTGAGATTACACAGGGTCATAAATTAGACAATAGTTCACTACCAATTGATATGAACCTATAGAGTCGCGATGCGCGTAATTTATAACAAGTCCAGGGTCAATAATAACAGAGACTAAAGGACTTCCCGCGCCCGCTCCTCCAGCCAATTTCAATATTATCCAGATTAATATATATATATATACTTAATTCCATCTCTCTTTCCCCTTCCCTCCCACCCAACATCCCACTCCCCTAAATAGAGTATTCAGGGTTAGACTTTCAACACATTTAGTTAAACACAACTTCTATTAACTATTATTTGTCAGAAAGAGACAAGCACCCATCAAGTTATGTACTGGTAGACCAGATCCCTGGCTGCCTAGGGCTATTATTATTAAATCCCACTCTGTTATATTCTTCACTTCCTATTAAGAGCCTCCTACCTTCTCCAGCCATGGTCTCCACATTTTATCAAACTCCTTAAGATTGCCTCTCTTAATATACTCTGTTTTTTCCTTACAAAGGGTTTCCTTTAATATAACAATACAATCTCTTACTGTGGGGGGTTCCTTTGATTGCCATCTTAATGCGATTGTTTTCCTTGCTTGGAATAGACCTCTTAGAATTGCCAGTGTAGTACTCTTCCTCTCCCCCTGTATCTGTCTATACCCCAAGATGCATTCTTTAGCCTCTTTCTCCAGTACGATCCCAAATACATCTCTCAAACTATCAATCACCCCCTCCCAGTAGCGGAACAACTTGGGACATCTCCACATCATGTGAATGAGGTCCCCCGCCCCCCGGCATCTAGGACATCTATCATCAGATCTTCTTCCAAACTTAAAGAGACGTTTAGGTGTGTAATAAGCTCTGTTTAACAACATCAAGTGTGATATCTTCTGTGGGGGGGAGACTGATATCAACGATCCCATCTCTAAGATTCTTTTCCACTGAGCCTGTGTTATAACCCCCACGTCCTCTTCCCACCTGACTTTTACATCATTGAGTAGGTCTTCACTATTGGCTTCTTTACTCAGTTGGTTATAAATCTTGGATATTAACCCCTTAGTCGGGGCTACCTGCAATATACTATGAAGTAGGGGAATTTCATTCCATACTAAACTATAGTTCCTAAATTGAGCTTTAAGAGCGTGTTCTAGCTGAAGGTACGTATAAAAGGAGCCCGGCGACAGGTTGAATTCACTTTCCAACACTGAAAATTTCTTCAGAGTATTACCACTATACAATTGTCTCAACTTTTTAATACCTCGATCTTCCCATTCTCTTACTTTTCCTATCTTATGGATTTCCTGCAAATTTCGATTATTCCAAATGGGAGTATATTCATTACACCCATTGTATCTCATCTGGTTCTTGACTGTTTTCCATACTTTAGTTAACATTATAATTGTTGGATAGGTGTCGTGAAATGAGTTTGCTTCTAGGGCTTCTATTAATGTATTATGTGAGGCGCCCATAAGTACGATTCTACCATTTGGGGTACCCCCTTCAGGGGCTCCGCACCCCATTAACTGCTGCAGTTGGGAAGATAAAAAAATACCGCTGAGGATGAGGGAGAGCATAACCACCCTCCTGTAGCGGGAGTTGAAGTACCCGTAGACGTATTCTGGCTTGTTTCCCTTTCCATATCAGTTCCCTGAACAGGCTCTCGATTTTGTTGAACCATTTCTTGCATATCCACACAGGAGAATTATGCAAAACATACAGCAATTGTGGCAGCCAAATCATTTTTATCAAACTGCATCTTCCTGCCACTGATAAAGGAAAACGTTTCCATATCCCTATCTTTTGTTTGAATTTTGACAAGAGTGGGAGAAGATTTTTACTAATGTATTGGTTAGGATCCCTAGTTATGACGATTCCCAGGTATTTCAATGCGTCCACTATTACCAACTGGTGCATTTCTTGCACTGTTATCAAATCGATGGGGTCTATGGGTAATAACTCAGACTTTTCCCAATTTATCTCGAGTCCTGAAAAGCTGCCGAACAACTCCACCATTCTCATTGCCATTAACAGTGATTTGCTCGTATCCCCCAAAAAAAGCAAGATATCGTCCGCGTACAGTGCAATTTTATCCTCACCCTTCCTTCTCTGGAAACCGACTATCTCAGAACTCGCTCTTATAGAAATAGCCAGGGGTTCCATCACCAAGGCAAAGAGCAGGGGGGATAGTGGGCACCCTTGTCTGGTTCCCCTCTCTAGTTCAAACCAATCTGATAGGTCGTTATTAACTTTTAGTCTTGCCTTTGGTCTATCATAAAGCATTTTAATCCATGCAATAAAAACGGGGCCAAAGCCAAATTTCTTCAACACTCTCCAGATGTAAACCCATTCCACACTATCAAATGCTTTAGTCACGTCTAACGTCAATATCGCTCTTGAGCCTTCATTATCCGTTGGGGACTGTAAGTTTAAGAAGGCCCTTCTAATATTCAAGCTTGTGGATCTGTTGGCAATAAAACCCGCTTGATCTATATGGACCAGCTTAGAGATAACTTTATTTAGTCTAGATGCCAAAACCTTAGCTAAGATCTTTGCATCAGAGCACAAAAGAGATATTGGCCTATAGGCGGACACATCAAGGGGATCCTTCCCCTCTTTCTGAATTACAATGATAGTTGCCTCCAACATTGACGCTGGCAATTGGCCCCCCCTAGTCGCCCCTCCCAGGGCTTTTAGTAGCTCTGGAATTAATACTTCGCCATACTCTTTATATGCCTCAATTGGGAGCCCATCGGGGCCAGGGGATTTTTGATTTGCCATACTGGCTATTGCTTGCTGGAGTTCTACAAGTGTAATTGGCTCTTCCAATAAGTCCCTTTCTGCTTGCGAAATGGTCGGTATTGCCAGGCCCTCCAAAAACTTCTCCATCACCCCGTCCATACCTTTTTTCTGAGTGGAATAAAGATTTCTATAGTAGTCCCTGAATACTTGCACTATCTTTGAAGTCTCTGCTAATATATCTCCACCTGGGGACCTAACAGCAAGAACAGTCGACATGGCAGTATTGGACTTGACCAACTGCGCCAGCAGCTTTCCCACTCTTTCTCCCTCAACCCAAGAGACCTGTCGCTGTAGGAGGCACCTGGTCTCCGCTTTCTGCATGACAACTACCTTGTAGTCATGCTGTTTGTCTAGCCATGTTTTTTATCTCTCAGGAGTCGGATCCATTATATAATTGCTTTCTGCCTCAACCACCTCTTTCTGAATTTTTTCTTCCCCGTTCATAGCCTCTTTATTAAATTTGGCCACCTGCTGAATTAATACCCCCCTAAGGAAGGCCTTCAGGGCGTCCCACAGCACTATAGGTGGCACTGTTCCCTCATTGATTACTATGAAATCTCTCAATTTAGGGAGAACCCCATTCGTTTCTTTGATTAATTCAAACCAGTACGGGTTAATTTTCCACTCCTTCCGGAATTTGTTCCCTCCTAATTTTAATGTCACCACAACCGGAGAGTGATCTGATATACCTCTTGGGAAATATGAAATTCTATCAGTGATCTGTAATGCTCTATTATTTCCCAGAACCAGGTCTATTCTAGATAGCACGGAGTGCGAGGCAGAATAGCATGAATATTGCAAGGCTTCCGGGTTCCTCACCCTCCACAGGTCTACTAGCCCCACTTCATCCAGGAATTGCCGCAGGTGGCTCTTCACATTAGGCTCAATAAGAGGCCGTACGGGAAATCTATCCAGCCTTCTATCCAGTATCTCATTGAAATCACCCACTACTATGACCGGCACCCCTTCTTTATCTAGCAGGAATTCGTTCAATCTAAACATTACATCCAAATTAAAGGGAGGAGGAATATATATATTTGCCACTACGTACATACTACTATCAATTGAACAATGAAGAAAAATATAACGGCCCAATTCATCAATACAGGACTGCCTGCAGGAAAAGTTCACCCCCGTTTTCACCATAATGCTCACCCCCCTACTATAGGAGGAGTGAACCGCGTGGAACTGACAGTGATATTTCTTTGACTTTAATTGGTGAAGTGAGTTTTTAGTTAAATGAGTTTCCTGCAGGCAGATCAGTTCCGCGCCACAACTCTCCATTGTGGACAGAACTGCCATCTTTTTGCGCCTAATCCCCTGACATTCCAGGATCCTATTTTTAACATTTTAGCCTGCATCTTAGTACCAGAGGAAGACAAGTACTAATCTAAAAGGTATATCCGAGAGAAAAAAAAAAAAAGACCGGATACATTAACCACTTGCCGACCGCCTAACGCAGATATACTGCGGCAGAATGGCACGGGCAGGCAGAATCACGTACCCATACGTGATCTGCCTCCCAAGGGCGGGGGGTTCGATCGGACCCCCCCTGGTGCCAGCGGCGGTCGGCATTTGACTGTGAGCGTTGGGAGGCGAGGGGGAGACCATCCGATCGTGGCCCCCCCCTCGCGATCGCTCTCAGCCAATCGGAATCCTCCCCTGCCTGTGTGTAGTTTCACACAGGCAGAGGATGTGATGTCATCTCTCCTCGGCTTGGCAGTTTCCGTTCCAGCGCCGAGGAGAGAAGACATGTAAGTGCACAAAACACAAACACACACAGTAGAACATGCCAGGCACATAAAACACCCCGATCCCCCCCCCCGATCCCCCCCCAAATCACCCCCCCTCCCTGTCACAAACTGACACCAAGCAGTATTTTTTTTTTTTTTCTGATTACTGCATTGGTGTCAGTTTGTGACAGTTACAGTGGTAGGGCAGTGAGTGGTAGCCCCCTGTAGGTCTAGGGTACCCCCCTAACCCCCCCTAATAAAGTTTTAACCCCTTGATCACCCCCTGTCACCAGTGTCACTAAGCGATCATTTTTCTGATCGCTGTATTAGTGTCGCTGGTGACGCTAGTTAGGGAGGTAAATATTTAGGTTCACCGTCAGCGTTTTATAGCGACAGGGACCCCCATATACTATCTAATAAATGTTTTAACCCCTTGATTGCCCCCTAGTTAACCCTTTCACCACTGATCACCGTATAACCGTTACGGGTGACGCTGGTTAGTTTGTTTATTTTTTATAGTGTCAGGGCACCCGCCGTTTATTACCGAATAAAGGTTTAGCCCCCTGATCGCCCGGCGGTGATATGCGTCGCCCCAGGCAGCGTCAGATTAGCGCCAGTACCGCTAACACCCACGCACGCAGCATACGCCTCCCTTAGTGGTATAGTATCTGTACGGATCAATATCTGATCCGATCAGATCTATACTAGCGTCCCCTGCAGTTTAGGGTTCCCAAAAACGCAGTGTTAGGGGGATCAGCCCAGATACCTGCTAGCACCTGCGTTTTTCCCCTCCCCCCGGCCCAGCCCACCCAAGTGCAGTATCGATCGATCACTGTCACTTACAAAACACTAAACGCATAACTGCAGCGTTCGCAGAGTCAGGCCTGATCCCTGCGATCGCTAACAGTTTTCTTGGTAGCGTTTTGGTGAACTGGCAAGCACCAGCCCCAGGCAGCATCAGGTTAGCGCCAGTACCGCTAACACCCACGCACGCACCGTACACCTCCCTTAGTGGTATAGTATCTGAACGGATCAATATCTGATCCGATCAGATCTATACTAGCGTCCCCAGCAGTTTAGGGTTCCCAAACACGCAGTGTTAGCGGGATCAGCCCAGATACCTGTTAGCACCTGCGTTTTGCCCCTCCGCCCGGCCCAGCCCACCCAAGTGCAGTAT
Organism: Lithobates septentrionalis; assembly: GCA_037952835.1. Lineage (NCBI taxonomy): Eukaryota > Metazoa > Chordata > Amphibia > Anura > Ranidae > Lithobates > Lithobates septentrionalis. The sequence goes on along the minus strand of JBBDGP010001163.1, from coordinate 3,352,054 downwards.
CAATCGATCACTGGCTCTTACAAAGCACTAAACGCATAACTGCAGCGTTCACAGAGTCAGGCCTGATCCCTGCGATCGCTAACAGTTTTTTTGGTAGCGTTTTGGTGAACTGGCAAGCACCAGCCCCAGGCAGCGTTAGGTTAGCGCCAGTACCGCTAACACCCACGCATGCACCGTACACCTCCCTTAGTGGTATAGTATTTGATTAGATCAATATCTGATCCGATCAGATCTATACTAGCGTCCCCAGCACTTTAGGGTTCCCGCAAACGCAGTGTTAGCGGGATCAGCCCAGATACCTGCTAGCACCTGCGTTTTGCCCCTCCGCCCGGCCCAGCCCAGCCCACCCAAGTGCAGTATCGATCGATCACTGACACTTACAAAACACTACACGCATAACTGCAGTGTTCGCAGAGTCAGGCCTGATCCCTGCGATCGCTAACAGTTTGTTTGGTAGCGTTTTGGTGAACTGGCAAGCACCAGCGGCCTAGTACACCCCGGTCATAGTCAAACCAGCACTGCAGTAACACTTGGTGACGTGGCGAGTCCCATAAGTGCAGTTCAAGCTGGTGAGGTGGCAAGCACAAGCAGTGTCCCGCTGCCACCAAAAAGACAAACACAGGCCTGTCGTTCCCATAGTGCCCTTCCTGCTGCATTCGCCAATCCTAATTGGGAACCCACCGCTTCTGCAGCACCCGTACTTCCCCCATTCACATCCCCAACCAAATGCAGTCGGCTGCATGAGAGGCATTTTCTTTATGTCCTCCCGAGTACCCCTACCCAGCGAACCCCCCCAAAAAAAGATGTTGTGTCTGCAGCAAGCGCGGATATAGGCGTGACACCCGCTATTATTGTCCCTCCTGTCCTGACAATCCTCGTCTTTGCATTGGTGAATGTTTTGAACGCTACCATTCACTAGTTGAGTATTAGCGTAGGGTACAGCATTGCACAGACTAGGCACACTTTCACAGGGTCTCCCAAGAAGCCATCGCATTTTGAGAGACCCGAACCTGGAACCGGTTACAGTTATAAAAGTTAGTTACAAAAAAAAGTGTAAAAAAAAAAAAAAACACATACAAAAATATAAAATAAAAAAAAATAGTTGTCGTTTTATTGTTCTCTCTCTCTCTATTCTCTCTATTGTTCTGCTCTTTTTTACTGTATTCTATTCTGCAATGTTTTATTGTTATTATGTTTTATCATGTTTGCTTTTCAGGTATGCAATTTTTTATACTTTACCGTTTACTGTGCTTTATTGTTAACCATTTTTTTGTCTTCAGGTACGCCATTCACGACTTTGAGTGGTTATACCAGAATGATGCCTGCAGGTTTAGGTATCATCTTGGTATCATTCTTTTCAGCCAGCGGTCGGCTTTCACGTAAAAGCAATCCTAGTGGCTAATTAGCCTCTAGACTGCTTTTACAAGCAGTGGGAGGGAATGCCCCCCCCAACGTCTTCCGTGTTTTTCTCTGGCTCTCCTGTCTCAACAGGGAACCTGAAAATGCAGCCGGTGATTCAGCCAGCTGACCATAGAGCTGATCAGAGACCAGAGTGGCTCCAAACATCTCTATGGCCTAAGAAACCGGAAGCTACGAGCATTTTATGACTTAGATTTCGCCGGATGTAAACAGCGCCATTGGGAAATTGGGAAAGCATTTTATCACACCGATCTTGGTGTGGTCAGATGCTTTGAGGGCAGAGGAGAAATCTAGGGTCTAATAGACCCCAATTTTTTCAAGAAAGAGTACCTGTCACTACCTATTGCTATGAGATAACAATAAAAATGATTAAAAAAAAAAAAAATGAAAGGAACAGTTTAAAAATAAGATAAAAAAAATAATAATAATAAAGAAAAAAAAAAAAAAAAAAAGCACCCCTGTCCCCCCTGCTCTCGCGCTAAGGCGAACGCAAGCGTCGTTCTGGCGTCAAATGTAAACAGCAATTGCACCATTCATGTGAGGTATCACCGCGAATGTCAGATCGAGGGCAGTAATTTTAGCAGTAGACCTCCTCTGTAAATCTAAAGTGGTAACCTGTAAAGGCTTTTAAAGGCTTTTAAAAATGTATTTAGTTTGTCGCCACTGCACGTTTGTGCGCAATTTTAAAGCATGTCATGTTTGGTATCCATGTACTCGGCCTAAGATCATCTTTTTTATTTCATCAAACATTTGGGCAATATAGTGTGTTTTAGTGCATTAAAATTTAAAAAAGTGTGTTTTTTCCCCAAAAAATGTGTTTGAAAAATCGCTGCGCAAATACTGTGTGGAAAAAAAAAATGAAACACCCACCATTTTAATCTGTAGGGCATTTGCTTTAAAAAAATATATAATGTTTGGGGGTTCAAAGTAATTTTCTTGCAAAAAAAATTCTTTTTTTATGTAATCAAAAAGTGTCAGAAAGGGCTTTGTCTTCAAGTGGTTAGAAGAGTGGGTGATGTGTGACATAAGCTTCTAAATGTTGTGCATAAAATGCCAGGACAGTTCAAAACCCCCCCAAATGACCCCATTTTAGAAAGTAGACACCCCAAGCTATTTGCCGAGAGGCATGTCGAGTCCATGGAATATTTTATATTGTGACACAAGTTGCGGGAAAGAGACATTTTTTTATTTTTTTTATTTTTTTTTGCGCAAAGTTGTCACTAAATGATATATTGCTCAAACATGCCATGGGAATATGTGAAATTACACCCCAAAATACATTCTGTTGCTTCTCCTGAGTACGGGGATACCACATGTGTGAGACTTTTTGGGAGCCTAGCCGCGTACGGGACCCCGAAACCAAGCACTGCCTTCAGGCTTTCTAAGGCCGTAAATTTTTGATTTCACTCTTCACTGCCTATCACAGTTTCGAAGGCCATGGAATGCCCAGGTGGCAAAAAAAACCCCCAAATGACCCCATTTTGGAAAGTAGACACCCCAAGCTATTTGATGAGAGGTATAGTGAGTATTTTGCAGACCTCACTTTTTGTCACAAAGTTTTGAAAATTGAAAAAAGAAAAAAATTAATTTTTTTTCTCGTCTTTCTTTATTTTCAAAAACAAATGAGAGCTGCAAAATACTCACCATGCCTCTCAGCAAATAGCTTGGGGTGTCTACTTTCCAAAATGGGGTCATTTGGGGGGGGTTTGTGCCACCTGGGCATTCCATGGCCTCCGAAACTGTGATAGGCAGTGAAGAGTGAAATCAAAAATTTACACCCTTAGAAATCCTGAAGGCGGTGATTGGTTTTCGGGGCCCCGTACGCTTTTAGTGACAACTTTTTGTAATTTTTTTTTTTTTGTCATTATTTAATCACTTGGGACAAAAAAAATGAATATTCAATGGGCTCAACATGCCTCTCAGCAATTTCCTTGGGGTGTCTACTTTCCAAAATGGGGTCATTTGTGGGGGTTTTGTACTGCCCTGCCATTTTAGCACCTCAAGAAAGGACATAGGCAGTCATAAATTAAAGGCTGTGTAAATTCCAGAAAATGTACCCTAGTTTGTAGGCGCTATAACTTTTGCGCAAACCAATAAATATACACTTATTGACATTTTTTCTACCAAAGACATGTGGCCGAATACATTTTGGCCTAAATGTATGACTAAAATTCAGTTTATTGGATTTTTTTTATAACAAAAAGTAGAAAATATCATTTTTTTTCAAAATTTTCGGTCTTTTTCCATGTATAGCGCAAAAAATAAAAATGGCAGAGGTGATCAAATACCATCAAAAGAAAGCTCTATTTGTGGGAAGAAAAGGACGCAAATTTTGTTTGGGTACAGCATTGCATGACCGCGCAATTAGCAGCTAAAGCGACGCAGTGCCGAATTGTAAAAAGTGCTCTGGTCAGGAAGGGGGTAAAACCTTCCGGGGCTGAAGTGATTAAAAATATACTACCTTAACACCCCTCTACTATGCAATATTTTGACACGTGAATTTCAATCACTTCTCCTGCTAAAGACCATGGTGACTTTAAATAATGTGGGCAACTCAATACCACTCTTCTATATAATATTTTAAATCGGGCATTCCCTGGCCCCTCCATTCCAAAATCAAAATTAATTTTAAGTAGTGTGACCAACATAACCAGTGTAGGTTTCAAATATTTTCCTATAATCCTGAGTTTGTGTATACTCCTAGATCCAACAACGTTGATCCTCTTTAGTGTTCTAATATTCCTACTTGTAAGTGCTTTTAAACCAACCTTCCCTATTATCAGTGTCTCAGCAATACTTATAGTGTCTCCCTCCTCCCCACTCCCATCCCAAATCCCCTCACTTAACCGAGAAACCCTCCCAACCCCCCTTCCACCCTCCCTCCTCCCCTCCCCCCTCCCCTCCCCCCCGCCTAACCAGGTAAACCCCTGGGGTTTTTAAAGTGACCAGATCCCACCCTACCAGTTCCACACATTTACGCACATAACTCATTCCCACTCACCTCACCTCATACAACCGCTGTGCTTTACTACCCCCTCCCACCTCCCCCTCTCCTAAACAAAATATTTAAAATTTTTCCTTGTTTTCCTCTAGCCATTTCTCCACCCCAGCTGGGGAGTCAAAATATGAGTCCCCCCCAGAGCTGTTACGCGTAGCCTTGCAGGGTAAAGAAGGGCATATGTCAACTTATATTTTTGTAGAGTGCGTTTGGGCTGTATGAACTCCGCTCTACGTCTCTGCAGCTCTGGTGAAAAGTCAGAATAAAACGATATTTTAACTCCGTTAAAAAAGACATTTCCCGCTTCTCTTGTTTTTTGCAGCAACCTCACTTTGTCCTTATAATTAAGAAACTTCATTATTAGTGGTCTAGGATATCCTCCTGCTGGCGGGGCCCTTAAAGGGACTCTGTGTGCTCTTACAATTGAAAACATTAATGAGAAAGATTCTCTTCCAAAAAGCTCAATTAGCCACTTTTCCAAAAACTCAGTGGGGCTAGGACCCTCACTTTTTTCAGGCAAGCCCACCAGCCTCACATTGTCCCTTCGACTCCTATTCTCCATTTCCTCCATTTTGGAAGCCTGCATGGCTATCTGTTCCTTCATCTTTTTCATATCCTTTAAAAGTGGGGAAATATCATCTTCTAGCTGACTGACCCTTCCTTCCAGGACCGTAGTTCTTTCTGCCGTTTTCTGTAAGTCCTGTCTAACCAACATTTACAGTAATCATTCAATTGAGTGTTGACGATAATGAGCTATATATTGGTCCATGTATGTGGTCATTTGTAGATATGTGGTTTTGAAGAAGGGCGCTATCTGCATCAGCCCCTAAACGTCACCATATATTCCATTTAATTCTGATGTAAACTTTTTGTATCTTCAATAAATTTTTATGTGCAGCAATCCCATCTCTTATATATATATATATATATATACAGTGGCTTGCGAAAGTATTCGGCCCCCTTGAACTTTTCAACCTTTTGCCACATTTCAGGCTTCAAACATAAAGATATAAAATTTTAATTTTTTGTGAAGAATCACCAACAAGTGGGACACAATTGTGAAGTGGAACGAAATCTATTGGATATTTTAAACTTTTTTAGCAATTAAAAAACTGAAAAGTGGTGCGTGCAAAATTATTCGGCCCCTTTACTTTCAGTGCAGCAAACTCACTCCAGAAGTTCAGCGAGGATCTCTGAATGATCCAATGTTGTCCTAAATGACTGATGGTGATAAATAGAATCCACCTGTGTGTAATCAAGTCTCTGTATAAATGCACCTGCTCTGTGATAGTCTCAGGGTTCTGTTGAAAGCGCAGAGAGCATCATGAAGACCAAGGAACACACCAGGCAGGTCCGTAATACTGTTGTGGAGAAGTTTAAAGCCGGATTTGGATACAAAAAGATTTCCCAAGCTTTAAACATCCCAAGGAGCACTGTGCAAGCGATCATTTTGAAATGGAAGGAGTATCAGACCAATGCAAATCTACCAAGACCTGGCTGTCCCTCTAAACTTTCAGCTCAGACAAGGAGAAGACTGATCAGAGATGCAGCCAAGAGGCCCATGATCACTCTGGATGAACTGCAGAGAACTACAGCTGAGGTGGGAGAGTCTGTCCATAGGACAACAATCAGTCGTACACTGCACAAATCTGGCCTTTATAGAAGAGTGGCAAGAAGAAAGCCATTTCTCAAAGATATCCATAAAAAATCTCGTCTAAAGTTTGCCACAAGCCACCTGGGAGACACACCAAACATGTGGAAGAAGGTGCTCTGGTCCGATGAAACCAAAATCGAACTTTTTGGCCACAATGCAAAACGATATGTTTTGCGTAAAAGCAACACAGCTCATCACACTCAACACACCATCCCCACTGTCAAACATGGTGGTGGCAGCATCATGGTTTGGGCCTGCTTTTCTTCAGCAGGGACAGGGAAGATGGTTAAAATTGAGGGGAAGATGGATGCAGCCAAATACAGGACCATTCTGGATGAAAACCTGTTGGAGTCTGCAAAAGACCTGAAACTGGGACGGAGATTTATCTTCCAACAAGACAATGATCCCAAACATACAGCAAAATCTACAAGGGAATGGTTCACAAATAAACGTATCCAGGTGTTAGAATCACCAAGTCAAAGTCCAGACCTGAATCCAATCGAGAATCTGTGGAAAGAGCTGAAAACTGCTGTTCACAAACGCTCTCCATCCAACCTCACTGAGCTCGAGCTGTTTTGCAAGGAAGAATGGGCAAGAATTTCAGTCTCTCGATGTGCAAAACTGATAGAGACATACCCCAAGCGAATTGCAGCTGTATTCGCAGCAAAAGGTGGCTCTACAAAATTGTCCCTCTTTCTTGTCTGATCTCTCCAATAGAATCTTGGATAGCAGTCAACGTCCAACAATGGCTATGATTCCTTCCTATACTATACAAAACTGAAAAAATAAATTTTGGCTGGACATACCGTATTTATCGGCGTATAACACGCGCCGGCGTATAACACGCACCCCAAGTTTAGGAGGGAATTTTAAGGAAAAAAACTTTTAGGAGGGAAGTTTAAGGAAAAAAAACTTACATTTAAATGCCCATCAATACAGCGTTATCGTGTCCATCTGCAGCCTTGTCAGTGCAGCCTTGCCCCAGTGTCCAGTGCAGCCTTGTCAGTGCAGCCTTGTCAGTGCAGCTTTTCCCCAGTGCAGCCTTGTCAGTGCAGCTTTGCCCCAGTGCAGAATTGTCAGTGCAGCTTTGCCCCAGTGCAGCCTTGTCAGTGCAGCTTTGCCCCAGTGCAGAATTGTCAGTGCAGCTTTGCCCCAGTGCAGCCTTGTCAGTGCAGCTTTGCCCCAGTGCAGCCTTGTCAGTGCAGCTTTGCCCCAGTGCAGAATTGTCAGTGCAGCTTTGCCCCAGTGCAGCTTTGCCCCAGTGCAGCTTTGCCCCAGTGCAGCCTTGCCCCAGTGCAGCCTTGTTGTCAGTGCAGCCTTGTCCCCAGTGGTCAGTGCAGCCTTGTCCCCAGCGGTCAGTGCAGCCTTGTCCCAGTGGTCAGTGCAGCCTTGTCCCCAGTGGTCAGTGCAGCCTTGTCCCCAGTGCCGCCGACATACACAAGTTTAGTGTGTATTTTTAAATATGGCGCCGCGGAGTTCGGAGGGACACGCCCAGTCCCGATGATGGACATAACAGAGGTCCAATGGCGGGACTGGGCGTGACTGTGAACGGCGCCGAGAAGAGCCGAGAACCCTCGGCTATGTGTATCTCGGCTCCGCCCAGTCACTGTCGTTCAGCTGAACGAGCGCTGCCGAGAACACAGTGACTGGGCGGAGCCGAGATACACATAGTCGAGGGTTCTCGGCTCTTCTCGGCGCCGTTCACAGTCACGCCCAGTCCCGATGATGGACATAACAGAGGTCCAACGGCGGGACTGTGCGTGACTGTGAACGGCGCCGAGAAGAGCCGAGAACCCTCGGCTATGTGTATCTGGGCTCCGCCCAGTCACTGTGTTCTCGGCGGCGCTCGTTCAGCTGAACGAGTGCCGCCGAGTCCCTCCGAACTCCGCGGCGCCATATTTAAAAATACACGCTATGTGAATGTCAGCGGCGATCGCTTCGATAGATCACAAAATAGCGGGGATCGGTGTATAACACGCACCCACGATTTTCCCCTGATTTTAAGGGTAAAAAAGTGCGTGTTATACGCCGATAAATACGGTATATATTATGTGCAGCAATCCCAGCTCCTTTTCTATATTTTGGTCCTTGGGAAGACCAGATTGCTTGCACATTTTTGCTAAGACCGATGTGCACCTCACCCTTTGAAATTATATATATATATATATATATATATATATATATATATATATATATATATATATATATATATATATACAGTATCTCACAAAAGTGAGTACACCCCTCACATTTTTGTAACTATTTTATTATATCTTTTCATGTGACAAGACTGAAGAAATTACACTTTGCTACAATGTAAAGTAGTGAGTGTACAGCTTGTATGGCAGTGTAAATTTGCTGTCCCCTCAAAATAACTCAACACACAGCCATTATTGTCTAAACCGCTGGCAACAAAAGTGAGTACACCCCTAATTGAAAATGTCCAAATTGGGCCCAAAGTGTCAATATTTTGTGTGGCCACCATTATTTTCCAGCACTGCCTCAACCCTCTTGGGCATGGAGTTCACCAGATCTTCGCAGGTTGTCACTGGAGTCCTCTTCAACTTCTCCATGACGACATCACGGAGCTTGTGGATGTTAGAGACCTTGTGCTTCTCCACCTTCCATTTGAGGATGCCCCACAGATGCTCAATAGAGTTTGGTCTGAAGACATGCTTGGCCAGTCCATCACCTTTACCCTCAGCTTCTGTAGCAAGGCAGTGGTCCTCTTAGAGGTGTGTTTGGGGTCGCTATTATGTTGGAATACTGCCCTGCAGCCCAGTCTCCGAAGGGAGCGGATCATGCTCTGCTTCAGTATGTCACAGTACATGTTGGCATTCATGGTTCCCTCAATAAACTGTAGCTCCTCAGTGCCGGCAGCACTCATGCAGCCCCAGATCATGATACTCCCACCACCATGCTTGACTGTAGGCAAAACACATTTTTCTTTGTACTCCTCACCTGGTTGCCGCCACACACGCTTGACACGATTTGAACCAAAACAGTTTTTGGTCTAATCAGACCAGAGGACACGGTTCCAGTAATCCATGTCCTTAGTTTGCTTGTCTTCAGCAAACTGTTTGCGGGCTTTCTTGTGCATCATCTTTAGAAGAGGCTTCCTTCTGGGATGACAGCCATGCAGACCAATTTGATGCAGTGTGCAGTGTGGTCTGAGCACTGACAGGCTGACCCCCCCACCCCTTCAACCTCTGCAGCAATGCTGGCAGCACTCATACGTCTATTTCCCAAAGACAACCTCTGGATTTGATGCTGAGCACGTACACTCAACTTCTTTGGTCAACCATGGCGAGGTCTGTTCTGAGTGGAACCTGTCCTGTTAAACCGCTGTATGGTCTTGGCCACCGTGCTGCAGCTCAGTTTCAGGGTCTTGGCAATCTTCTTATAGCCTAGGCCATCTTTATGTAGAGCAACAATTCTTTTTTTTCAGATCCTCAGAGAGTTCTTTGCCATGAGGTGCCATGTTGAACTTCCAGTGATCAGTATGAGAGAGTGAGAGCGATTACACCAAATTTAACACTCCTGCTCCCCATTCACACCTGAGACCTTGTAACACTAACGAGTCACATGACACCGGCGAGGGAAAATGGCTAAATGGGCCCAATTTAGACATTTTCACTTAGGGGTGTACTCACTTTTGTTGCCAGCGGTTTAATTTAGCAAAGTGTAATTTCTTCAGTGTTGTCACATGTAAAGATATAATAACATTTTTACAAAAATGTGAGGGGTGTACTCACTTTTGTGAGATACTGTATATCTCCCATCTTGGACACAACCCATAGATTGGCTTCCTGTCACATACCCCCTTCTTGTATCAACCCTAGGCTTGGGACACAGGTTGCCAGGCACGCGTGCACTCAGGACAAAGCATCTGCATTTCTCATTCTAACACCGAGGCGATGTTTCACTGTAAAACTGAATTCTTGAAGGGCCAGGAACCACCTATTCACCCTTCTATTGGTCTCTTTGTTCTGTGCCATCCACTTTAATGGAGCATGATCTGTTACGTGTTTAAACTTGTTAACCCAAGAGATAGTACCAGAGAGAAGCTAAAGCCCATTTTATCGCTAAACATTCTTTCTCAATGATGGCGTAATGTTCGTCATGGGCCTTCAATTTCCAGCTGAGGTAAATGACAGGGTGTTCTTCCCCCTTGAAAACCTGAGACAACACAGCTCCTAACCCAACATTTGATGCATCAATCTGGACCACAAAGTCCCTTGAAAAGTCAGGCGAGTATAACACTGGCTGACTACATAAGGCCTGTTTTAAGCCTCAAAAGCTGCTTCTGCTAATGGCCAGCGATTCCTAAAAATGCTTGAACCTGCTTCTTGTTGGTGGGGCATGGCCAACTCTGAATAGCCTCAACTTTGTTTACTTGGGGCTTTATTAGACCTCTCCCATTGGTATATCCCAGATACTTTGCTTCCTCTAGCCCAAGGTTACTTTTTTTGCATTGGCTGTAAACCGGCTTTCCAAATGGAATCTAACACAGACAGAATCTTTGGTAAGTGTGAGTCCCAATCCTCACTATGGATGACCACGTCATCTAGGTATGCAGCAGCATAGGCTCAATGAGGCCAAAGGGTCTTATCCATTACCTGTTGAAATTCAGGCCGGAGCATTCAGTAACCCAAAAGAGATCCTCCAATACTGGAAAGACCCCTCTGGAGTTACAAATGCTGTTTTTTCCTTAACCAATTCGGAGAGAGGAATTTGCCAATACCCTTTGGTCAGGTCAAACGTCGTCATATACCGGGCTGTCCCTAGGTGATCAATCAGTTCGTCTATGCGGGCATGGGATAGGTTTAAAACTTAGTGATTTTATTCAAGTGGCGAAAGTCATTACAAAACCGCTAACTTCCATCTGGTTTGGACTCTAACACAATGGGACTGGACCAATCACTATTTGACTCTTCTATAACCCCCAGCTCATGCATTTTTTTACTTCTTGGTGAATTGCCTCTCGCCGGGCTTTTCAACTTGACCCTTTCCCCTGGTGTAGTGACAATGACGTTCAACCTCAGACACCCAACCTGGCAATTCTGAAAATTTATTTATAGTTATTTCGGAGCAAAAGCTCTCTAGCTTCCTGTTGCTGAGTTTTGGACAGACTCCTCTATCCCGACTTCAGGAATAACCAGGTTAGATGGAGCAGAAAGTGGGGTAGTCTCAGCGACCAATGATTCCCTATTCTTCCATGGATTTAGCTAATTCACATGATATATCTGCTCAGGCTTTCATCTTCCTTGTTGGCTGATTTTATAATTCACATCACCAATTTTTTCCAGCACGTTTTTTTCAGCCATTTGGCTAGGAATTTACTTTTGATCGTGGGGACCAACACCCTATCACCAGGTGCAAAAGAACAGACCTGGGCCCACGATTGTAAATCATCTGTTGAGCCAACTGGGCTTGTGCAAAATGTTCCTTCACAATAGGCATCACTTGCGCAATTCTGTCTTGCATTTGTGCCACATGTTCAATCACACTTCTATGAGGGGATCTCTCACTCTCCCATGTTTCCCTGGCAATGTCCAGTAGTCCCCGTGGGTGCCTCCCATACAGTAGCTCAAAAGGAGAGAACTCTGTGGATGATTGGGGAACCCCTCTGATAGCAAACATCAAATAAGGGAGTAGACAATCCCAATTCTTTCCATCTTTATCAACCACCTTCCTCAGCATTTGTTTTAACGTTCAACCAGCCCATCTGTTTGAGGGTGATACACTGAAGTACCTAATTGGGTCACTTTCAGAAGTTTGCAAAGCTCTTTTGTTACTCTAGACATAAACGGGGGCCCTGGTCAGTTATTCCTCCTTTAGGAAGGCCCACACGGCTAAAAACCTGAAATAGCTCTTTGGCAATGGTTTTGGCAGAGGTGTTTCGGAGAGGAATCACTTCTGGGTAATGGGTGGCATAGTTCATTATCACCAAGGTGGGCTGGTGCCCTCTAGCTGATTTCAGCAAGGGGCTAACTAAATCCATGACAATCCTCTCAAAAGGGACCTTAATGATGGGCAGGGGTACCAAAGGACTGTGGAAATGTGGCATGGGTGCAGAAATCTGACACACTAGACAGGAGGAATATTACATCTCCACATATAAACAATATGCCCTAAAAGATCATATCATATAACTTGTAAGGCTAAAGCAGCACTTTGGAGTGTATTATACATAAAGAAAATGCCCAATTGTGATGAAAAACCCTATTAGGGTAAGTCCAAATTGAATGGTAATCCTAAGAAGTGTTCATTGGGGGCTTGTCAGATGAATGATTGACACCTTCACAGCACCACATGATTCCGCTCTCCTCAAATTTAACACTCACCAGAATAAACAAGAACAGTTTGGGACATTATATGAGGCGGTGACCTAGTAAGGTCCAGTGCCTCCCTCCCTGTCTAAATGAATGGGGAAAAGGGCAGTGGGACTTTAAATAAAGCACATATGTATATGAAGATACATTTATTGATGAATTTGATAATAACAGCAATATTCTGATAAATAATAGTGATCATAATGCATAATGGAATCAGTACAGTTGATATATATATATATATATATATATATATATATATATATATATATATATATATATACACAAATTCAAATATATTAACATAAAGACAAATCATCACATAAAATAGACAGTTAATATCACATAATGCATATATGAAGAGTATGACAAGTATGACAAGTAGAGACACAGCATTAAACAGCTCTACGTGTTTCATGGTTTGATCCAATCTTCAGGAGCATGCACGTGACTTGGAGTATGTAATATATGATAGTAGAGGAAATATCTATATGGTCTGACCCTGCCAAGGAAAGGGGATTGGTGATGAAAGGTAGGAATAAAAAATTAAACCCATAAAGGCCTCCACAGTCTAAAATACTTACAGACGTAGCTATATGATGGAAGTGTGGCACTACAAATCGGAGACCCACTAGGGGCATCGCCACCGGGAGCTGAGGTGGTGTGGAACGGCCCATTGCCCAGCAAGGACAACATCCAGGGAGGTGAAAATGGGTCCCCAATGGGTAACGAAGATACTGAAACCAGACAAGGACTACTGTGAGAGTAATACAATAAATATAGTGTGCAATGTGTCCTGCACTCGGTAGAGAGTCATGGTCATGCCTGAATCTGTCATCTGTTACGATCTCCACCCAAGGGTCACCGTGGACGACAATCCCACGAACGGTGAGCGAGTATCGTGCTATGCTGTACAGCATATATGGTTATACCATGAGATGCTATTTTACATTTATGTTTTTTAAGTGCAATCCTAAAGCGGAGATCCTTTTGCGGGAATAAAACTTCACGCTATGAGGATTGTTTTTTTCCTTATGTTATGAGCTAATGAATGACCAGATCAATTGAGAGAGATGAATGAACTGTTTAGGCTCTTTGAAGGAGATTTTGATGAAATAGTTTCTCTGCATGCCAAAGAGCCATTTAAATCCAAAAGCGTTTACTCCATATTGTTCTGGTGAGTGTTAAATTTGAGGGGAGCGGAATCACGTGGTGCGGTGAAGGTGTCTATCATCCATCTGACAAGCCCCCCAATGAACACTTCTTAGAACACTTCTTAGGATTACCATTCAATTTGGACTTACCCTATTAGGGTGTTTCATCATAATTGGGTGTTTCCTTTATGTATAATAAACTCCACAAACTACACTCCAAAGCTCTGCTTTAGTCTTACGGATTATATGATATGATCTTTTTGGGCTTATTGTTTATAAGTATTCATCATTATACCAGCAGCTAATTTATTTGTTTTAATTGTAGTATTTTTTTCCTAAGCTCTAAATAGGTGATATTGCTTGCTTAAAGTTTGAAGTACATTTCAGCTCCTAAATGCCCCTCAATAATGTGCCCATGGGCCAGTTCTAAGACCAACTTGCGGTAAGGTTTGGGCACCACCAGTTGCTCAATGGTTTCCTCTTCCCTCTGTGGCACCCAATAAAACAGGTCCCTTTCTATGATGTAGTAAGGGAGGGCAATCCTCTTGTCAGGGTTAACTAATTCCCCATTGTGACAGACCTAGCCGGGAGAGAGACTTTTGGAGGGGACTGAATGCTAGCCTCTTGCCAATCGATCGTGGGCCCTGGCATTTGGGGGAACGGTGCTCTTTGTGAGCTATATGCCTGAGGACCCTTGAGGTGGTGTTACTTTGGATTCAGGTCCATATCCCCCCAAGAGACACAGACTCTGTGGACCCTGGATTTGCCATATTAGAAATAGTGGCTGATTCATAATGCTGGGACAAATACTGTTAGGAGATGCTGATGTCAATTCCAGCCACCTGTCTGTCTGTTGCCTGCTAGAATGTGTTTATTGTAAATAAGTCTAGTATGTGATCTAAGAGTCATTAGACCCCCATTGTTGTTTGTGTTAATTAACTCTGCTATTGTGTGAAGAAGAGTTCTGTGTTGATTTGTGATAATGTTGATTGTGTTTTCTGAGCTACAAGACGGCCAGTCTGGCCTAAAGGTCATGACTGAGTCATCTAGGCTGTCTAAAGGGATTAGTTAATTAGCCCATGTTGATTAGGTTTCTGGTCATAGGTGTATGTTCAGAGTAATATGAGCAGGAGTTATGCACCTCCTCTTTTACTGTATAAAAGAGCCTGTATTCCTTTCAATAAAAGAGATTCCTGGTTGAACTTACATACAGCCTGCCTGGTGTTTGTTCTGAGCTATCACAACTGGATTTGAATGGCACATAGCTGTAGTTCAATTCCCGGAGCATCGGATGACCGAACCATCAGACGTTGCAATCTGATTCAACAGTCACAGAGGAGTGTCAGGAGAGTGGAACTGAGCGAGCAGGGGCTCGTTACATTGGTGGCAGCGGTGGGATTTGCTCTCCAGTTACTGGGACACTCCAAACCAGCCTGCAGGAGAGCCACTCTGAAAGACTTACTTGAGAGCTGGGAGGGACCGGTGGGATCGTGCTTCCTTGCCGTGAACACATCCAAACCATCACCTGGATCCAAGGTCCAGAAAGCAGGAGAGGAGAGGTACAGATACCAGCCACCATGGAAGAGGAATTCAGAAGGAGATTGCGAGACATGCAGATACAGCACAGAGGACCAGTATCAAAGCAGGTCCTGCTAGGATGGTTTGATTCCATCTGCTGCGAACTCTGGAAGGAAGCGCTAGCCCGTGAGCAGCGAAACCAGGGAAAAGTTCTCCCCTCCATCCATGTAATGTACTGGTAGCAGTATGACGTGTGAATGCTGTTATTGGGGGAACAGCCGAACCAGGAGTGGACAGCTGAGTTAAGCAGGCTGATCCGGGTAGAAATGCAGTTGGACGAAAGCTACAGAGCCCTCCAGTGGTATGTAGCTCAAGTGTGCCCGTGGACAGCAGATGACAGCCCCAAGGAAGGCTTTGACTACGATGGCCTGGGATTGTTGCACTGGAGGCTGTCCAGGGACCCTGACTTTGGGAGTGATCGGGAGTGGCGTTTGGAGGAAATAATGGAGCACAGAGAGTGAAGACTGAATGTCTCAGAAGTGCACTGGGCACAGGAAGATTTGGAGTTTCTGGCCGTTTAGGAATGGGAGCTTGAGATGGCCTACAGACAGCTGCTAGACTCTGCTCAGCAGCAGGGTGGGGCTCCCTTTGCCTGGGACTATCAGGAAATACCAGTTGACAACTCTGAAATCCTGGCTGAAGAGTCAACAATGTGGCAGAGTAACAGTGTGCTTTGCCAACCTGCCCCCGCAGCTATGGACGTGGAGGTCTTATGGCAGATGGAGCAAGTGCTGACTGACCTTGATGAACCTGTTTCTGCATTAGATGATCTTGGATGGAGGAATGTGCCTGTCCAGCAGAATGCCCGAGAATCGGCAGTGGAAAATCTGGAGATTGCTATCCCCAAAGCTGAAGTGCTGACAACAGGGCAGAGCTCTGCTAACCTCTGCCCAGCACTGATAGCATCTTCTGGATTCCACGGAGAGGAGATGGTAAACCTTTATCCCCAGACACCAGTTGCAGAGACAGGGAATTTGATAGACTTTTCTGCTGAGGAAGAACAACCTGGTGAGCCTCCAGAAGAAGAAGAGCTGTTATTAGGGCCAAACTTCACTGTGCTCTGCCCAGCACCAACAGAAGTATCTGTGGAGTTACAAGGAACTTCCCCAGCTGAAGCGCTGGCAACCGGACAGAGGGTCTAAGATCTCTGCCCTACACCTGCGGCGGTTCCGGAGGCTCAGGGTGAGAAGGAGGTGGTCACTTCCCAGCAGCAGATCAGGATACAGGGGGAGAAGGGAGAGGAGGTGTTCGTCGTCCCTCCCCAACAGTTGGCCAGGGTGGAGGACGTGGTCTTTCCTCCCCAGCAAAGATCCGTGCACCTGGGAGACAGTATCACAGACATATAGTCCCAACATCCAGATGAGGGAATGGAAAAGGAAGCAGCTGGCTCACCTCCCCAATGGCAGTTACACAGTTTGGGAGTGGAGGAAGCCAGCCTCCTGCGCCAACGGTTAGCCAGAGTGGAGGATCTGGAGTCCCCAGCAGAAGGGCTGGCAACCGGGCAGAGTGCTGCTGGCCTTTGCCCTCAACTAACAGAAGAGGGAGTTCCTGTGTTGTTGTTTGTGTTAATTAACTCTGCTATTGTGTGAAGAAGAGTTCTGTGTTGATTTGGGATAATGTTGATTGTGTTTTCTGAGCTACAAGACGGCCAATCTGGCCTAAAGGTCATGACTGAGTAATCTAGGCTGTCTAAAGGGATTAGTTAATTAGCCCATGTTAATTAGGTTTCTGGTCACAGGTGTATGTTCAGAGTAATATGAGAAGGAGGTATGCACCTCCTCTTTTACTGTATAAAAGAGCCTGTATTCCTTTCAATAAAAGAGATTCCTGGCTGAACTTGCATACAGCCTGCCTGGTGTTTGTTCTGAGCTATCACAGCTGGATTTGAACGGCACATAGCTGTAGTTCAATTCCCAGAGCATCAGATGACCGAACCATCAGACGTTGCAATCTGCTTCAATAGTCACAGAGGCGTGTCGGGAGAGTGGAACCGAGCGAGCAGGGGCTCATTACATTGTCAGGGTTAACTAATTCCCCATCTATTGTTATTACATTCTCCTGAGCCCTTAGTAATGTGGGGTCCTTCAATAGTTCAGTGGCAAAACTTTCTCTGTGTACCTCTAGATCATCAAACGCAAGAGGTCGCTGCTCCTCTTCTGAGGTTGCAGGCTCTTCCCTAGGCCCTGTTGTTTCCCCTGCTAAGACTGACAAGTGAAACTCAGGAGAATTCTCACACTTAGAGGATTTCTTAGTAGAACCTTCAGGCTCTGAAAAACCACATAATGGTGAATCTGGGCAATCCCAGAGCTCTCAGAATTTTTGGAAATCCCTTCCCACAATTGCATCATGTGGTAGTTGGGGAACCAAACCCACCTGGTGACACAGGTTACCGAGGGAGGTTTCAAAGGATACCGTAGTCACCAGATACCCTTGAGTGTCCCCATGTACACAAATGACCACCATTTTCCTAGGGTGCAAGGTTTTTCCCACCACCTGTTCAGTTTTTACCAAGGTAACAAGGCTACCTGAATCCTATAATACAACAACATTTTTTACCATCTAAACACATTTTGCATAAAGGTTTCTCATTTCCCTTTACTGCAGTGCATGTAGTTGCAAATAGGGACTGCCATCTCTCTGTAAGAAAGTCACAGTGCGTTGGTTCATCAATAGCTGGGCAAACTGCCGCTACATGTCCCTCTTCCCTGCAACAGTAACAAATTACCTTTCCAAATGTAAAAATAAACAATTGATTTCGCGCAAAAACACATCAATGCAAGTAAGACTTAATCCCATAACTGACTTGTGCAAAATACACTAAGTGACTTTGTGAAATAATCCACCAATATTCCATCCGGGAAAAAGTGTGCAACAAAAGAAAATTGCCCAATGAAGGGAAATGCTTAATGGTGAAATGAAGAAACGTTAAAAATAAAAATAATAATACTGGATACCCTATATAGGGTATAAAAATGTAACAAATGGTGATCACAATGTGATGAAAAGTTGAGAGTGGTAATAGTGACCAATAAAAGTTCATGAGCAAAGATGAATCAACAGTATATATATATCAATAGTGTTGAAGTTCATAAATGATTTTCCATTGTTGTAGTGAAAAGTCTAAACATGGATACTCCTGGTGCATACGTGCTCACAGTGCCCTTACCTTAAAGAGCTTTGATAAAAGCCTTAATTGCAGGGACTCATAGATGACAATGAGGATGGTTAAGTTGGATGCTGCTGGATGGTAGATGCTTGGATGGCCTCAGATGAATAGACGTCCTTAGTAGATGCCCATCAGGCTTGCCTCTCGATCCCAAGAATCATGCCAAAAAGAAAGAAGGAAACATAGGGGGGCCTCCTCTGCTGTCACTTCCAACAATGTCTCAGACATTGAGAGACATTGTTGGAAGTGACAGCAGAGGAGGCCCCCCTATGTTCCCTTCTTTCTTTTTGGCATGATTCTTGCGATCGAGATGCAAGCCTGATGGGCATCTACTAAGGACGTCCATTCATCTGAAGCAATCCAAGCATCTACCATCCAGCAGCATCCAACTTAACCATCCTCATTGTCATCTATGAGTCCCTGAAATTAAGGCTTTTATCAAAGCCCTTTAAGGTAAGGGCACTGTAAGCACGTATGCACCAGGAGTATCCATGTTTAGACTTTTCACTACAACAATGGAAAATCATTTATGAACTTCAACACTATTGATATATATATATACTGTTGATTCATCTTTGCTCATGAACTTTTATTGGTCACTATTACCACTCTCTTCTTTTCATCACATTGTGAACACCATTTGTTACATTTTTATATCCTATATAGGGTATCCAGTATTATTATTTTTCTTTTTAACGTTTCTTCATTTCACCATTGAGCATTTCCCTTCATTGGGCAATTTTCTTTTGTTGCACACTTTTTCCCGGATGGAATATTGGTGGATTATTCCACACAGTCACTAGTGCCGTGTACACACGGTCGGACTTTTCATCTACAAAAGTCCGACAGCCTGTCCGACAGACTTCCGGCGGACTTTCGGCGGACTTGCGGCAGACTTTCTAACGAAGGGACTTGCCTACACACGACCACACAAAAGTCCGACGGATTCGTACGTGATGACGTACACCGGACTAAAATAAGGAAGTTGATAGCCAGTAGCCAATAGCTGCCCTAGCGTGGGTTTTTGTCCGTCGGACTAGCACACAGACGAGCAGATTTCGGGGTCCGTCGTAGTTACGACGCAAAGAAAGCATGTTTCAAATCTAAAGTCCGTCAGATTTGAGGCTGAAAAAGTCCGCTGAAAGTCCGGGGAAGGCCACACACGATCGGATTGTCAGCCAGCTTTAGTCCGTCGGCGTCCGTCGGACTTTTGTAGACGAAAAGTCCGACCGTGTGTACGCGGCATTAGTGTATTTTGCACAAGTCAGTTATGGGATTAAGGCTATGTTTCCACTATTGCGTCCCCAAAGTCGCGCGATTTACACTGCGATTGTGCGTTGCGATTTGTGTTGCGTTTTGTTGCGACTTTAATTACGACTTTGTGCGACTTGGATGTTCTGCGATTTAGTCCTAGTGATGTAATTCCTTATCCTGCTTATTTATTGCCCCTTCCTGTTTGGTTGTCTCGTGTTGTATGTTTGTTAGCAAACATGTTGGCTATGCAGTATGTTGGGTCAGCAGTCATTTTGGCTTCTGTAGCAGCATTTATAGATCAAGAAGAGGAGGATAACCGGAGGAGGAGAAGGCATCGCTTTTGGATACATCCCATCATTGCCCAAAGGGAAGTGAGAGGCCAGTTTGGGGTCCTTTACAATGACCTCCGGGCTCATGATGAAAAATTTTTCAACTATACAAGGATGTCAATTAGAAGGTGAGAACATTTTTTGATGTCAGCTTGCAAATGCTGCCAGATATATTTCTCAAAATGTGTATATGCCTGGTCATTATTACTCTTTTTAGTATTTTTAGATTTGAATAGCTCGAAGTGTTAACTAGAACCTGATCAAATTGTTTGAAAAATGTAACTCCATTTGTAAATGTTTGATTTTTACATGGTCAGTGTAGATACTAGCCCTATTTTTTCTCTTTACAGTTTTGATGAATTGTTGGCTTTGCTCTCTAGTCATCTAGAGCGCCAAAACACCAGTTTCAGAAGGAGTATTCCATCTGCTGAAAGACTCATAATAACATTGAGGTAAATGTTCATACCTACTGTTTCTTCTTCTTAACTTCTATGTGGCTTTTGGAGATCCACATCATTCTTTCATCATCTTTACATGAAGTCCAAAAAAAACTACTAGCATGTAATTGTGCGTAAGCTTGGTTTTAAAATCTTAACTCTGCCTCTACATCACCTGTGTCTTTCTCCTGCTCCTCTTCTTCCTTCTTCACTTCCTCAGGCACCTCCTTCCTAGCTCTGTTTTTTGGGTTTATTGATGTAGCTTAGTGTCAATATGTATCATTATCCTAAAATGTATGTACTTTTCCATTTTAGGTACCTGGCAACTGGACATTCCTTTTCCAGTTTGCATTTTGAATTTTTGGTTGGCAAAACTACAGTCAGCACTATTGTCCACGAGACCTGCCGAGACATATGGAATGTCCTTAGTGATTTGGTTCTGAAGAAGCCCACTTCCGACGATTGGTGCAAGAAAGCGGAACTTTTCTGTGATCGTTGCAATTTCCCAAATTGTCTAGGGGCAATTGACGGCAAACATATGAGGGTAGTGATGCCCATTGGCAGTGGAACAAAATACTATAATTATAAAAAATATTTTTCTTTTGTCTTACTTGCAGTGGCTGATGCCAATTATTGTTTTAGCTATATAGACATTGGATCATATGGCAGCAGCTCAGACTCAAGTATTTTCCAAAGATCTTCCTTTGGAAGAATGTTGCGGGAAAATGCTCTGGACCTGCCACAGGACTGTCCGTTGCCAGGAACAAATGGGCCGCCAATGCCATTTGTGTTTGTTGGGGATGAGGCCTTTGCTCTCAGTGAGCATCTATTAAGGCCTTATTCAAATCGGGGTTTGAGTGAAGAGAAGCGAATCTTCAATTACCGCTTAACGAGGGCAAGACGAGTGGTAGAATGTTCTTTTGGCATTTTAGCCAACAAGTGGCGTTTGCTCCATACCCCCATTAATTTAAAAATGGAGAATGCAATATCTGCAGTAAAAGCAGCATGTGTTCTTCACAATTTTGTGAGAATTCGTGATGGCTATCTTTTTGAAGATTCCCTCATGCACGATCTGGAAGGTGCACAATGGAGTGCCAGTAGGGGCACCACCAATGGTGCCAGTGTGCGTGAGGGATTCTCATCTTATTTTCTGTCTGCTGCTGGTTCTGTCCCCTGGCAGCAGGATGCCATAGCATAATGTATGTCATGCATTTTCTGTGAATATTATTTTGATGTATGTTATGTTTCAGTGCATCCAAAAGCATAATAACAGGTAGTTTCCTCAAATTAGAAAAAAGGATAAGCCGAAAATGCACAATGTAAACAAAATTATTTTTATTTTATTTTTTTTTGTGCAGGGAAGCACACAAAATTTTTTGCTTATGTGTTTGGGTGAACTACACCATTTTGTTTATTTTTTATCAAGCACAACAAATAGTGAAATAATAAACTATTTCTCTCAGAAAAACACGTAAATAAAATTATTTCAAAAATATAAAAAAATATCTGAATCTTTTTTACAAGACAACTCTTTTTGCAATAAGGCAAAAATAAAGAACTACGTTCCATGAACTTAAAATTACAACAGTTGTTGTTTTGGCCTCCTCAACCAAACAAAAAATAGAGAACAAGTCTTAAACACACCTCAATAATAATTGTAAATTACAATTGCTCGTATGTTTTGTTTTCAGTGGTCCCGGAAACTGAAATATTGGTTGGTCCAGGGAAATCCACTGATGGACCAGGGTAATATTTCCTTTCCAGAAAAGGCGGAACATGACTGGGTGTAGGCTGCCTAAGTTGGTGAGTGGTTGGGGGGCCAAGGGTAGAGGTAGTGGGGTCAGGAATTGGATGCAACATGCGTGGCCTTGAGGGATTCAGTATATTACCATACTGGTCACAGTATGGACGGTTTATTGGTGGAGCATACTGTGTACTTGGAAAGTTAGTGTATTGTTGATAAGGGGGATATTGGGGAAGGGGGGGTTGCATATATGCTGAGGATGTTGTTGGCCCCTCACCCACAAATGATTGAGCAGTTGACATTAAAGCCATCCTGAGTGCATATTTTTTCTCAGGGGGTACCTGTTTACATATGCCTAAAATTACAGTGAGAAATGCTGTGTCTTCACACTGGTTTTCAGCCATTTTAGTGGACATCTGATTGACTACCTCTAAAATTTTATCCATGGGTTTACCAGGCCGGGCACTGACCCTTGAAGACCTTCGCAAAGGCCTAGAGACATTGCTAGGTCCTGGTTCTGCATCCTCCTCATTCATTGAGTTTGATGTTGACCTTGCTTCATCTACGAACAGTTCCTTGTCAACATTGTCTTGGAATTGTTCTTGCTCCTCCTCCTCCGCAGCTTCCTCTGCCTCATCTTCTGCTGCCAAACCCTGTGTGCTGTCTTCCCAGCTTGCTTGGGTTCTGAAATACAAATCACATATTTTTTAAGTAAGCATTACTATTTGATATGTAGAATTCGTAACATATGCCTGCTGATAACTTACTCTCGCATTTCCAACACTGGTTTCAAAAATTCAAGATCCCCGGCATGGGCATATGGGGCTAATCTTTTAGAGCCGGAACCACTCCTTCCCTCTTTTAATTTGCGTAAGTACCGGTTGTAGCAGTCTTTGAGACTTCTCCATTGAGTTTGTAACGAGTGCACTACAAAATATAAACCAAAGTATACATTTTTAAAAACAAATTTAGTCACTGCCTATAGGTCATTCATTTGCTAGGCTGCATAATTGATATGGATGGTGTTAAAACAACCGCTACATATATTACCCATGACACCTACATAATTTGACATGTGCTGGAGGATGTTGACAGGGCCATCTTTAATATTATTTTATATTATTAGGACCGTGGACAAAAATTATTTGCGGGCCCACACACACAGATTTACTTTCCTGCAGCCACAGGTTACAGGAAAGTAACTATATAAATGACACCATCAACACAGATAGTGTTGACATGGGATTACCTCCTGCCAAACCATTGTGATCTCCTGCCAGGAGAAGCGGTCCCCACCAAGAAAAAACAGTGCACACAACCATTGGTTACAGAAAGTGTTAAGCAGCATATATCAACCACTTACTTTTTGTAGAACGTTCTGTGGCTGAGAAAGAGTCCCATGTCTCATAATATATGCGAGCCACCTCCAACCATGCTCTCTCCTTCTTTGCATGATCTTTGTAACCTTGATCTCTGAGGTCATATATTGCCGGACGTTGTCTGACAAGCCGAATAATTTCCTCATTGTCATGCACTTGTCGCTTATTTTTTTTTGCCCTAGGCATGCTTCCTGCTGTCTTCCACACTCACATACATCGATATAGGAAGTGATGTATTTGGGAGGAGCAGAGATCATGTGCTTCCGTAGACTTCCGTGGAAGTCGCAACAAAGTCGCGGTGTCAGACATGTACATACGACTTCATTGCAACTTAATACCTTTCTATGGAGAACAAGTCGCACCGAAGACGGAACAAAGTAGTGCAAGAACCTTTTTTCGAGTCGCTGCGACTTGAGTCGCACCAATGAGAACGGGGACCATTGAAATACATGGGTTTTGACTTGTCATGCGACTTGACATGTGTCAAGTCGCAAAATAAGTCGCACTAGTGGAAACAGAGCCTAAGTCTTACTTGCATTGATGTGTTTTGCGAGAAATCAATTGCTTATTTTTACATTTATTTTGTGGTGTTTATGTGTACACTTTAGATTTTGCAGCAATACACTGTAGATCATTTATACTACACGTAATTTTTATGTCACGTTCCCAGTAGCGCAGAGGTCCCTTCACAATTTGTTATCAAATTACCTTTTTAGTCACCTCCTGTGGGATTGGTCTTCCAGGCCGCTTTGGTCAGACATTAGAAGCAGTCTCAAAAATACCTTTAGTTCCCTCTTTTTCACTCTCTCCACTCCCATCTCTTGATGCTATCTTACCCATAGCTGGGGATGGTCTGGTCTTGGGGTGGAAATTCTGTGAGTCTCTGAGGGAAGATGTCAGATTCTCAGTCGTTAGGGACCTTTGCACAAGGTCTACCAGTTTGTCTGCTGTTTCCGGTTCTCCATGGCTCACCCATTTCTGCAAGATGGTAGGGAGAGACCTCAGAAATTTGTCCATGACTACCCACTCCACAATTTTTGGTCCGGACAGAGTTTCTGGCTGCAGCCATTTCCTGGTCAAGTGGATAAGTTCATACATTTGTGACTAGGGTGGCTTTCTCAGCCAATAACTCCAATTGTGGACACACTAAGAACTCATGCCAATATTTCCATTTTCAAATGATCATAGTTTTTTTGCATCCGCAGGCTCCAAGTCAAAATAAGTAGGGCTGCGGAAATTGACGATTAATTTCTCGATTAATCATTAATTTTTTTGATCGATCAAAATTTTTTTTGATCTGTAGGCTGCCTACCCTGGGGCCGCTTTGGGCCAAGCTGTGGCTGCAGTGCAGAGGTCCGCTCCCTCCTCCTCTTCCTCCACTATATGTCATACACAGTCTGCGGGCATCTCCCGATGTGTGTCTCCGAGCTGAGTGTTCCCTTCACTGGAACTAAGAGGCCAAGCCCAACCCCTGAAACAACCCCACACCATAATCCCTCCTCCACCAAATGATTTTAAAGCGGAGTTCCACACAAAAATGGAACTTCCGCTTTTCGGAACCCTCCCCCCCTCTGGTGTCACATTTGGCACCTTTCAGGGGGGAGGGGGGTGCAGATACCTGTCAAAGACAGGTATTTGCACCCACTTCCGGCATAGACTCCCATGGGAGTCTATGCCTCTTCCCGTCCCGACCGCGCTGTCTGCTGGGAACACACAGCTCCCAGCAGAGAGCGGGGACCACTAGGGACGCGCAGCGCGACTCGCGCATGCGCAGTAGGGAACCGGGAAGTGAAGCCGCAATGCTTCACTTCCTGATTCCCTCACCTAGGATGGCGGCGGCAGCTGCCGAGAACCGAGTGGGTTCTCGCGTCCCCTGCCGACATCGCTGGACCCCGGGACAGGTAAGTGGCCATGTATTAAAAGTCAGCAGCTGCAGTATTTGTAGCTGCTGGCTTTTAATATTTTTTTTTTTTGGCGGTGTGGGTGAACCCCCGCTTTAAGGATTGGCCCAATACTTTTGGCAATATAGTGTGGATGAGCGAGTTTGGGGTGGAGGAACTTGACTGGACTGCACAGAGCCTTGACCTCAACCTGATAGAACACTTTTGGGATGAATTAGAGCAGAGACTGCAAGCCAGGCCTTCTTGTCCAACATCAGTGCCTGACCTCACAAATGCGCTTCTGGAAGAATGGTCAAACATTCCCATAGACACCCTCCTAAACCTTGTAGACAGCCTTCCCAGAAGAGTTGAAGCTGTTATAGCTGCAAAGGGTGGGCCAACTCACATATATCTTCCTTTTTAGTAGCTGTAACGACACCCCAAGTATGAAAGGGGTTAAAGTCGTTTAGGACATTCCATACCCAAACACAAAGGCAGCTACCGAACACTTCAATCAGCCGAACAAGGAACCCATACAAATAATTCTCCCCCAAATACGAGCCAAGATGCTCTGCCTTGAAGTTCAAGCAGGAATCAACTCATTTATTCTCACACATGGACACAACAGATAAAATAACGTAGAGACTCTTTCCCACTACCCTTGGAAAAGAGGGCGGGTTAAACTGTCCAATGACAATAGACGCACAGGTCAGGTGTGTTCAAACTTCTCATCAGTACACAGTCTTATCAGCAGGGGGCTGCTGGAGGAATCCCCCCTCCCTCTATAGAGATACACATCCTGTGATCCAAGGCAGACAGACACAATAGAACATTGGAATACAGCCCCACCCCAAACTATATATACACACAATATTGTGAAGCAGTCACTATCTATAATATGACACATACGGGGTTCCCAGAGTTTTGTGTTTTTGGGGGACGTGGACTTGAATCCAAAGTTCCAGGGTCCCCTGGCATACAGATCACAACGAGCATGGTTCCCCCAAATGCCAGGGCCCATAATCGGTCAGCAAGAGGCTGGCATTCAGTCCCCTCCAAAAGCCTCTGTCCCGGCTAGGTCTGTCACAGTAGCATAGGAAAAGGCTACCTTTAGTAACTTTTCATGGCTGTTTGTATCCTTGTTGCAGATTTCCTTCCTGTATAGTGAGACCATTGTCACCATAATACTAAATCTCTCTAGCAGAGCAACAGATACCAGTAGAATTTGACAACGGTTTTAATCCATCTCCACTCTATCCAAAACTAAACCAATATTTTGGATAGATAAACACTATAATTTAAAGCTAATGTTTAATCTGCCTATATTTTGCCTTCCCTGGTTCCTCTTTTCCCCCCCATCAACTTGTCTATTAAATGAAAAAAAAAGTTTAATGTTCATGACATCATCATCACTGGGTTTCTGTGCTTCTCTATGCAATGCAGGCAGTTCATGGCTGGTAGGAGGGGTCTGTACATAGCTTCCTGAAAGCATCATAGTACCCTTCCTCTCAAGAGGTCTCAGCTCCGATTAAAGCAGTGGGCTAGCTCATAGGGAGTGTTATGCAAGCATCAAACTGCTTTTAAGAGTGGGTATCAGTACTGAGCAGTGGGCATTCCTAAGCAGACCATATTTGCATGCAGACCACCCTTAATAAAGTGACACTAAACGTTCATTTTGTTTTTTAAAATAACAAACATATCATACTTACCTCCACTGTGCAGCTCGTTTTGCTCAGAGTGGCACCGAACCTGCTCTTCTGGGGTCCCTCAGCGGCTCTCTCGGCTCCTCCCAGCATTAGATAACCCCCTGGGAGAAGAGCTCCACAGACGCCGAATGCAGGGCCAGCCCCCCCCCGGTGGCCATGTCATTGGATTTGATTTACAGTAGCGGGAGCCAATGGCTGCGCTGATATCAATCTATCCAATCAACAGCCAAAAAACCCCTAGCAGAGAGACGTGGGGGGGGGGGGGGTTTGCTGGGGGCCGGTCACTGACAGGTGTTGCTAAGCCTCCATTATTGCAAGAACTGTAATCCAGTGAATAAAAGGGGTGGGTCAGGAAAAGTTAGGCTGGGGATTGGTAAAACAATATAGTTTAAAATGTTACTAAATCCATAGAAGAAGAAGAAGAAAGAGAGAGGGAGAGAGAAAGTGAGAAAGAGGGATGGCGGGAGAGAGCAAGAAAGAAAAAGAGTGAGAGGGAGGGAAGGAGAGTGAAGGAAAGAAAGAGGGTGGGAAGAAGGGAGGGAGAAGGAAAGAAAGAGGGAGAGAGGGAGGGAGAAGAGTGTCCTACTCCTAATGAACCGGAGTGAGCACTTGAGGCCTACATGAAGAGACAGAATCAATTACACAGGTGGGTGTGTCCTTAACTGGGTGGGTGAGCAATCCTGGCTAGGTTATTTAAAGGCCAGCATTTGTGGCGTGTGTTTGGCCTAAGAACAGGCCTGATTTATTTTTTTTTGCAGTGTGTATATTGCGTTACAAATAGATATTTTTTTGTGGGTTTTGAGGGGGTGGTTGGGGGTGTGCATAATTTCTGACCCACACCCCACTAAGGCTGTTGTTTGATGACTGCTTCTAAATCTCACATGTTAGATTTACAACTGCTATATAATGATTGAGATGAAAAGGAAGGCTTCTGCTACTTCATTTCTGCTGTGTGTGTCAATGTAGTTTGTGCGCTCCCTTTTTGACTTTTGTATTCCTTTGGTCTGCTTTTGCTTATGATAATTCTGCCATGTAACTTTTTTCGGGTTTGGGGCGAGGACTTCTGATCACAAAAAAGGTTAGTCATGCTTGTTATTAGCTTGATTTGTATACCTGCTTTTCTAATGTGATTTGTTTAACTGCTTGCCAACAAGCCGCCGCACATATACTGGGGCTCTCCCTTACGTCGGTCCGTGCATATAAAATTGCGAGCAGGAGCGCACCCGCGGATTCAGTGGACTTGGCGTCCACTGGCCACCCGCGATCAATGCACACAGAGGCAGAACAGGGATCTGCCTTTGTAAACAAGGCGAATCTCCGTTCTGACAGGAGACATCTCAGAGATCTGCTGTTCCCAGTGATCTGAAACAGCGATCTTTGTCATGTGTCTGGCAGCAAATCCTCCCTACAGTTTGAACACACCCAGGGAACACAGTTAACCCCTTGATCGCCCCCTAGTGTTAACCCCTTTCCTGACAGTGTCATTTATACATTGATCAGTGCATTTTTTCTTTAGCATTGATTAACCACTTCAGCCCCGGAAGGATTTACCTCCTTCCTGACCAGAGCACTTTTTACAATTTGGCACTGCGTCGCTTTAACTGCTAATTGCGCAGTCATGCAATGCTGTACCCAAACAAAATTTGCGTCCTTTTCTTCCCACAAATAGAGTTTTCTTTTGATGGTATTTGATCACCTCTGCCGTTTTTATTTTTTGCGCTATACACGGAAAAAGACCGAAAAATTTGAAAAAAAATGATATTTTCTACTTTTTGTTCTTAAAAAAAATCCAATAAACTCAATTTTAGTCATACATTTAGACCAAAATGTATTTGGCCACATGTCTTTGGTAAAAAAATGTCAATAAGTGTATATTTATTGGTTTGCGCAAAAGTTATAGCGCTTACAAACTAGGGTACATTTTCTGGAATTTACACAGCCTTTAATTTATGACTGCCTATGTCGTTTCTTGAGATGCTAAAATGACAGGGCAGTACAAAACCCCCACAAATGACCCCATTTTGGAAAGTAGACACCCCAAGGAAATTGCTGAAAGGCATGTTGAGCCCATTGAACATTCATTTTTTTTGTCCCAAGTGATTGAATAATGACAAAAAAAAAAAAATTACAAAAAGTTGTCACTAAATGATATATTGCTCACACAGGCCATTGGCATATGTGGAATTGCACCCCAAAATACATTTAGCTGCTTCTCCTGAGTATGGGGATACCACATGTGTGGGACTTTTTGGAGCCTAGCCGCGTACGGGGCCCCGAAAACCAATCACTGCCTTCAGGATTTCTAAGGGCGTACATTTTTGATTTTACTCCTCACTACCTATCACAGTTTTGAAGGCCATAAAATGCCCAGATGGCATAAAACCCCCCCAAATGACCCCATTTTGGAAAGTAGACACCCAAAGCTATTTGCTTTGAGGCATGTTGAGTCCATGGAATGTTTTATATTTTGACACAAGTTGCGGGAAAGTGACAATTTTTTTTTTTTTTTTGCACAAAGTTGTCACTAAATGATATATTGCTCACACAGGCCATGGGCATATGTGGAATTGCACCCCAAAATACATTTAGCTGCTTCTCCTGAGTATGGGGATACCACATGTGTGGGACTTTTTAGGAACCTAGCTGCGTACGGGCCCCGAAAACCAATCACCGCCTTCAGGATTTCTAAGGGTGTAAACTTTTGATTTCACTCCTCACTGCCTATCACAGTTTCGGAGGCCATGGAATGCCCAGGTGGCACAAACCCCCCCCCCCCCAAATGACCCCATTTTGGAAAGTAGACACCCCAAGCTATTTGCTGAGAGGCATGGTGAGTATTTTGCAGCTCTCATTTGTTTTTGAAAATAAAGAAAGACAAGAAAAATTTTTTTTTTTTCAATTTTCAAAACTTTGTGACAAAAAGTGAGGTCTGCAAAATACTCACTATACCTCTCAGCAAATAGCTTGGGGTGTCTACTTTCCAAAATGGGGTCATTTGGGGGGGGGGGGTTGCCACCTGGGCATTCCATTGCCTCCGAAACTGTGATAGGCAGTGAAGAGTGAAATCAAAAATTTACGCCCTTAGAAAGCCTGAAGGCGGTGCTTGGTTTTCGGGGTCCCGTGCGCGGCTAGGCTCCCAAAAAGTCCCACACATATGGTATCCCCGTACTCAGGAGAAGCAACAGAATGTATTTTGGGGTGTAATTTCACATATTCCCATGGCATGTCTGAGCAATATATCATTTAGTGACAACTTTGTGCAAAAAAAAAAAACAATTGTCTCTTTCCCGCAACTTGTGTCACAATATAAAATATTCCATGGACTCGACATGCCTCTCAGCAAATAGCTTGGGGTGTCTACTTTCCAAAATAGGGTCATTTGGGGGGGGTTTGAACTGTCCTGGCATTTTATGCACAATATTTAGAAGCTTATGTCACACATCACCCACTCTTCAAACCAATTGCAGACAAAGCCCTTTCTGACACTTTTTGATTTCATGAAAATATTATTTTTTTTGCAAGAAAATTACTTTGAACCCCCACACATTATATATATTTTTTAAAGCAAATGCCCTACAGATTAAAATGGTGGGTGTTTCATTTTTTTTTTCCACACAGTATTTGGGCAGCAATTTTTCAAACGCATTTTTTGGGGAAAAAACACACTTTTTAAAATTGTAATGCACTAAAACACACTATATTGCCCAAATGTTTGATGAAATAAAAAAGATGATCTTAGGCCGAGTACATGGATACCAAACATGACATGCTTTAAAATTGCGCACAAACGTGCAGTGGCGACAAACTGAATACATTTTTAAAAGCCTTTAAAAGCCTTTACAGGTTACCACTTTAGATTTAAAGAGGAGGTCTACTGCTAAAATTACTACCCTCGATCTGACCTTCGCGGTGATACCTCACATGCATGGTGCAATTGCTGTTTACATTTGACGCCAGACCGATGCTTGCGTTCGCCTTAGCGCGAGAGCAGGGGGGACAGGGGTGCTTTTTTTTTTTCTTTATTATTTTTTTGCTTTTTTATCTTATTTTTAAACTGTTCCTTTCATTTTTTTTTTTTTAAATCATTTTTATTGTTATCTCAGGGAATGTAAATATCCCCTATGATAGCAATAGGTCGTGACAGGTACTCTTTTTTGAAAAAATTGGGGTCTATTAGACCCTAGATTTCTCCTCTGCCCTCAAAGCATCTGACCACACCAAGATCGGTGTGATAAAATGCTTTCCCAATTTCCCAATGGCGCTGTTTACATCCGACGAAATCTAAGTCATAAAATGCTCATAGCTTCCAGTTTCTTAGGCCATAGAGATGTTTGGAGCCACTCTGGTCTCTGATCAGCTCTATGGTCAGCTGGCTGAATCACCGGCTGCATTCTCAGGTTCCCTGTTGAGACAGGAGAGCCAGAGAAAAACACGGAAGACGGTGGGGGGGGCATTCCCTCCCACTGCTTGTAAAAGCAGTCTAGAGGCTAATTAGCCGCTAGGATTGCTTTTACATGAAAGCCAACTGCTGGCTGAAAAGAATGATACCAAGATGATACCTAAACCTGCAGGCATCATTCTGGTATAACCACTCAAAGTCGTGAATGGCGTACCTGAAGACAAAAAAATGGTTAACAATAAAGCAAAGTAAACGGTAAAGTATAAAAAATTGCATACCTGAAAAGCAAACATGATAAAACATAATAACAATAAAACATTGCAGAATAGAATACAGTAAAAAAGAGCAGAACAATAGAGTGAGAATAGAGAGAGAGAGAACAATAAAACGACAACTATTTTTTTTTATTTTATATTTTTGTTTGTGTTTTTATTTTTATTTTTTTACACTTTTTTTTGTAACTGTAACTTTTATAACTGTAACCAGTTCCAGGTTCGTGTCTCTCAAAATGCGATGGCATCTTGGGAGACCCTGTGAAAGTGCGCCTAGTCTGTGGAATGCTGTACCCTACGCTAATACTCAACTAGTGTATGGTAGCGTTCAAAACATTCACCAATGCAAAGACCAGGATTGTCAGGACAGGAGGGACAATAATAGCGGGTGTCACGCCTATATCCGCGCTTGCTGCAGACACAACATCTTTTTTTGGGGGGGTTCGTTGGGTAGGGGTACTCGGGAGGACATAAAGAAAATGCCTCTCATGCAGCCGACTGCATTTGGTTGGGGATGTGAATGGTGGAATTACGGGTGCTGCAGAAGTGGTGGGTTCCCAATTAGAATTGGCGAATGCAGCAGGAAGGGCATTATGGGCACAACGGGCCTGTGTTTGTCTTTTTGGTGGCAGCGGGACACTACTTGTGCTTGCCACCTCACCAGCTTGAACTGCACATATGGGACTCGCCACGTCACCAAGTGTTACTGCAGTGCTGGTTTGACTACGACCGGGGTGTACTAGGCCGCTGGTGCTTGCCAGTTCACCAAAACGCTACCAAAAAAACTGTTAGCGATCGCAGGGATCAGGCCTGACTCTGCAAACGCTGCAGTTATGCGTTTAGTGTTTTGTAAGTGACAGTAATCGATCGATACTGCACTTGGGTGGGCTGGGCCGGGCCAGGCGGAGGGGCAAAACGCAGGTGCTAGCAGGTATCTGGGCTGATCCCGCTAACACTGCGTTTTTGGGAACCCTAAACTGCTGGGGACGCTAGTATAGATCTGATCGGATCAGATATTGATCCGTTCAGATACTATACCACTAAGGGAGGTGTACGCTGAGTGCGTGGGTGTTAGCGGTACTGGCGCTAACCTGACGCTGTCTGGGGCAGGTGCTTGCCAGTTCACCAAAACGCTACCAAAAAAACTGTTAGCGATCGCAGGGGTCAGGCCTGACTCTGCGAACGCTGCAGTTATGCGTTTAGTGTTCTGTAAGTGACAGTGATCGATCGATACTGCACTTGGGTGGGCTGGGCTGGGCGGAGGGGCAAAATGCAGGTGCTAGCGGGTATCTGGGCTGATCCCGCTAACACTGCGTTTTTGGGAACCCTAAACTGCTGGGGACGCCAGTATAGATCTGATCGGATCAGATATTGATCCGTTCAGATACTATACCACTAAGGGAGGTGTACGGTGCGTGCGTGGGTGTTAGCGGTACTGGCGCTAATCTGACGCTGCCTGGGGCTGTTGCTTGCCAGTTCACCAAAACGCTACCAAAAAAACTGTTAGCGATCGCAGGGATCAGGCCTGACTCTGCAAACGCTGCAGTTATGCGTTTAGTGTTTTGTAAGTGTCAGTGATCGATCGATATTGCACTTGGGTGGGCTGGGCCGGACGGAGGGGCAAAACGCAGGTGCTAGCAGGTATCTGGGCTGATCCCGCTAACACTGCGTTTTTGGGAACCCTAAACTGCTGGGGACGCTAGTATAGATCTGATCGGATCAGATATTGATCCGTTCAGATACTATACCACTAAGGGAGGCGTATGCTGCGTGCGTGGGTGTTAGCGGTACTGGCGCTAATCTGACGCTGCCTGGGGCGACGCATATCACCGCCGGGCGATCAGGGGGCTAAACCTTTATTCGGTAATAAACGGCGGGTGCCCTGACACTATAAAAAATAAACGAACTAACCAGCGTCAACCGTAACGGTTATCAGTGGTGAAAGGGTTAACTAGGGGGCAATCAAGGGGTTAAAACATTTATTAGATAGTATATGGGGGTCCCTGACGCTATAAAACGCTGACGGCTAACCTAAATATTTACCTCCCTAACTAGCGTCACCAGCGACACTAATACAGCGATCAGAAAAATGATCGCTTAGTGACACTGGTGACGGGGGTGATCAAGGGGTTAAAACTTTATTAGGGGGGGTTAGGGGGGTACCCTAGACCTACAGGGGGCTAACACTCACTGCCCTACCACTTCTAACTGTCACAAACTGACACCATGCAGTAATCAGAAAAAAAAAAATACTGCTTGGTGTCAGTGTGACATGGGGGGAGGGGGGTGATTGGGGGGTGATCGGGGGGCGATCGGGGGGGATCAGGGGTGTAATGTGTGCCTGGCATGTTCTACTGTGTGTGTGTTGTGCACTCACATGTCTTCTCTCCTCGGCGCCGGAACGGAAACTGCCGAGCCGAGGAGAGATGGCATCACATCCTCTGCCTCTACTACACACAGGCAGGGGAGGATTCCGATTGGCTGGGAGCGATCGCGAGGGGGGGGGCCACGATCGGATGGCAGTCCCAGTCACAAGCCGACCGCCGCTGGCACCGGGGGGGGTCCGATCGGACCCCCCGCCCGCGGGAGGCAGATCACGTATGGGTACGTGATTCTGCCTGCCCGTGCCATTCTGCCGACGTATATCGGCGTGAGGCGGTCGGCAAGTGGTTAATGTAATAATGTCACTGGTCCCCAAAAAGTGTCATTTGGGGTCATATTTGTCCGTAGCAATGTTGCAGTCCCGCTAAAAATTGCAGATCGCTGCCATTACCAGTAAAAAAATAAATAAAAG
The DNA here is from genome assembly GCA_037952835.1 of Lithobates septentrionalis. Classification (NCBI taxonomy): domain Eukaryota; kingdom Metazoa; phylum Chordata; class Amphibia; order Anura; family Ranidae; genus Lithobates; species Lithobates septentrionalis. The sequence continues at coordinate 3,317,556 of JBBDGP010001163.1, read as the reverse complement.
TCCATAAATCTATCCCATAGTTTGTAGACGTGATAACTTTTGCGCAAACCAATCAATATACGTCTATTGCGATTTTTTTTTTTCTTACCAAAAATTAGTAGAAGAATACATATTGGCCTAAAACTGATATTTTTTTGGATATGTATTATAACAGAAAGTAAAACATTTGGTTTTTCTTTCAAAATGGTGAGTCTTTTTTTGTTTATAGCGCAAAATATAAAAACCGCAGAGGTGATCAAATACCTGCAAAAGAAAGCTCTATTTGAAGTTAGAGATCGGTTCTGCGTTGGACGAACGATGGGGATACTCTCGGGCTCTCATCCGTTTCCATATCCCCCTGAATCCTCGTGGTAAATTATTTGAGGTTCTGTGCCTTCTCTGCCTATGTCTTTGTGCTGTCGGCGTGGTGTCAGGCCGAGTGGGGATCCACGGGTCTGGCGGCATAAACGTGTTATACCAGTCAGGGACATCCACAGCCGGGATGTCCAGGGTGTCAAAAAGGGCTGCAAGTCGGCAGAGGTTTTCAGATGCGCTGTGCGGTTACCAGCGGTTGCTTGTAGGCAGAAGGGGAATTTCCACCGGTAGGGTATGCGTCTGTTATGCAGGGCTTGCAGTAAGGGACGGAGATCTCTCCTGTGTTGCAAAGTGATGGCTGACAAGTCCTGGAACAATTGAATACATGCCCCATCATGTTCCAGATGATCCTGATTGAGTGCAAGTCACAATATCTCTTCCTTTTCAGCAAAATTCACTAGGCAGCACAATGCATCTCTACGGGGATCAGTGTCTCTTCCCCTCGGCCTGAGAGCTCTATGACACCTTTCCATCTCCACAGGTGCGTCTGGTGGCCTACCCAGCAGAGTGTTAAAGATGGCCCAAATAGTAGCCTGTAACTGGGGCCCTTCGACTGATTCTGGTATGCCTCTTACAGGTAAATTGCGTCTGCGGCCCCTGTTTTCGAGGTCTTCCAAGTGTCTGTGCATATCCATCAGGTGCTGTGCATGTACACTGGTGACGTTTTGTACTTGTTGGATTGTTGCCCCATTTGTCATAGCCGCTGCTTCCACATGTTCCAGCCTAGAGGCCACCGCTCTGTCTGTTTTGAGGTCAGATATGGCTGCAAAAAGTGTGCTTTTAATGTCAGTGGCAAACAGCTGAAGATCTGCTAGTCATAATAGGGGAGAAGGGAGCGAGCTGAGTGTACCTGCAGCTGTGGAAGCTCCAGGAGTGTCAGCGGTGGCGGTGGGGGAACTCTGATCCGAGGCCTGAGATGCGGCCTGTGGGTCCGAGTGTTGCGTACGAAACATTGCCAGTATATTGCGGCTCAGCTGCGTGGATGAGTCCTGCGGGGACCGGATGGCAGATGAGCTCCTCCCAGTCATCCTCGCTGCTGTGTGCAAGGTTTATCCCGCTAATGATATGCTCTTTAGAAGCTCTGGGTGGTGGAGCTCTCAGATTATGCTTCCATCTTTCTCCGGTGCCAGGCCACGCCCCCCTGTAATATTTTTATACAATATGTATTTATTTTTATATAAATGTGAGTACCTGATCTTTTATTCTCTATGCAATAAACTCTGAATATTTAAAAATATACTACACTATAGAGGCTCCTTGTTTCCTCTTTACACTATCCGGTTTGATGCATTTGAGCAGTGTTTGGCTATTCACCAAGTCCTGGAGAAAGGCAACCAGAGGAATCACCTTCTAGGCTCTGCATACACTGGAACTCCTCAGGAGGAACGGATAGGAGTCCCCCCTCTTCCCTTTGAGTGACCACCAACCCCCTCTGTTTTCATTGAATGCTGCTTAGTTTACAGCAGTAAGGTAAGAAGTTAGTACACCTACGAGTGTCATTTGCACCAAAGATTCACAGCACTAAAGTCACAGTGCCACTTGTTGTTGTCAGCTAGCACCTTTGCTTACACTTTGCACCTTCCCAATGTTGAAAGATAAACATCACTTTCAGACTGTGATTTATCTGCACCATTTGCACTTTTATATACGGACTATTGTTGAATAATATTATTTTATATATTTTTAATTTTTACTTTATGTATTTTGGACGTTTGAGTATTTATACCCAACAGTCACTTTACTTGCATCCATTGCACATCTATTGCACTTTACTGATTATTATCATAATTGTGGATCAAGGCATTTGATAATTTACATACATCAGTATGTGCATTACTTGAATTGATATATATATTGTCACTGTATTTTAGCATTTTATTTTTATTGGAGCGCAACACCATCTATTGATTTTCTATATACCTTACTGTGGGTAGTGTTTGACCCTCACGGTGTTTTTGCTGCACCATAGGAATTTCTGTACTATACAATTCTCCATATTAGTGCGGGAATATTCACTTTTCTATGTGAAAGGGGTCTCACCAGGAGTGGGCGGTCCATTAGGGGCACTGGGGCACCACCCCCCTGCAGGGCACTGTACTCATACGTTTGTAAGAGTTTTTTTTTCAAGCCACATTATTAGAGCCTGAGTTCTAATTGGCTTGACAAAAGTTGGGCTCGGGGTGCAGAGCATTACACCCCAAACCCACCCACTTGTGACAATAGCAAATTAATATTCGCTATTGTCTTCAGGCTTCTCCTCCTGACCAATTGGGATCGATCCAGTTGGCCAGGAGGAGAAGCTAAGGTATCCATGGAGGGGTGAGTGCGGGGGGACCGTCACTGTGAAGGGGCGAGTGTGGGCGGACCTGGGGGGGTCTTACTATGTTTGTGTTTTTTTTTTTACTTTTTACATTTTTTTTTACAGTCATATATTATTTTTTTTTCGGTGAGATATCAGAGGTCTAAACAGACCACCATATCTCTTTTTTTGAGACAGAGAAATGGACTGAAGATAGTGCCTTTTCTCTGCAGCACTTTACTTGAATGAATGAGGAATCTGTATAGAGATCAGTGCAGGGAGAAGCTGCAGGCGGCGGGTGGGGGAAGTAGAGATACCGTTCGGAGTGGCCATGGTTCTGGGGTGCGGGGGCAGTTGGGGGGGTGATCTGACTGGTGGGGAGGGACACATCTGGATCCCCCAAGCCCCATGCAGCACCTGAAGCCGCCAGGAGTGGAAGAGAAGGGATGTCTGCTAATGATGGTGGCTGCGGGGAGCGGGTTTACAGGGGGGGTCGGATTGGGTGGAGGGGGGTAATTAGTGCTGGGGGGTGAAGAATGGGGGTGAAGGGGATAGGAGAGGAGAGTAGGGGGCCAGTTTTAGATGGAAGGGTGCGGCGGGGGTGGAGAGGCAGGGGACAAGGAAGCGGCAGCATGGGTGTGGGGGGGCAGTCATATTAGGGGTTAATAACTCTGATCAGCAGGTTGTAATCCACTGATCAGAGTTATAGAATTGTTCAGCAGAGTCTGCTGAACAATTCTGATATAAGCTTATGGTCATTGAAGTAATCATAAGTTTATCGGAGAGGGAGAAAGGAGGTCCGTACGCCGTACTGACTTGGCCACCTGCAGGCACTTCTGTAGGTCTGTGCGGCGTACGGACTTGGCACTGAAAGGGTTAAGTTTGATTTTTGCAGACTCTAAATACGTATTTTATAAGTGCAAACAATTTCATACCCGTATTAATGTTATTGTATTAAATCTAGCTTTAAATCTAGTCCATACCAGACTCTTATCTGAGCATGCAGCCTGGAGGTCAGGATGGGGGGGAGCGATCGCCCCACCCCCCTCCTGAGGCGTACCAGGCCACATGCCCTCAACATGGGGAGGGTGCTTTGTGGTCCCCCCAAAGCACCTTGTCTCCATGTTGATGGGGATAAGGGCCTCTTCCCAACAACTCTGGCCGGTGGGTGTCGGAGTCTGTGGGTGGGGAGCTTATCAGAATCTGGAAGCCCCCTTTAACGAGGGGGCCCCTGCCCCACCATGTGAATGAGTATGGGGTACATTGTACCCCTACTCATTCACCAAAAAAGTAGTGTAATTTGACAAAAGAAAAGACAATAGCCAGTTTTTGACAAGTCCATTATTAAAAATGTCTTCTTCCTCCAGTCTTCCTCTGGCTTCTCCTTCCCTGATTCTTCCTTCGGTCTTCCTCTGGCTTCTTCTTCTGGTCCTCTTCTTCCTCTGCCACTATTTCCGCCACCAACCCGCTGAAGATCCAAAAACGACCCTCCTGCGGCTGTGCCCGCAGATCTGTCCGCTTCCATGGCGCACATGTCATATATATCTATGGGGCGTGGACTGGATGGCATCATCTGGAGACCCTGCTCAGAGGCGGCTCTAGGCTTTCTGAGGCCTTAGGTGAAACTTACACATGAGACCCCAATCACGCCCATAATGGGATAAAAAATTAAATTAAAAAAAATGGCTGCAAAAAGATGGACAGATCTAGCACACAGTACTCACCCATCAGACATATGCAGCCAATAAAACATCTGGGGCCCAGCAAGGTGGCAACCCCTCTAAGAATTTCCGGTGTCTTGGGAGAATGGGAAGGGGATGTCACCGAGTCATTCCACATCCACAGAGGAAGTAGAGTGGGGGGATCCCAGCACAGCGCAGGGGGAGAGAGAGAGGGGGAGGGAGAGAGAGGAGGGGAGAGAGAGAGAGAAAAAGGGGGAGAGAGAGGGGGAGGAAATGATTGTGAGCGATATAGGGGGAGAGCAAGAGGGGAGAAAGAGAGGGGGAGGGAGAGAGAAAGAGGGGGAGAGAGAGGGAAGGGGAAAGAGAGAGAGGGGGAGCGAGAGGGGAGCAAGACATTGTGAGAGAGTGGGAGGGAGAGTGGGAGAGAGAGAGGGGAAGAGAGGGTGAGCGAGAGGGGGAGAAAGAGAAGGTGAACGAGGGGGTAGAGAAAGGGTGCGCAAAATGGGGAGAGAGAGGTGGAGAGAGAAAGAGAGGGGAGGGGGAGAGAGAGAGGGACTGGAGGGGGAGAGAGAGGGAGGGGAGGGGGGATAGAGAGAGAGGGAAGGGAGGCGGGAGAGAGAGAGAGCGAGGGAAGGGGGAGAGAGAGAGAGGGAGATAGTGGTGGTAAGGGGTAAGAGAGAGGAGTGTGGTGAGAGAGAGGGGGAGGGAGAGAGAGAGAGAGGGCGGAGAGGGGAGGGGGGTAAGAGAGAGCGGGGGGAGAGAGGGAGAGAGAGAAAGAGAGAGGGGGTAAAAGAAAGAGGGGGAGGGAAAGAGAGAGAAAGAGAGAGGGGGAGAGGGGGAGTGACAGGGGGTAAGAGAGGGGGAGGTGAGAAAGGGGGGGGTGAGGGAAAGGGGGTGAGAGAGATCTCTAGCCCTGTCCCTGTCTGCAGCCCCTCCTGTGCCCCATGTCCCAGTCTGTGAAAGCACTGGGGGGGAAAGAGCAGGAGAGTGCTGGGGGCGGGGAGTGCTGGAGGGTGGGGGCGGAGAGTGCTGGGGGGGTGGGGGCCGGAGAGTGCTGGGGGGTGGAAACCGAAGAGTGCTAGGGGGTGAGGGCCTGGAGAGTGTTGGGGGCCGGAGAGTACTGGGGGGTGGGGATGCAGAGTGCTGGGGGGGTGGGGGCCGGAGAGTGCTGGGAAAGGTGGAGAGCACTGGAGGGGTGGGGGCTGAAGAGCACTGGGGGGAGCTTGAGAGGGGGGAGAAGGAATTGGAGTGGAGAGCAGGGGGTGCTGACGTAATGGGGCGAAGCCAGGGAGGACAAGGATGGGCTGGAGAGCAGGAGGGGCGGAGCCAGGGGGCACAAGGAGGGGCTGGAGAGCAGGAGGGGCAGAGCCAGGGAGCACAAGGAGAGGCCAGAGAGCACGGGGATGCAGAAAAAGGTAGATAGGAGGAGCGGTGGGGAGACTGTACATAGTGGAATTGATTTTTCCATATTACTCCATGCAGCCGCTGAATGATCACTTCTCTTCCTCTCCTTCCTGCAGACATTCAGCGGCTGCATGGAGTAATATGGAAAAATCAATTCCACTATGTGCAGTCTCCCCACCACTCCTCCTATTCAGACACACAGGGAGGCTGCACAGACACTCACCTTCTCTCCGGTCAGCCAGGCAGCATAAGAGCTCCTTCCTCTTCACAATCATGGGGCACTGCAGCTCAGCTGGATAGCTTTAGCGCCCCCCCCCCGTCCCCGACTGCAGAACCAAAAAGGAGGCAGGTGCGGAGAGGTCGGGTGAGCGGCACAGGCAGAAGGAGCAGCTCAGCTGCAGGTCCCACATGGACATCCTGCCCGCATGCCTTGGAGCCGAGTGCTATCATCCAGTCGCTGCCGCCACCTAGAGGCCTCTACTGTCCCGCTCCCCACACTTGCTACCACCAGACCGGGATGAGACCTTGACAACATCAGTGATTGATCACAGGCAAATTAGGCAGCCGCGAGGCCCCTGTGACTGCGGGGCCTTAGGCGATCGCCTAATTTGCCTAATTAGAGAGCCGCCTCTGCCCCTGCCCCCTTGTGACATCACAGACCCATCATGTCCTGGGCAGTGAAGTCACAAGGGGTGGGGTTTCTGAATGATGTCATCCGCCCCATCGCATCATCGGAAGAGGTTTATTTTTTGAATCTTCAGCAGGTCGGTGGCAGCAGTGGTGGCGGAAGAAGGAGAAGGCCAGAGGAAGAAGCGGGGAAGAAGAAGCCGGAGGAAGACCGAAGGAAGAAGCTGTAGGCTGATGGAGGAAGAGGAAGGAAGACGCGGAGGAAGAGGACAACATTTTTAATAAAGGACTTGTCAAAAACTGGCTAGTGTCTTTTGTCACATTACACTACTATTTTGGTGAATGGGTAGGGGCATACTCATTCCCATTTGGGGTGGGATATGGGGGCCCCTTGTTAAAGGGGGCTTCCAGATTCTGATAATCCCCCCCGCCTGCAGACCCCGACAACCACCGGCCAGGGTTGTCGGGAAATGGCTCTTGACCCCTCTTCATGTTGAGGGCATGTGGCCTGGTATGGTTCAGGAAGGGGGGCACTCGCTCGTCCCCCCCTTTTCCTGACCTCCAGGCTGCATGCTTGGATAAGGGTCTGGTATGAATTTTGGGAGGGACCCTACGTCAATTTATTTAAAAATTTTGGCGTGGACTGGGGGGACCCTATGCTGTTTTTTTCATTGATTTTTCATCTATATTGCTGGTAGCCGGCAATACATTACAGCCACAAATTTCAATTACATTTTTTCCTTTCGAAATGTCATTATTGCTGTGGCACTGTTATACACATTGCACAGATGTGCCACTTTACAGGCAGACTAAGGGCACCCCCCTAGGCATGATATTTAAAGGATTCATTTTTATTATTTCACTTTAAGCATCAATAAAATCACTGCTCCTGAAAAAACGATCTCCATACACTTTTTTATGGCAAATAACTTGCATACAAGCCTTCATTGAGGACTTTTGATTTTGCAGGTTCAAGCCCCATTGACTTCAACTATTCTCATATATGCCAGTTTGACAGGCATGTTTGCCGGCAATAGCGTGATTTTCCATTTGCATGTCCGCCAAGTTGAAGTCTTAATTGGCTTAACTGGGCGCTATTATCATGTACCGCGGGATATTTGCGCTATAGTAAATGACCCCCTGTATGTTTGAATCATACACTAACTTAGTGGTCTCCAAACTGCATCCCGGAGGCCAGATGTGGCCCTTTGCTTGCCTTTATCTGGCCCTTGGTGCACTATTGCTCCCACTGACACCAACAATGGGGCATAATTCCAGTCCCTAATACCAACTATAGGGCACTATTCCTCCCACTGACACTAATGATAGGGCACTATTTCTCCCACTGACACTAGTGATGGGACACATTCATTCTACTGACACCAATAATGGGGAACTATTCCTCCTAATGACACCAATGATGGGGCACTATTCTACCTACTGACACCAATGATGGGGCACTTATTCATTCCACTGACACCAATGATGGGGCAATATTCCTCCTACTGACACCAATGATGGGACACTTTTCATTCTCTTGATACCAATGATGGGGCACTATTCCCTCTACTGACACCAATGATGGGGCACTATTCCTTCCCCTGATACCAACGATGGGGCACTATTCCTCCTACTGACACCAATGGTGGGGCACTATTCCTCCTATTGACACCAATGATGGGGCACTATTCCTCCTACTGACACCAATGATGGGGCACTATTCCTCCTACTATGGGAAAGAAGTGTCACCGGAACCTCGAAGATAGTTAAGTAAAAAAAAAGGGATTTGGAATGAAATAAGAAAAAAGACAAATAGGAAAATTATATATATATATATATATATATATATATATATATATATATATATATATATATATATATATATATATATATATTTATTTTTATTTATTTTTTTCATTTTATTATGATTTTTTTTTTTTACTTTATCCTTATTTTTTTTTCCTTTTCGTCCTTTTCCTATTTCATTCCAATTCCCTTTTTTTTACTTTCCTATCTTCGAGGTGCAGTGGTCATGACTCATTTTCACAATTGGTTTTCACATCTTTTCCTCCCTTCTTAGCCCCTTAGCTGTAGCGGTGCCTTGCATGTCGTTTTAACCCTTTGTTTGGGCCACTAGCTGGGGGTTAAAAGCACCCCGATAGCAGCTGAAAACCTCTGCAAAAGCGACAGTAAAACGTCAGTAAAGTGCCGCTAAAAATAGCGGTGTTTTGCCGTCAATGCCTGCCCGTTCCAGTGTGAAAGCAGCCAAGGGTAAGCCAACCTGGTCTATGACTCCCCTCTGTGACATTAGTACTCCAGGTGTTTTCTGTGACTGGATTATTAGCCAATAGGGATGAGCTTCGAGTTCGAGTCGAACTCATGTTCGACTCGAAAATTGGCTGTTCGCAAGTTCGCCGAACAGCGAATAATTTGGGGTGTTTGCGGAAAATTCGAATGCCGCGCAACACCCTTTAAAAGTCTATGGGAGAAATCCAAAGTGCTAATTTTAAAGGCTAATATGCAAGTTATTGTCATAAAAAGTGTTTGGGGACCTGGGTCCTGCCCCAGGGGACATGGATTAATGCAAAAAAAAGTTTTAAAAACGGCCGTTTTTTCAGGAGCAGTGATTTTAATAATGCTTAAAGTCAAACAATAAAAGTGTAATATCCCTTTAAATTTTGTACCTGGGGGGTGTCTATAGTATGCCTGTAAAGGGGCGCATGTTTCCTGTGTTTAGAACAGTCTGACAGCAAAATGATATTTTGAAGGAAAAAACTCATTTAAAACTACCGCGGCTATTGCATTGCCGACAATACACATAGAAGTTCATTGATAAAAACGGCATGGGAATTCCCCAAAGGGGAACCCCGAACCAAAATTTAAAAAAAAAAATGACGTGGGAGTCCCCCTAAATTCCATACCAGGCCCTTCAGGTCTGATATGGATATTAAGGGGAGCCCTGTGCCAAGAAAAAAAAAACGGCGTGGGGTCCCCCCAAAAATCCATACCAGACCCTTATCTGAGCACGCAACCTGGCAGGCCACAGGAAAAGAGGGGGGACAAGGGTGCGGCCCCCCCTCCCTCCTGAACCGTACCAGGCCACATGCCCTCAACATTGGGAGGGTGCTTTGGGGTAGCCCCCCAAAACACCTTGTCCCCATGTTGAGGAGGACAAGGGCCTCATCCCCACAACCCTGGCCGGTGGTTGTGGGGGTCTGCGGGCGGGGGGCTTATCGGAATCTGGAAGCCCCCTTTAACAAGGGGACCCCCAGATCCCACCCCCCCCGGGTGAAATGGTAAGGGGGTACTTACCCCTACCATTTCACTAAAAAACTGTCAAAAATGTTAAAAATGACAAGAGACAATTTTTGACAATTCCTTTATTTAAATACTTCTTCTTTCTTCTATCTTCCTTCATCTTCTGGTTCTTCTGGTTCTTCTGGCTCTTCTGGTTCTTCCTCCGGCGTTCTCGTCCAGCATCTCCTCCGTGGCATCCTCTATCTTCTTCTCCTCGGGCCGCTCCGCACCCATGGCATGGGGGGGAGGCTCCCGCTCTTCTCTTCTTCTTTTCTTCTCTTCTTCTCTTCTTCATTTTCTTCTCCGGGTCGCTCCGCACCCATGCTGGCATGGAGGAAGGCTCCCGCTGTGTGACAGCGCTCCTCGTCTGACAGTTCTTAAATAACGGGGGGCGGGGCCACCCGGTGATCCCGCCCCCCTCTGACGCACGGGACATGACGGGACTTCCCTGTGGCATTCCCAGTGATGTCACAGGGAAGTCCCGTCAAGTCACCGTGCGTCAGAGGGGGGCGGGGTCACCGGGTGGCCCCGCCCCCCGTTATTTAAGAACTGTCAGACGAGGAGCGCCGTCACACAGCGGGAGCCTCCCTCCATGCCAGCATGGGTGCGGAGCGGCCCGGAGAAGAAAATGAAGAAGAGAAGAACAGAAGAAGAGAAGAAAAGAAGAAGAGAAGAGCGGGAGCCTCCCCCCCATGCCATGGGTGCGAAGCGGCCCGAGGAGAAGAAGATAGAAGACGCCGCGGAGGAGATGCTGGACGAGAACGCCGGAGGAAGAACCAGAAGAGCCAGAAGAACCAGAAGATGAAGGAAGATAGAAGAAAGAAGAAGCATTTAAATAAAGGAATTGTCAAAAACTGTCTCGTCATTTTTAACATTTTTGACAGTTTTTTAGTGAAATGGTAGGGGTAAGTACCCCCTTACCATTTCACACAGGGGGGGGGCCGGGATCTGGGGGTCCCCTTGTTAAAGGGGGCTTCCAAGATTCCGATAAGCCCCCTGCCCGCAGACCCCCACAACCACCGGCCAGGGTTGTGGGGATGAGGCCTATGTCCTCATCAACATGGGGACAAGGTGTTTTGGGGGGCTACCCCAAAGCACCCTCCCAATGTTGAGGGCATGTGGCCTGGTATGGTTCAGGAGGGGGGGCGCACTCTTGTCCCCCCCTCTTTTCCTGCGGCCTGCCAGGTTGCGTGCTCGGATAAGGGTCTGGTATGGATTTTTGGGGGAACCCCACGCCATTTTTTTTTTTTTTTTTTGGTGCGGGGTTTACCTTAAAATCCATACCAGACCTGAAGGATCATGTATGGAATTTAGGGGGAACCCCACGTCATTTTTTTTTTACATTTTGGCCGGGGTTCCCCTTAATATCCATACCAGACCTGAAGGGCCTGGTATGGAATTTAGGGGGACTCCCACGTCATTTTTTTTTTAAATTTTGGTTCGGGGTTCCCCTTTGGGGAATTCCCATGCCGTTTTTATCAACGAACTTCTATGTGTATTGTCGGCAATGCAATAGCCGCAGTAGTTTTAAATGAGTTTTTTCCTTCAAAATGTCATTTTGCTGTCAGACTTTTCTAAACAAAGGAAACATGCGCCCCTTTACAGGCATACTATAGACACCCCCCAGGTACGAAATTTAAAGGAATATTACACTTTTATTGTTTGACTTTAAGCATTATTAATATCACTGCTCCTGAAAAAACGGCCGTTTTTAAAACTTTTTTTGCATTGATCCATGTCCCCTGGGGCAGGACCCAGGTCCCCAAACACTTTTTATGACAATAACTTGAATATTAGCCTTTAAAATTAGCACTTTTGATTATTCATGTTCGTGTCCCATAGACTTTAACGGTGTTCGCGTGTTAGAACAAACTTTTTTCCTGTTCGCATGTTCTGGTGCGAACCGAACAGGGGGGTGTTCGGCTCATCCCTATTAGCCGACAATGAAGAGAAAAACCAACACACAGAGATGTAGATTCTGAAGCTGAATTTAATCAAGTACCATATCAGCAAAAAAAGTGACACCAATTTTGCAAAAGCAGCGACCCTCTGGTTCAAGTTGACAGACAGGTTATCAACCAAGCAGGAGTCCCTGACAAAAGCTATTCCCTTAGCTAGATGGGTCCTTCTAACAGGGAGCTATTTGCTGCTGTTTTTGTGTTGCATTTAGAAGTGTCACTTAAGCCATTTCTGTTTTACCTGGAACTGTCTCAAGTAAGCCTTCCAGCAAGTGAAAAAAATCATCTTGTTGTTTTCCAGTTATTTCTAAACATATATATTTATAATTAACCCAATAGATGCTATTATAGTTTCAATAATCACTTTATGCATTTCTTAAGCTGGTGTTGTTATAAACAAATGTACTTCAATTAAATCTGTATCGGAGTAGGCCGTACCATTGGTAAGAGAGTATATATTTGGCTGCTAATAGCAACCAGATGGAGGAATATTGGGGAATTTTGAACATGGCTTTAGTCAGGCTACAGGGCTGGTGGTCATGGTCTTGTTCTCCATCAGCTTCTGCAACATCGTAGAGAGTTAATAAACAAGAATGAGTGTATGTTTGAAGGGTGTAGTTTGTTCTGTGGGAACAAGTAATAGAGACTCTGGGGACCTTAAGGTTATCTTGCACTTATGCCTCGTTTCCACTGAGCGGATCGGTTCGGGTCAGTACAGTTTGGAAGGCCTAGAATGGTCCGGCCTATTCTGGTGAGCGTTTCCATTGCAAGTCGGACCGACAGGGGCCATACGTGGGTTTAGAAAAAATGCCTAGCATGGCGTCACACGTCCACCAATCAGTGGAATGTATCGTAGCTCCGCCCTAAACGAACCATACCATTTTCTATGGCCCCACATCTGAAGCAGGACCCTGAATGGTGCTGTTCGGCTGTATGGGAAGCTTTCATAATGGAAACACTCAAAATAGCGTACCGTACCAAACTGAACCGATCCGCTCAGTGGAAACGAGGCATTAGTCAGCTTTTTATGGCTCAATAATGTCAGATTTCTTCTGTAAAGTCACAGTTTGGATGTCCAGAGAATTACAAAAGTTGATTTAGCTGGTATTAATGAGCGGTATATCGTACGTTAAATTATATGTAAACCCATGTGCCTGCTGTACCATGCACTTGCATGGGAAAGTATCTTGTTCTCTTTGTATTGCTTCTTTTGTGTGAAATCCCTGGTGATCCTGCCAATCCCTCTAGTTTCCTATTAAAAATGGACCACACAAAGCAGGAGAACACACCGTGGTCAGTTCTCTAGCAATGATGGAAACTCAGCCTGCTTTCCTCCAATGTTCAGACTTGTGCTGACATGCCCCCCACTCTTTGCCCTGCATAGCCTTTCACTGGGAAGTTCAGTGTGCTTCTGTTTCTTCTCCCCTAGCTCATATGCAGCTGAGAACAGAGATTAGGTGATTACTTATAAAAGTGGGGGAAAAAGGGTATTTGTAATGTTTTTTATACCTTTACACAAATGTTGTGCCTTTCATTTCAATTTTAAACTGAATGGGTTGTTTTACAAAGTACAGATTTACAATCACTTTAACTAGATTTTTTTGGTCAAAATTGTATGAATATATAATTGAAAAACAATAACATAGTGCTTTCCTCTTTGCTGTAAAAGTGCCTAGTGTAAATATTTAATAAACTGGATCCTTCTACAACATATATATGTATTTATTTAATTATTTTATTGTTTAATTCATTTACAATAAAGGAATACTGAAAGAGGTTGCAAAGACTGCTACAGCTGAAATTAACCATATGTGCAACATATATTCTTTACTACTGCCCCCCTCATCTAAAGTGATAGCTACAAACTAGCATTTATATATTGTCATTGTTTTATTTAATTCTGCAACATTTATTCATTTTCAGTACAAGTATAGATAAATGTTTTTTTCTCTACAAACATCCTAATCATTTATCACATTGACTATTGTGAATGTGTTAAATGTCATTTATCGAGAAGCTGTTATAGTTTTTTACTACATGTATTTGATATGCAGGGAAGAATTGAATTAATACTTCAGAACCACATCCTCCATCTGTTAAGTGCAAAGCAAGATGTGAGTCATAGTTTTCCCTTCTTCTCCTTGTAAATGTCATTGATTATGTGCAGAGCTAATTATGTCATGACAAGTTAAATGGAATCAAAAAGACAGTTTACCCTCAGTCCTCACCCACAGGAACAAGTTAAAAAAGGAGACCTTTGAAAAGCCTATACGCGCAATATAATATTTTCCTATATTAATATTTAGGAACTTCAACGCTTATTACAGAAACGCTCTATGTGGAAGAGCAAAAATCGGTATATTTAATTTAAACATACATTTCAGCAGTCACTAAGGCAGTAATTAGCTTTACAATCTCAGTGGATACACATTACTAAAGTTTGGCTTTGGTTCAGTTTATCTGGGTCCACCAGACTGGCATAGACTAAATCATCAGACTTCCGAGGTCCTGGAGAACTAAGACACATGTACTGCCTCCTTCAAGATATACCTGTCATCTGCCTGACAGCGTCACATTCTAAAGCACCCACCTTCCCTGATACTTCATAGGAGAAGCACACTGAGGTCACATGCTTCCCAGTTGAAGCTTACTGAGGTCATTTTATGGCTTCCTGCATTCTCATAGTAGCATTCCTTTTAGGGTTCTTGTTTTCCCAAGAAACAGCCCTGCCTGTTGCTAGAGGAGATCACATTTTTTAACCTGGGCTCATGAGGTCGAAGGTGGGAAGAGTAGTTCCAAACTGCTTGGTTTTATTCAACCATCTTGACCAACTGGTCTGCTAGCTCTGGGTCTGCTTGGTTCTTCCACCTCTGAAGTACCTGAGGCAGAGCCCTTGGAAAACAGACCATTGTGACCTTTACAGCAATTGGAGGAACTGCAGGTACCTCTGGTTGCAACCATTTTTTACAAGGTGGACTGTGGACTAGTTTATTAATTTATGAGTATGGTAACTTTTATGTAATCCCAATATATAGCTTCTAACACAAACTCCACCCACTGTGCTTTAGGCCATCTCACTCTCTTTATGTAATCCCCCTTATATAATCATGATGCAATATTGTTTAAAAAAGTGGCTTGTCCTGATTGTCAGGAGCAACTGATGAGACATCATGGGTCCAGGCAACAATCTGGGCTATCACCTTTTTTAAAGTTTGCCAATGCCAATGTCATAGGTTGCACTTGATGGACTGGTGTCTTTTTTCAACCTCACCTACTATGTAACTATGTAGTCTCTACAACCTCTGTAGTCTGGGCCAAAGCTGCCACCTGAATTCCATTGACTTTTAGAAACCTGCCACCTGTGTGGCAAACATTTGGTTCATTTCTTACTGACAAGCAAGCAGTGACCATTACAGGCTACATTAGACGTTTCTTAATTTTTTTCCCAAGTGAAATAATCCAGACTCTGAACCCAGAAGAAGACTGGGAGAAGATGGAAGCTCTGGTAATGAGGGAAAGCATGATGTCAAATTGCTGGAAGGTGGGGGAGAGTGTTTTTTCAAGGTAAGTGGGTCATAACTAGGGATGAGCTTCATGTTCGAGTCGAACCCATGTTCAACTCGAACATCGGCTGTTCGACCGTCCGTCGAATTGCGAACGATATGGGCCGTTCGCGCCAAATTCGTGTGGCGCGTCATGGCCCATAATTCACTGCGGCATCGCAGTGCATTGCTGGCTGATGATTGGCCAAGCATGCACTATGACCCGCATGCTTGGCCAATCACAGCGCCGTCAGTAGAGAGAGCTGTAATTGGCCAAAGCCAGGGGATTTAGTACACGCCCCACACTATATAAGGCCGCCTGCACGGCGGCCCTGTGTAGTGTGTGTTCCGGTGTGCTGAGAGATAGAGAGAGAGAGAGACAGTGTCATTTGATTTAAGTTAGATAGATTAGGCAGAACAGTCAGTCAGTTAGCTGCACTTGTATTGTGTATATATATGCATCCCAGGTGTTGCATATATATATATACACTGTATTCAGTTTAGCTAGATCCGTTCCTGTTATCTTCTATCTAGACTATTTACATTTAGTGCAGTGCGTCCTGCTCACAGTGTTCAGCTAGATCCGTTCCTGTTATCTTCTAGACTATTTACATTTAGTGCAGTGCGTCCTGCTCACAGTGTTCAGCTAGATCCGTTCCTGCTATTTACATTTAGTGCAGTGCGTCCTGCTCACAGTGTTCAGCTAGATCCGTTCCTGCTATTTACATTTAGTGCAGTGCGTCCTGCTCACAGTGTTCAGCTAGATCCTTTCCTGCTATTTACATTTAGTGCAGTGCGTCCTGCTCACAGTGTTCAGCAAGATCCGTTCCTGTTATCTTCTAGACTATTTACATTTAGTGCAGTGCGTCCTGCTCACAGTGTTCAGCTAGATCCGTTCCTGTTATCTTCTAGACTATTTACATTTAGTGCAGTGCGTCCTGCTCACAGTGTCCAGCTAGATCCGTTCCTGTTATCTTCTAGACTATTTACATTTAGTGCAGTGCGTCCTGCTCACAGTGTTCAGCTAGATCCGTTCCTGTTATCTTCTAGACTATTTACATTGAGTGCAGTGCGTCCTGCTCACAGTGTTCAGCTAGATCCGTTCCTGTTATCTTCCTACTGACAGGCAGGCTTGTCTGGTTACAGTATATAAAGCTACCTGAAGAAAATTACAGGTGTTCTATTTGATCCTATTAGTACCACGGTCAGGCAGCTAGACTATTTACATTTAGTGCAGTGCGTCCTGCTCACAGTGTTCAGCTAGATCCGTTCCTGTTATCTTCCTACTGACAGGCAGGCCTGTCTGGTTACAGTATATAAAGCTACCTGAAGAAAATTACAGGTGTTCTATTTGATCCTATTAGTACCACGGTCAGGCAGCTAGACTATTTACATTTAGTACAGTGCGTCCTGCTCACAGTGTTCAGCTAGATCCGTTCCTGTTATCTTCCTACTGACAGGCAGGCTTGTCTGGTTACAGTATATAAAGCTACCTGAAGAAAATTACAGGTGTTCTATTTGATCCTATTAGTACCACGGTCAGGCAGCTAGACTATTTACATTTAGTACAGTGCGTCCTGCTCACAGTGTTCGGCTAGATCCGTTCCTGTTATCTTCCTACTGACAGGCAGGCTTGTCTGGTTACAGTATATAAAGCTACCTGAAGAAAATTACAGGTGTTCTATTTGATCCTATTAGTACCACGGTCAGGCAGCTAGACTATTTACATTTAGTGCAGTGCGTCCTGCTCACAGTGTTCAGCTAGATCCGTTCCTGTTATCTTCCTACTGACAGGCAGGCTTGTCTGGTTACAGTATATAAAGCTACCTGAAGAAAATTACAGGTGTTCTATTTGATCCTATTAGTACCACGGTCAGGCAGCTAGACTATTTACATTTAGTACAGTGCGTCCTGCTCACAGTGTTCAGCTAGATCCGTTCCTGTTATCTTCCTACTGACAGGCAGGCTTGTCTGGTTACAGTATATAAAGCTACCTGAAGAAAATTACAGGTGTTCTATTTGATCCTATTAGTACAACGGTCAGGCAGCTAGACTATTTACATTTAGTGCAGTGCGTCCTGCTCAGTGTTCAGCTAGATCCGTTCCTGTTATCTTCCTACTGACAGGCAGGCTTGTCTGGTTACAGTATATAAAGCTACCTGAAGAAAATTACAGGTGTTCTATTTGATCCTATTAGTACCACGGTCAGGCAGCTAGACTATTTACATTTAGTACAGTGCGTCCTGCTCACAGTGTTCAGCTAGATCCGTTCCTGTTATCTTCCTACTGACAGGCAGGCTTGTCTGGTTACAGTATATAAAGCTACCTGAAGAAAATTACAGGTGTTCTATCCCAGCTTAGTGCAGCTACAGGCCATTAGTATGTCTGGAAGGCCAAGAAGGAGAGGCAGACAGTCACAAGCCAATAAGAGAGGGCAAGCAGGCTCTGTGTCTAGTGCTGGTCGTGGAGACGGTGCATCCTCATCAGCACGTGGCCATGGGACACGCTTGGCCTTTTTTTCGGCAGCTGGCCGTGTTGAGCCGCAACATGCGGAAGACTTGGTCGAGTGGATGACCAAGCCGTCCTCATCCTCCTCAACCTCTCTCACCCATGCCCAGGGTGCTTTGTCTGGCAAAGCAGCGGCCTCTTCCCTCAGCTCAATGTCATCAGTGACTCCTTCCCTAGCTCCACCATGTCCTCCTGAGGATTCCCTCGAACTGTTTGACCACAGTGTTGGGTACATGCTCCAGGAGGATGCCCAGCGTTTGGAAGGCTCCGATGATGATACTGAGCTCGATGAAGGCAGTAACATGAGCACGGACAGAGGGGGTGCCCAAGAAGGACAGCAATCTGGCAGTCATGCTCCCCCTGCTGCAGCATACTGCCAGGTTTGCTCCAGTGATGAGGAGGGAGGGGATGATGAGGTCACTGACTCAACGTGGGTGCCTGATAGGAGAGAGGAGGAGGAGGAGGAGGAGGCGGCACATCACCAACGAGGCAGGATGCCCTCCAGGGGCCAGCCTAAGGGCAGCACATTGACTGCATCACACCCCAAAGCTCCACATGTGCAGGGCGCTGCAGTCTCTGCGCGTTATTCAAAAAGTTCTTTGGTGTGGGCCTTTTTTGAGACGAGTGCATCAGATCGCACCGCTGCTATTTGCAACATATGTCTCAAGCGTATCTCGCGTGGCCAAAACATCTCCCGCTTGGGTACCACATGCTTGACCAGACATATGTTGACCTGCCATGCAGTTCGTTGGCAAGCGTATCTAAAAGACCCACACCAAAGAACAAAGAGGATCTCTCCTTGCTCCTCATCAGCTGAGATTTCCAACCCCACTAGACCTTCAGTCCTCTCTGAGACCTGCAGTGAGAGGAATGAAGGTGTAGAATTAGGTGTGTCACAGCCAAGTACTTGTGGGCAATCTGCTTTTGGTACACCGACGTCAGATTGTACCAGGCAAATTTCCCTGCCCCAGATGCTGCACTGCCGAAAGAAGTTTGCTCCCAGCCATCCACATGCCCAGCGGTTGAATGCTAGCTTGGCAAAATTGCTAGCACTTCAACTGCTGCCTTTTCAGTTGGTAGACTCTGCCCCCTTCCGTGAGTTTGTGGAATGTGCGGTTCCTCAGTGGCAGGTACCCAAACGCCACTTTTTCTCACGGAAGGCAATTCCGGCTCTCTACCGGCATGTGGAAGGCAATGCCCATGCCTCGCTGGACAGGGCGGTCAGCGGTAAGGTGCATATTACCGCTGACTCATGGTCCAGCAGGCATGGTCAGGGACCTTACCTAAGTTTCACGGCGCATTGGGTGACTCTGCTGGCAGCTGGGAAGGATGCAGGACAAGGTGCAGTAGTGTTGGAGGTTGTTCCGCCACCACGCCTCCAAAATGCTGATTGTGACACACCTCTCTCCTCCACCCCCTCCTCTTCTTCTTCCTCCATGGCCTCTTCCTCGGAACCAGCGGTGCTCCGTAGGCGTTCAAGGGGCTACGCAAGTACGCAGGCCAAAAGATGCCATGCGGTGCTTGAGCTGGTGTGCTTGGGGGACAGGAGCCACACTGGGGCAGAGGTTCTGTCAGCTCTGCAGGGGCAGGTTCAGAGGTGGTTGACGCCACGCCAACTTAAGGCAGGAATGGTGGTTTGCAACAATGGCACCAACCTCCTCTCTGCCCTCCGACAGGGACAAATGACCCATGTGCCCTGTTTGGCTCACGTCCTTAACTTGGTGGTGCAGCGGTTCTTGGGCAGGTACCCGGGCTTACAGGATGTCCTGAGGCAGGCCAGGAAAGTCTGTGTGCATTTCCGCCGGTCATATAATGCCAGTGCTCGGCTGACGGACCTCCAAAAGGAGTTTAACCTGCCCAAGAACCGCCTAATCTGTGACATGCCCACCAGGTGGAACTCAGCGTTGGCCATGCTGCAGCGGCTGCACACGCAGCAGAGGGCCATCAATGAGTACCTGTGCGACTATGGCACCAGGACAGGGTCAGGGGAGCTCGGTTTTTTTTCCCCACGCCAGTGGGCCATGATCAGGGATGCATGCACTGTCCTGTCACCATTCGAGGAGGCCACGAGGATGGTGAGCACTGACAGTGCATGCATCAGTGACACTGTCCCCCTTGTCCACCTGTTGGAGCACACGCTGCGTGGAATAATGGACAGGGCACTTGAGGCAGAACAGAGGCAGGAAGAGGAGGACTTCCTTAGCTCTCAAGGCCCCCTTTATCCAGACAGTGTTCCTGCGTGCCCGCCGATCACACAGGAAGAGGACGAGGAGGAGGAGGAGGAGGAGGAAGATTGTGTCAGTATGGAGGTGGAGCCTGGCACTCAGCATCAGCAGTCTTTAAGGGATCAGTCCCAAGGAACACATGGACTTGTATGTGGCTGGGAGGAGGTGGCTGCGGACGTTGTTGTCCTTAGTGACCCAGAGGACTCCGGACCGAATGCCTCAGCAAACCTACGCTGCATGGCCTCCCTGATCCTGCAAAGCCTGCGTAAGGATCCTCGTATTCGTGGTATCAAGGAGAAGGACCAATACTGGCTGGCAACCCTCCTTGATCCACGTTACAAGGGTAAGGTTGCGGACCTTATCTTGCCATCGCAGAGGGAGCAGAGGATGAAACATCTTCGGGAGGCCTTGCAGAAAGGTCTGTGCAACGCGTTCCCAGAGACTGGGAGGTTACAAACTCCTGTTTCTGGACAACGTGTTGCTGAGGCTTCGGTCAGTCAAAGAAGGAGCGGTGGAGAAGGTGGCCGTCTGACCGATGCGTTCAGACAATTTTTTGGTCCGCAGCCCCAAGGTATGATCGGTTCCAGCAACCATCGCCAGCGTCTGTTTTACATGGTGCAGGAATACCTAGGGGCAAGATCAGACTTGGACACCTTTCCCACCGAAAATCCTCTGAGTTACTGGGTCTTGAGGATGGATCACTGGCCAGAGCTTGCACAGTATGCAATTGAGCTACTGGCCTGTCCTGCATCCAGCGTTCTTTCGGAACGCACATTCAGTGCTGCTGGAGGCGTGGTAACCGATCACAGGGTGCGTCTGTCCACCGACTCGGTCGATCGGCTGACCTTCATAAAAATGAATCAGTCTTGGATCACCACCAGCTACCAAGCACCTGATGCTGATGTAACCGAATAATTTTTTTTGAAATCTCAGATCCCTTCAAAGACTGCCTATGCTGATGCTGAGTGACTATCCCTGAGTAATTATCCTCTTCCTCCTCAATCATCACGCTGATAGCTTGTAAGAACATTTTTGGTTCTGGGCGCCACCACCAGTGCCTAAGGCACAATTTTTCAGCCCCTGTTTAACAGGGGTGTGTAATTACAATTTTTGATGTAATACTTTGCAGCAGGGCTCGTTCCTGCATTCCAACTAGAGTGTCTGTGAGGGGTTGCAGTGTTGTGGCACCAGCACCAGTGCCTAAGGCCCAATTTTTCTGCCCCTGTCTAACAGGGGCGTGTAATTACAATTTTTGATGCAATACTTTGCAGCAGGGCTCGTTCCTGCGTTCCAACTAGAGTGTCTGTGAGGGGTTGCAGTGTTGTGGCACCAGCACCAGTGCCTAAGGCCCAATTTTTCTGCCCCTGTCTAACAGGGGCATGTAATTACAATTTTTGAGGCAATACTTTGCAGCAGGGCTCGTTCCTGCGTTCCAGCTAGAGTGTCTGTGAGGGGTTGCAGTGTTGTGGCACCAGCACCAGTGCCTAAGGCCTAATTTTTCAGCTCCTGTTCAACAGGGGCATGTAATTACAATTCTTGATCTAATATTTCACAGCAGGGCCCTGTGAGGGCTTACAGTGTTGTGGCCACAGCAACACCTAAGGCCCAAATTTCTGCTGAGTATATAGGGCAGGACCCTACTTTCAAACATCTAACTTACAAACGACTCCTACTTGCAAACGGAAGGAGACAACAGGAAGTGAGATGAAATCTACCCCTAGGAAGGGAAATTCTCTCCTGTAAGAGTTAATATGGGAAAACAATTTCTCCTTTCCACTGATGCTTTCCAATCCTTGTTCCACAAAAAAACCCAAATTTTCAAAAAACATTTTTCATTGGGACAAAAAAGTGAGGTGAAATCTTCTGAAGAGGAGGAAAGACAGCAAAACAAATGCCACAGGGGTGATAACCCTTCCCTATGTTTTCCAAAAAGCTTAAAAAAGATTTTTTGGCTGGAGCTAAACACGTTAAAAATGTTCAAAATTACAAACAGATTCTACTTAACAACAAACCTACAGTCCCTGTCTTGTTTGCACCGCCTGTATACTGCTGTTCAGAGTATATAGGGCTTGGTGGCCCCACACCTTTCCTTATTTTAATTTGGGTGCGGGGTTCCCCTTAATATCCATACAAGACCCAAAGGGCCTGGTAATGGACTGGGGGGTACCCATGCCGTTTGTCTCACTGATTTTCATCCATATTGCCATGACCCGACATGACATTAAACCCGCAAGCAGTTTTAAATGAGATTTTTTCCTTTAAAAATGACATTTGGTGCAGGGACTGTTCTAAACATGGGAAACACGCGTCACTTTACAGGCATACTATAGACACCCCCCAGGTACGATATTTAAAGGAATATTTCACTTTTTTTTTTTTTACTTTAAGCATCATTAAAATCACTGCTCCCGAAAAAACGGCCGTTTTTAAAAGTTTTTTTTGCATTGATACATGTCCCCTGGGGTAGGACCCGGGTCCCCAAACCCTTTTTAGGACAATACCATGCAAATTAGCCTTTAAAATGAGCACTTTTGATTTTGAACGTTCGAGTCCCATAGACATCAATGGGGTTCTAACGTTCGTGCGAACTTTCGGTCCGTTCGCGGGTTCTGGTGCGAACCGAACCGGGGGGTGTTCGGCTCATCCCTAGTCATAACATGCAAATATAATGTGAGTACTTGTACAATAAGGCAACAGCTTCTGGGGCTCCCACTTCCTTTTGCAGTTTAGTCCTGGTTTAAGGGTTTCCATATCCTCTTTTCTTTATAAAACACATACTAGCAAACATTTCTATTGCATGAGTACAGCAAGTGCACAAAAAAGTTCTTCACCCTCTTTTACTGTACTCTTTTCCTGGACATACTCCAGAGACCTAATAAGACCAAAATACTTTTTTGCCTTCTTTCTTGTGATGTCTCTCATTGGAGCTTTATTTACAGCAGTGGTTCTCAACCTCAGTCCTCAAGTACCCCCAACAGGCCGTGTTTTGGGAATTTCTCTTAGATAAAATAGCTGTCCAAAATACCAAGCCATTGACTCTGATTTAAAGCATCTGTGCAAGATAAAGAAAAACCTGCAAACATGGCCTGTTGGGGATACTTGAGGACTGAGGTTGAGAACCATTGATCTACAGTACCATGACAACTTGGGGGAACACATACTATATTGATATTGTAACAAAATTTGTAGATTACCAGTGTTTTGCTGAGAGTATTTTTACACTGTACATGATCATAAGCAGTGTAGAGATTAAAGGAGGAAAAAAAAATTGGAAAAAACTTTGCAAAAGGGTGATTCATTTTCTTAAGGCCTGATGATTATGACATTCTCTGTTGTAGTTGTACTCATGGTTCTTTTTCTTGCAAGATTAAGGCCCCTTTTAAACTTAAGTCCTCTTTCATATAGCACAGTTAGGCTGCATGTTTTTAACCTGCCTCAGTCACCTGTCAAAACCTGACAAATGCTGCTGGACAGCCCTCTACTGATTCCAGCTGCAAAAAAGTAGGATGTGTCCCATTCGACAGGTGCTACCACCTGCCACTGTGCCCCATAGTGGTGAATGGAGACACGATTGCTACATGGTGAAGAAGGATTTCAGTTTACAATCCCTCTTCAAACAGGCATGCTGGAGGCAGCATAATCCCTCCCTATTGCCAGGTAACTGTGGCCAGCCACACTGCGAATCACAAGTCAGCAGCTAGGTCCATGTGAAAGAGGCCTAACTACTAGGCCTCTGACTTGCAAAGCTATTATTTGTTGTGCTTGTTACCAGGAGTATTTCTTTCAAAATATTTTTTTTATTGTGTTTTACTTTTATTTTCCCATACAAATGTAGCATGTCATGGTTAGCATGATTGTAAGCAGCACCAATTGTTTCATTTTCATGACTTATCCCAGTTTGTACAAAATGCTTTTCAGCTAATCTTGTGTAGCTGGTCAATAAAGCCAGTAACCTGATGTCTATGGTTTTATTACTCTGTAGATATGCACTAAATATTGGTGATGAGAATGACAAAATCTCTACATCTGCCTGCAATTGGACTGTATGTTGTCCAAAAAGTACTTAACTACCCCCATGTTTTTCCCCTTTTACCTTTATTGATGGGTTACCTTCAAAATACATACTCGTCCACACAGCACTGTTTGGGTGATATAAACTTGGTACCACGCCACCATCTTGGTCTTCTTCAGCTGGCTGCCTCTTCTGGGTTCAGGCAGCCAGCTCTCAATGACATGCTGGGTCTGCCCTCCGGCCTGGCCCTGGCCACTCTGTCCCTGGTCCTGCAGCCTTCTGGGAGATGTGATGTAGGTATCCCAGGAAACTACAGGACTAAAACACGTCCTTCTTACCTAGGCCAGAATAGCATCAGGGGGCAGCGACCACCTGAATAAAAAATTAATAAACAGAAAAAAAAACACACATTTGCGATTGTGGAGGGAGGAGGGTTTGAAAGGTACAAAGTCCATTTTTGGACTTACAGTATCTCACATAAGTGAGTACACCCCTCACACTTTCGTAAATATTTTATTCCATCTTTTCATGTGACAACACTGAAAAAATGACACTTTGCTACAATGTAAAGTAGTGAGTGTACAGCTTGTAAAACAGTGTAAATTTGCTGTCCCCTCAAAATAACTCAACGCACAGCCATTAATGTCTAAACCGCTGGCAACAAAAGTGAGTACACCCTTAAGTGAAAATGTCCAAATTGGGCCCAAAGTGTCAATATTTTGTGTGGCCACCATTGTTTTTGTACTCCTCACCTGGTTGCTGCCACACACGCTTGACACCATTGAACCAAATAAGTTTATCTTGGTCTCATCAAACCACAGGGCATGGTTCCAGTAATCCATGTCCTTAGTCTGCTTGTCTTTAGCAAACTGTTTGTGGGCTTTCTTGTGCATCATCTTTAGAAGATGCTTCCTTCTGGGACGACAGCCATGCAGACCAATTTGATGCAATGTGTGGCGTGTGGTCTGAGCCCTGACAGGCTGATCCACAACCCCTTCAACCTCTGCAGCAATGCTGGCACTCATACATCTATTTCCCAAAGACAATCTCTGGATATGACGCTGAGCACGTTCACTTAACTTCTTTGGTCCACCATGGCAAGGCCTGTTCTGAGTGGAACCTGTCCTGTTAAACCACTGTATGGTCTTGGCTACCGTGCTGCAGCTCAGTTTCAGGGTCTTGGCAATCTTCTTATAGCCTAGGCCATCTTATATAGAACAACAACTCTTTTTTTCAGATCCTCAGAGAGTTCTTTGCCATGAGGTGCCATGTTGAACTTCCAGTGACCAGTATGAGAGAGTGAGAGTGATAACACCAAATTTAACACACCTGCTCCACATTCACACCTGAGACCTTGTAACACTAAAGAGTCGGTGAAAAGAGATGTAGCGCATGAACTGTGAAAAACCCCCAAAAAGGGGAAATTCTTAATAAATGATATCCACATCAACAAATTAACTCATGAGTCTCTCGACCTAGATAAATAAAATCCAATAAGTGAGCAACAAAAGTATAGAAAGTGTCCCACTGGTTAAAGGTGAGTGAGTGTATACAGCGGCAGATGTTCAAACACAGGCAAATCTTACGTATGCCCCAGTAGATGACCCATTGGTCGAAACGCATCGGGCGCTTTCAGCATCCTCCTTGTTGCCCATCTTGTTTTTATATCTTGTGATCACATTTTTATTGTAACCAGGCTTTTTAGCAATAAAAAACCCACCTTTTGTTCATCTACACTATGTGGAGCCTATTTATTTTTTTCTCCACATACCATCTGAGAGAAAACTCAGCTCCCACTTCAGTTCCATGCGAGATGTCCCATTTCTTCTGATCCGTGCCTTGGCTATCCTTTGTGAGGACCTACCTGGCGGCCCCGGGAGATCCATGCAGAGTTCAATCCAGAAGGTTTCCAGAGTCGGGATGTCCGCTCCAAGGCCCTGAGGGGCTACCTGCTCTAGTGATTCCCTGTCGCTGACAAGGGAGTCCAATTTATCTGGTAAGAGTTTTTTACACACCACTTTTACCAAGATTCATACAGCTGTTGGATGTGGTCTTCCTGGGAGATTCAAAGATTTGCCTGTGTTTGAACATCTGCCGCTGTATACACTCACTCACCTTTAACCAGTGGGACACTTTCTATACTTTTGTTGCTCACTTATTGGATTTTATTTATCTAGGTCGAGAGACTCATGAGTTAATTTGTTGATGTGGATATCATTTATTAAGAATTTCCCCTTTTTGCGGGTTTTTCACAGTTCATGCGCTACATCTCTTTTCACAGTATTTTTATGGTTGTTGTCACTCCGTATGTAGCTGCTCCTTTTTTGTTATTAATCTATAGTCTGTATAGCGCAGTGTATATATGTAATTTTTTAACACTAAAGAGTCACATGACACTTTTTTGAGAAAGACACTCTGCCTGTTATGATTCGTGACACAGACTTCATAGTACTGATTGAGAAGAACAGCGTAAAGTGGGTAACACTAAAAAACAGATTTACACACATGGTTCTGGTACCCAACTACAGCTAACAAAATCATGATTGTTTAAGCAAAAGGGCATAAATCTTTCATGTAGACTGATTTTTTTTCTACAGCTACAGAATTAGGCCCCTTTCACACGGGCGGACTGTATGTCTGTTTTTTATCCATCCGTTTTTGGATGAAAAACGGATGAACATCCGCTGACATCCGATGACATCAGTCTCCGCTATGCTCCGAAACTGATGACAGAGGAAAACCCTATTTCTCCATCCGTCTGTGGATCGGATGAAAACGGACAGACAGTCCGTTTTCATCCGATCCCCCATAGAGGAAAGCGGAGATCTAACTGGTCCATTTCTGCACAGCCTAGAAGTGATACCTGCCGAGTAAGCGGATGTCCAAAAACAGATCCTCCCGGGATCCGCACGTGTGAAAGGGGCCTTAGGGGTAATTGGGATAGGCACTACGCAGTGTCATTAAAAAGTAATTTGTCTAGGAACTGATAAGGAAGTGGAGAATGGAGATGGAAGTGGAGAATGGCCTTCTCACATCTGCTAACTTGTGGACAAAAAAAACAAAGCCAGAACTTTTCCACACTTAAAAATTCAAATGCAAGTTGCCAAGCATTTAAGCGCACCCTTCTAAAGTTATTGGACATTTCTAAAAGGTTGAGGACAGAAGTTTCATGGTGATCAATATGTAAACTTGGAATGTCATCACAAGACAAGTTTCCTCTAAAAGTGGTATAAAAACGATGCTCCAGAAGGACAATCCTAACAAAATATTTCCTTCTTATGAACTGAGGCCATATACTGTGCAGAAGATGGAAAATCATGTTTTGGGGCAAATCTAGAGGGAAGCACAATGCTTTATTGGTAAAGAAGTTTGCTGTACCAACGGACAAAGCAGTACAAGATGGATAACAAGCTGGACTGAGCAATAATCATGCTTATGCAGATACGCTATATTAGAGCCAAAAAAAGCTAAATGGTCAATCAAACAACCTTAAACATCCCCAGTAGGGGAAAGACTTTAAAAGTTTATTTTAGTGTGCAATTTGTATTTTTTTCTGCAATCCATTATAATGGTATATAAAGTTCACATTAAATTTAAGGAAAGAAGGCATGTAGTATTTCTTGGTTAGCAACGTTGCTCCCGGGGGTAAACGGCGCTTAAGGCAATACATGGGGCTGTGATTCTGTTGTGATTGATTCCCTTGGGAGTCTTCTAACATAGTCCCCATCTGCAAGCAACCCTTTGAAAAGTTTTCTTTTAACCACTTCAGCCCCGGAAGGATTTACCCCCTTCCTGACCAGAGCACTTTTTACAATTCGGCACTGCGTCGCTTTAACTGCTAATTGCGCGGTCATGCAATGGTGTACCCAAACAGAATTTGCGTCCTTTTCTTCCCACAAATAGAGCTTTCTTTTGATGGTATTTGATCACCTCTGCCGTTTTTATTTTTTGCGCTATACACGGAAAAAGACCGAAAATTTTGAAAAAAAATGATATTTTCTACTTTTTGTTCTAAAAAAAATCCAATAAACTCAATTTTAGTCATACATTTAGGCCAAAATGTATTCGGCCACATGTCTTTGGTAAAAAAAATGTCAATAAGTGTATATTTATTGGTTTGCGCAAAAGTTATAGCGTCTACAAACTAGGGTACATTTTCTGGAATTTACACAGCCTTTAATTTATGACTGCCTATGTCGTTTCTTGAGGTGCTAAAATGGCAGGGCAGTACAAAACCCCCACAAATGACCCCATTTTGGAAAGTAGACACCCCAAGGAATTTGCTGAGAGGCATGTTGAGCCCATTGAATATTCATTTTTTTTGTCCCAAGTGATTGAATAATGACAAAAAAAAAAAAAAAATTACAAAAAGTTGTCACTAAATGATATATTGCTCACACAGGCCATGGGCATATGTGGAATTGCACCCCAAAATACATTTAGCTGCTTCTCCTGAGTACGGGGATACCACATGTGTGGGACTTTTTGGGAGCCTAGCCGCGTACGGGGCCCCGAAAACCAATCACTGCCTTCAGGATTTCTAAGGGCGTACATTTTTGATTTTACTCCTCACTACCTATCACAGTTTTGAAGGCCATAAAATGCCCAGATGAAATAAAACCCCCCCAAATGACCCCATTTTGGAAAGTAGACACCCCAAGCTATTTGCTTTGAGGCATGTTGAGTCCATGGAATGTTTTATATTTTGACACAAGTTGCGGGAAAGTGACAATTTTTTTTTTTTTTTTTGCACAAAGTTGTCACTAAATGATATATTGCTCACACAGGCCATGGGCATATGTGGAATTGCACCCCAAAATACATTTAGCTGCTTCTCCTGAGTATGGGGATACCACATGTGTGGGACTTTTTGGGAGCCTAGCCGCGTACGGGACCCCGAAAACCAATCACTGCCTTCAGGAATTCTAAGGGCGTACATTTTTGATTTTACTCCTCACTGCCTATCACAGTTTTGGAGGCCATGGAATGCCCAGGTGGCACAAACCCCCCCCAAATGACCCCATTTTGGAAAGTAGACACCCCAAGCTATTTGCTGAGAGGCATGGTGAGTATTTTGCAGCTCTCATTTGTTTTTGAAAATAAAGAAAGACGAGAAAAAAAATTTTTTTTTTTCTTTTTTCAATTTTCAAAACTTTGTGACAAAAAGTGAGGTCTGCAAAATACTCACTATACCTCTCATCAAATAGCTTGGGGTGTCTACTTTCCAAAATGGGGTCATTTGGGGTTTTTTTTTGCCACCTGGGCATTCCATGGCCTCCGAAACTGTGATAGGCAGTGAAGAGTGAAATCAAAAATTTACGGCCTTAGAAAGCCTGAAGGCGGTGCTTGGTTTTCGGGGTCCCGTACGTGGCTAGGCTCCCAAAAAGTCTCACACATGTGGTATCCCCGTACTCAGGAGAAGCAACAGAATGTATTTTGGGGTGTAATTTCACATATTCCCATGGCATGTTTGAGCAATATATCATTTAGTGACAACTTTGCGCAAAAAAAAATAAAATAAATAAAAAATTGTCTCTTTCCCGCAACTTGTGTCACAATATAAATTATTCCATGGACTCAACATGACTCTCAGCAAATAGCTTGGGGTGTCTACTTTCCAAAATGGGGTCATTTGGGGGGGTTTTGAACTGTCCTGGCATTTTATGCACAACATCTAGAAGCTTATGTCACACATCACCCACTCTTCTAACCACTTGAAGACAAAGCCCTTTCTGACACTTATTGTTTACATAAAAAAATAATTTTTTTTTGCAAGAAAATTACTTTGAACCCCCAAACATTATATATTTTTTTTAAAGCAAATGCCCTACAGATTAAAATGGTGGGTGTTTCATTTTTTTTTTTCACACAGTATTTGCGCAGCGATTTTTCAAACGCATTTTTTGGGGAAAAAACACACTTTTTTACATTTTAATGCACTAAAACACACTATATTGCCCAAATGTTTGATGAAATAAAAAAGATGATCTTAGGCCGAGTACATGGATACCAAACATGACATGCTTTAAAATTGCGCACAAACGTGCAGTGGCGACAAACTAAATACATTTTTAAAAGCCTTTAAAAGCCTTTACAGGTTACCACTTTAGATTTACAGAGGAGGTCTACTGCTAAACTTACTGCCCTCGATCTGACCTTCGCGGCGATACCTCACATGCATGGTGCAATTGCTGTTTACATTTGACGCCAGACCGACGCTTGCGTTCGCCTTAGCGCGAGAGCAGGGGGGACAGGGGTGCTTTTTTTTTTTTTTTTTTTTTTTTTTTTCTTTATTATTATTATTTTTTTATCTTATTTTTAAACTGTTCCTTTCATTTTTTTTTTAAATCATTTTTATTGTTATCTTAGGGAATGTAAATATCCCCTATCATAGCAATAGGTAGTGACAGGTACTCTTTTTTGCAAAAATTGGGGTCTATTAGACCCTAGATTTCTCCTCTGCCCTCAAAGCATCTGACCACACCAAGATCGGTGTGATAAAATGCTTTCCCAATTTCCCAATGGCGCTGTTTACATCCGGCGAAATCTAAGTCATAAAATGCTCGTAGCTTCCGGTTTCTTAGGCCATAGAGATGTTTGGAGCCACTCTGGTCTCTGATCAGCTCTATGGTCAGCTGGCTGAATCACCGGCTGCATTTTCAGGTTCCCTGTTGAGACAGGAGAGCCAGAGAAAAACACGGAAGACGTTGGGGGGGGGGCATTCCCTCCCACTGCTTGTAAAAGCAGTCTAGAGGCTAATTAGCCGCTAGGATTGCTTTTACATGAAAGCCGACCGCTGGCTGAAAAGAATGATACCAAGATGATACCTAAACCTGCAGGCATCATTCTGGTATAACCATTCAAAGTCGTGAATGGCGTACCTGAAGACAAAAAAATGGTTAACAATAAAGCACAGTAAACGGTAAAGTATAAAAAATTGCATACCTGAAAAACAAACATGATAAAACATAATAACAATAAAACATTGCAGAATAGAATACAGTAAAAAAGAGCAGAACAATAGAGAGAGAGAATAGAGAGAGAAAGAACAATAAAACGACAACTATTTTTTTTTTATTTTATATTTTTGTATGTGTTTTTTTTTTTTTTTTTTTTTGTAACTAACTTTTATAACTGTACCCGGTTCCAGGTTCGGGTCTCTCAAAATGCGATGGCATCTTGGGAGACCCTGTGAAAGTGCGCCTAGTCTGTGGAATGCTGTACCCTACGCTAATAGTCAACTAGTGCATGGTAGCGTTCAAAACATTCACCAATGCAAAGACCAGGATTGTCAGGACAGGAGGGACAATAATAGCGGGTGTCATGCCTATATCCGCGCTTGCTGCAGACACAACATCTTTTTTGGGGGGGTTCGTTGGGTAGGGGTACTCGGGAGGACATAAAGAAAATGCCTCTCATGCAGCCGACTGCATTTGGTTGGGGATGTGAATGGGGGAAGTACGGGCGCTGCAGAAGCGGTGGGTTCCCAATTAGGATTGGCGAATGCAGCAGGAAGGGCACTATGGGCACGACGGGCCTGTGTTTGTCTTTTTGGTGGCAGCGGGACACTACTTGTGCTTGCCACCTCACCAGCTTGAACTGCACTTATGGGACTCGCCACGTCACCAAGTGTTACTGCAGTGCTGGTTTGACTACGACCGGGGTGTACTAGGCCGCTGGCGCTTGCCAGTTCACCAAAACGCTACCAAAAAATCTGTTAGCGATCGCAGGGATCAGGCCTGACTCTGCGAACGCTGCAGTTATGCGTTTAGTGTTCTGTAAGTGACAGTGATCGATCGATACTGCACTTGGGTGGGCTGGGCTGGGCTGGGCCGGGCGGAGGGGCAAAACGCAGGTGCTAGCAGGTATCTGGGCTGATCCCGCTAACACTGCGTTTGTGGGAACCCTAAACTGCTGGGGACGCCAGTATAGATCTGATCGGATCAGATATTGATCCGTTCAGATACTATACCACTAAGGGAGGCGTATGCTGCGTGCGTGGGTGTTAGCGGTACTGGCGCTAATCTGACGCTGCCTGGGGCTGGTGCTTGCCAGTTCACCAAAACGCTACCAAAAAAACTGTTAGCGATCGCAGGGATCAGGCGTGACTCTGCGAACGCTGCAGTTATGCGTTTAGTGTTTTGTAAGTGACAGTGATCGATTGATACTGCACTTGGGTGGGCTGGGCCGGGCGGACGGGAAAAACGCAGGTGCTAGCAGGTATCTGGGCTGATCCCGCTAACACTGCGTGTTTGGGAACCCTAAACTGCTGGGGACACTAGTATAGATCTGATCGGATCAGATATTGATCCGTTCAGATACTATACCACTAAGGGAGGTGTACGGTGCGTGCGTGGGTGTTAGCGCTACTGGCGCTAACCTGACGCTGCCTGGGGCTGGTGCTTGCCAGTTCACCAAAACGCTACCAAAAAAACTGTTAGCGATCGCAGGGATCAGGCCTGACTATGCGAACGCTGCAGTTATGCGCTTAGTGTTTTGTAAGTGACAGTGATCGATCGATACTGCACTTGGGTGGGCTGGGCTGGGCCGGGCGGAGGGGCAAAACGCAGGTGCTAGCAGATATCTGGGCTGATCCCGCTAACACTGCGTTTTCGGGAACCCTAAACTGCTGGGGACGCTAGTATAGATCTGATTGGATCAGATATTGATCCGTACAGATACTATACCACTAAGGGAGGCGTATGCTGCGTGCGTGGGTGTTAGCGGTACTGGCGCTAATCTGACGCTGCCTGGGGCGACGCATATCACCGCCGGGCGATCAGGGGGCTAAACCTTTATTTGGTAATAAACGGCGGGTGCCCTGACACTATAAAAAATAAACGAACTAACCAGCGTCACCCGTAACAGTTATACGGTGATCAGTGGTGAAAGGGTTAACTAGGGGGCAATCAAGGGGTTAAAACATTTATTAGGTAGTATATGGGGGTCCCTGTCGCTATAAAACGCTGACGGCGAACCTAAATATTTATGTCCCTAACTAGCGTCACCAGCGACACTAATACAGCGATCAGAAAAATGATCGCTTAGCAACACTGGTGACAGGGGGTGATCAAGGGGTTAAAACTTTATTAGGGGGGGTTAGGAGGGTACCCTAGACCTAAAGGGGGCCTAACATTCACTGCCCTAACACACTGTCACAAACTGACACCAATACAGTAATCAGAAAAAAAAAAAACCAAAAAAAAAAAACCTGCTTTGTGTCAGTTTGTGACAGGGGGGGGGGTGATTGGGGGGGGATCGGGGGGCGATCGGGGGGGGGATCGGGGTGTAATGTGTGCCTGGCATGTTCTACTGTGTGTGTGTGTGTTGTGCACTCACATTACATGTCTTCTCTCCTCGGCCCGGAACGGAAAATACCGAGCCGAGGAGAGATGACATCATTTCCTCTGCCTCTGTGTACAATACAGAGGCAGGGAAATGATCCCATTGGCTGGGAGCGATCGCGAGGGGGGGGGGGCACGAATGGATGGCCTCCCCCTCACCACCGATCGCCGGGGGACATTTGCCGACCGTCGCAGGCACCGGGGGGGGTCCGATCGGACCCCCCACCCGCGGGCAGGCAGGGACGTACAGGTAAGCCCTTATGCCTGCCCGTGCCGCTTTGTCGACGTACATCTGTGTGCGGCGGTCGGCAAGTGGTTAAAAACATCCATATCCACGAGATTAAAAATTGCCTTCAGCCTTTTGCCCCTGACCCCCAGGTTGCTACATTGAACATCCATATATATTAGAACTCAGCACTCTCCAGTGTCTCCCTTGTCCACCATGGGTGCCTTGGGTGCCGAAGAAACCAATGCGTTGCATTGGTTTCTTCGGATGACAATGATTGACTCCTCCTGAGGAAGCGGCTTATGCCGCAAAACAAGTAGAGGACTGTGTCAAGATCTACATTTCGGTGCCCCTTCTGATCCTTGAGGCTCATCGACCCTTTGAAATCTCTTGAATGAACAATACATGGCTGTAGTACCAACTGCTACACCACGTTGTGTGCAAAGTGTGGTTCATTTGGTTTATGCTGAATGAGTTTGAGGTGCGTGACGCGGTGTGTTTGTATATAGGTTGTGTATGGTCTGGGGTATGCTGCATGTGTTTTGTAATGGAATTTATGCGTCAAAATGTTGAGTGCAATAACATCAATGCTGCAGAGTGTTGCTTGCAATGGAGTGCATGCTGTGGAGTACTAAGGGAAAAGGGGGCATAATGAGGTGTGCTGAGTTTATTTTGCGTGTTGACGAACTTTGGACTTCTGCACTGTCTGGCTTTAGCTCTACTCGCTGTGCCACCTGAGATGCTAGACAGCTCCCTTGTACAACCTTGCTTTGTATCTTGTTTCTGATGAACCTTAAACTCTTTGCTCATTTCATGAGCTTCCTGATTTAAGCCATGTTTCTGCACTTCCTGTTTGCCAGATTATTGTGCTCTCTCCAGCTGATATCTTGCTCTTTGCATACTTGCTGCTGTTCTTTACTTCACCACCACTTGTTAACAACCCTGGAATTAACACGCGAAACCCATCTGCACCATCAGCAGCTCTGGTGAAGTCCGATTAGAGCTTAGAGCCCATGTCATCTGCTAGGGAGATCTGCTTGTATATTTCCAGCTGATTACTCATGAACCTCTCTGCTGTGATAGCCACTGGCCCTGAGCCTGATCCCAGATTATGACAAAGGTTCACAACATGATCAACACTTTGTCTTGTTAGATAAAACTTTAGTTTTATTGTATTAATTAAAAACAGCACAACAGAGTTAAAGATCAATCACGCAGTAATGTGTTTCCTTGTCAAAAGAAGTTTATTGAGTATAGAATATTATAAAGATACATAAAGTAAGTTTACAAGGATCTATAAAGTAAGCTCATTGTTTTACAGTAGGGTTTATATAGGTAAATATCATGAAATTTCAAATATTAAACATTGGGTTCACGTAAACCTAAATTAAAGATATATATCATTTCCTTAGTTACTTTTGTAGGTATTTAAATGATTTATATCTACTATACATATTGTTTACAAGTAGAGTGTATATAGGTCAAATAAATTCTGATAATGAGCTTTAATCGTAAGGTGGAGAAAAGGAAAGAGAAAGAAGAAAAAAGGTTGAAATGTAGAGGTTTGGTCCACAAGGTTGTCCCGCTCGTCAGTTTATTATTCTTTTTAGTTCTCTTTGAAGCCTTAGAATGGGTGTCTCTGTAAGTCATTTAATCTGTTACCATGGCAACAGGATAGAGTCATTGAAGTTTGACAGGAACTGTTGTTTTATCCAAGGATGCCAAAGTTTTTAAAATTTTGGAATTTGATTTTGATCAATGGCTACCATCTTAGCATGGGACATTGTATTATTCATTCTGTGAATTGTTTCTGCTAGTACCAATGTAGGAGATTTCCATGCCTTGACCACTGTTTGTTTTGCAGCCGTTATTAGCTGGATCATAAGTTTGAATTGAGAGAGTGTTAACCATTCCGGTTTTAGATTAAGCAAAGTTAAATATGGATCTGGTTGTATTATTTTTTTAAATATTTTAGATGCAATCACGAAGACTTCCTTCCAGAAGGTTTGGATTACTGGGCACGTCCACCATATGTGTAAATATGTGCCTATTTCTGGGCATCCTCGAAAACAAAGAGCTGAGGTATTAGGTGAATATTTTGCCACTCTAGCGGGTACAAGGTACCAGCGAGTTAGGACTTTATAATTTGTCTCCAGTGCTAAGATGTTGGGTGAAGATGACTTAGATGTGAGCCATATGTTAGACCAGTCCGTGTCTTCTAAAGTTCGTCCCAGGTCCTCCTCCCACCTCTGAACGTAAGAGGGTCTATTAAGATTTGCTACTCCATATAATTGATTATAAAGTGATGAAATTGTACCTTTAGCAAATGGATCTTTTGTACAGATTGATTCAAAAATGGATAATTGGGATAATGGTGTATCCCCCTTTAGGAATGGTGTATAGAAATTTTTGATTTGGAGATATCTAAATATCTCAGAGTTTGGTAGATCATATTTTTCTCTAAGCGATGGGAATGAAAGGAATGATTTAGATGCTATGAAGTCATTTAGTGTCTGAATGCCTGATGTTGTCCAAGCTTTAAAAGAATTTGGGTAGATCCATGCCGGATAAAAGGCCGGATTTCTGATAAAAGAAAGGAGAGGATTGTGTGGAGATTGTAACTGATATTTGGTTTTTAGTTTATCCCAGAGAGATAAGAAGTGTTTAGTTATGGGATTATGAATTTTAAAGCGGTCTTTAGGATCAAGCCATAATAAATTTGATATTAATAGAGGGTCATTTTCTGAAGCCTCTATAAATACCCATAATGGGATTTCCTGTTTTGCATGGTATTTGGACAGACTGGCCAAATGTGCTGCTCTGTAGTAGTTAGTAAAATTAGGGTATCCCAGGCCTCCTTTATTTTTGGGAAGATGTAGTGTGTGTATAGGTATACGTGGTTTAGAAGAGCCCCATATAAACGAAGTTGCTCTTTTTTGTACTATTCTCAAAAAATAGGAAGGAATTGGAATAGGGAGGACTCTGAATAGATAAAGCAATTTGGATAGAATAGTCATTTTGATTGCATTAATCTTCCCTATCCAGGATAAAGGAAGTTGCGACCATTGTTTTATTAGATTTGTGATCTGTCTTAATACAGGAGGATAATTGGTTGAGAATAAGTCAGAATGAGATGCTGTTAAATGAATTCCAAGATATGGGATTGATTTTTCTGCCCATGTGAATGGGAGTGCAGCCCTAGCCGGGATCAATTCCATGTTTGTGAGTGAAATATTAAGCACTAGGCATTTCTTAGGATTAATCATAAGGCCGGATAGGGCTGCAAATCCATCAAGAGCTGGTATTAAGTTAGGACCAGAGACCTGTGGTGATGATAGAAAAAGTAATATATCGTCTGCAAATATACATAATTTGTGTGTAATACCTCCTACTTCAATGCCAGTTATAGTTTGATTTGTTCTGATGTATTGGGCCATGGGTTCGAGTATAAGGGCAAATAATAAGGGAGATAATGGGCAACCCTGTCGGGTACCTCTTTCGATATTAAAGGCTTCAGATTTGTATCCAGCATATTTTATATAGGCTTTGGGTTTATTATATAATGCTTTGATCCATGTTAAAAAGTGGGGTCCAAAACCCCATTTTTGTAATGAATATTGCATATATTGCCAGGATACTGTGTCAAATGCCCTCTTAATATCGAGAGATAGAAAACATAATGGGATTTTCCGTTTTTTAGCAATATGTGCCAATAACACTGCCCTGCGTATATTATCGCCTGCCTGTCTATTTGGCATGAAGCCTACTTGATCTCTATGTATTAATTTTCCTATAATTCTATTGAGGCGTTTTGCTATTATTTTTGCTAATAATTTAATATCAAGGTTTAACAGAGAGATAGGCCGATAATTCACACAGGAAGTATCATCAGAAAGGGGTTTTGGGATCATACAAACAATTGCCATTAGTGTTTCTTGCCGGAAAGAATGTCCATCTAGAAGTTTGTTAAAAGTTTCAGAGAGAATGGGAGAGAGTATTTCTGAGAATGTTTTATAGTATAAGTCCGAGTAGCCGTCTGGGCCTGGTCTTTTGTTAAGTTTTAGGTCTTTTATGGCGTTAGCCACTTCATCTATAGTTATAGGCTCATCCAAACTGCTTTTTTGATTCTGAGATAACTCAGGTAAGGTTATTTTTGAGAAGAAGGATTCAGCCTCTGTAGGATTAAATTCATTGTTTGTCTTGTATAAAGTTGCGAGATGTGAGTGAAATTTATGGACTATTTTAACTGGATTAAGGTGTAAATATTTTTTGATAATTTCAAACGTATTGGTTTGAAAGATTTGTTAGTTGAATTTAATGCCCGAGCCAAATATGTACCTGGTTTGTTTGTATTCATGTAGAAATTGTGTTTGGAGCGTTTGAGGGATTTATCAACTGACTCAGTGAGAAATAGATCGTATTCCAATCTAGATTTTTCCAGATGAGATTTTGTACTCTGAGATGGATTATCTTGAAATGATATGTAGGCTGCATTAAAATTGAGTTCTAGTTTTTTTGCTAGATTTTTGCGTTCCCGTTTAAATAGTGCCATTTGTCTTTGTATTGTACCACGCAAGACAGGCTTATGAGCTTCCCACAGTGTTATTGGGGAAATGTCTGTTGTATTATTAATTGATATGTATTCCTTTAAAGCTTGTTCAATGGCCATCTGATGTAGTGGGTGTTTGAGCATTATGTCCGGTAAGTACCACGTTGGGTCATGCGCTTTTGGTATGGCTGAGGCTATAGTAGTGTATACTGCATTATGGTCAGACCACGGAATCGGAATTATATCTGATGCAATAATTTCTGGTATCATTCCTATTGTTAGAAAAATATGATCTATTCTGGTGAAGGTTTGATGAGGGTGCGAGAAATAAGTGAATTTCTTTTTCATTGGGTTACTTTCTCTCCACGAATCTACCAGATTGTATTTGGAAAGAAGTTGAGATAAAGGTAATCTAGAGGTTATTTTGGATGGTGTAAAAGGTGATTTATCTAGAAATGGGAGGAGGACCTGGTTCAAATCCCCGCACATTATCACTGTTCCTATTTTGTGTGTATTAATCACTTGTAATATATGTGAGAGGAATGGTGTAGGTTGTTTGTTAGGAGCGTAGTAGGAAATCACCGTGATTGCTGTATCCATTATATAACCCATGAGTATCAGGTATCTACCTTCTGGGTCTTTAATTTCTGATGATAAGGTGAATGGTGTGGATCGGTGAAATGCAATTAGAGTTCCCCTTTGCTTGGTACAGGCAGAAGCCGTGTAAATTTGTTGATAAAAAGGAGAAATATATTTTGGAGTAGAATCTTTGGTAAAGTGTGTTTCTTGGAGGCATACTATGTGAGCCTTCTTGTTATGAAAAGTACGGAAGGCTTTGGTCCTTTTTTGAGGGACATTTATTCCCTGAACATTCAGGGAAAGTATATTCAGTGGTGCCATGGCAACAGATCAAATAGTTTTGACTTACTTTTTGTTATGCAGAGCTGACTGTGCAGATCAACCTGTGTGGACTGAAGAGATGAATAGATAGAAAAGAAACCAGTGAATTCTGGAGTAAAGAGTAAACAAAAAACATATGAGATTAGATGATACATTGTATAAATTATTTTTTCAAGTAATCACAATTTACCCGTGAAAGAGAGTAAATATCTCTCTCAGGGGAATAAGTGACTTCGTCACACTCCCACATAATATGGTTGGGAGAATGGGGAGGGCTAATGGGGGTACACGGATCTTCCGCTTACAGGAGAGAAGTGCTATGTCAAAAGACATCAAAATGATGTTTCATTAATTGGAGTGCAGAATATAGTTTTTGTTGAAATTATTTATTCCAGGGTGGTTGTATATGGTTAGTCTTGCCCTAGGCTAAATAATTCAGTT
Organism: Lithobates septentrionalis; assembly: GCA_037952835.1. Taxonomy (NCBI): domain Eukaryota; kingdom Metazoa; phylum Chordata; class Amphibia; order Anura; family Ranidae; genus Lithobates; species Lithobates septentrionalis. Next base: position 3,278,188 of record JBBDGP010001163.1, on the reverse strand, counting down.
AGAAAGGTACTGTTAATAACTTTGGTATTGATGAAGATAGTTTGAATTATTTTGGGATTTTAACCCTTTTAGAGTAAACAATTACATATTTTATTCATATGCAACTGTTTAGATATGTTAACTCATAAAATTGAGGTTGTATTGCTTCAGATTAGAATAAACAAAAACATAATTCTAAGAACGAGTTAGGTAATAATATATTTGTTTTAAGAAAAGAAAGAAAAAGCTTCCATTACTTCTGGATTATTGAACATATTTGTCCTAAAAAGTAATAAATCTATTGTTATTACCTGATAATCTATAACTGAACAAGAATTTCCTTATTTCACTTATATATTCTAAGGCTATATGAATCAGAAGTAATAAGAAATATAACTGGAATGTAACATGATCCCACACAGTGTGTGACTATCAGAATGCAGTTACATTCAGTTATAAATACAGGTTTTTTATAGAGAACCATCTCTTAGTATAATAAATGAAGATATATCAGGAATTAGGATGTCAGTCCATTGAATCTTCTTGGTCCATGGATAATGTGGCATAACGGCCTCTTTTGTGAGAATGATGATTCCCATTTTGTTCTGAAATTTTCTGAGTGCTGCCTGAAGGTGAAGATGATGTCATTCTTCTGCGTGTGGGAGAGTTGCTGCTTGTGGGTTCTGTCAGATTTAATTTTAAAAGGGTTTGTTGTAGTTCATCTGCTGATCTGCTTCTGTAAATTGTACCTTGGTAGTTAAATCTGACTGAAAAGGGGAAGCACCATTGATACATAATGTTGTGGCGTTGCAGTTCCATTAGTTGGGGTTTCATGGATTGTCTTTTAGTAATAGTAAGTTGGGATAGGTCAGCAAAAATTTGATAATTGTGTCCTTGAAAATTAATTTCCTTTTTTTCTCTTGCAGCAATTAGTATTTGTTCTTTCGTTCTGTAATAATGAAATTTTGTGATTATATCACGTGGGGGTCCATCTTTTTTTTTGGCTGTGAGGGCTCTGTGTACTCTGTCCAGTTCTAAACGTTCAATAGGGATATCTGGCTTTAGTTCTTGTAATAGAGCAGTAATAGTAGATTGCAGGTCTGTCACAGTTTCAGGTATTCCCCTTATGCGCAAGTTTGAACGTCTGGCTCTATTTTCGTAATCTTCGAGCTTAGTTTGAAGTATTAAATTCTCTTCTTTTAATTGTTCCAATTCTGTTATATTTACTTGGGTTGTAATTTCAATTTCATCCATTTTTATTTCTAAGGCTGCGGTGCGGTTTCCCAGCTCTCTTATTTCTTTGGTTAGGCTGTTTGTTATTTGGTCTGAGGTTTGTTTTAAAGCCTTATGAAGCATCTTTTCAAATTGTAATAATATTACTGGGGACGCTGAGGAGGTATGTGGAGAAGTTTGTGAGAAGATTTGTTCTGTATCTGACTCAAATGGAGAGTCTTGCTGTGACATTTTCTGTCTGTGAGAGCGCCCTGATGCTGTATATTGTGAGGTGACTGGAGCTGCTTTAGTTGCAGTGAGTGCCTGTGAGCTCTTTGTGAGGTGATTTTTATTTCTGCCACGGTTTCCTCCCAGTACCATATTTCCTGCCCAAACTTTCACAGTTTGTTCCCTGGGGCAAAAAAGTTCAAATGGATACCTTTTGAGCCTGCAGGCTCCGCTTTGTCCTTCTCTTCTCTCCTCAGCGGTGCGGAGCTCTAACAATGCATGTCTGCTCTGCTAGGCTCCGCCCATCTCCCCCGCAGTAATGTGTTTCAACCCTTAATCTTTCCACCGCTGCTTCTGAGTATAACCACCCCCTCTTTACAAATCCCCCCTTCCCACTCACAACTCTCTAACTTCTTTGGAAATCCCCCCATAGCTCTCTCACCTCATCACAAATCCCCCCGACCCCACACCTCTCTCACCTCTTCCGCCACAGCGCTCTCTCTTCTTCATAAATCCTCCCTCCACAGCTTTCTCACCTCTTCATAAAGCCCCCCATTCCACCCCTCTACAGCTCTCCTACCTCTTCAGAAACGCAGCTGACACCAATTTGTTAGGTGTGCCTGGACTTTTTTTTCAGCTCAGTGCAGTCTGATTTTGCCAGCTTCATCTATCAGAACTGTAGCACAAAGTTAAAGAGGTTGTAAACCTCCATTTTCAAGTTGTACCTATAGATAAGTCTATAATAAGCCTCACCTATAGGTACAGTAAATATCTCCTAAATGTGTGCCGTGTCATCACCACATGTGCTGTGAAGAAACGACCCTCCGTGCCGTTTCTTCAGTAGCGAGTGCCATGACTGGCAGTGACATCACGCGACTCCGGCCAGTCACAGAGCCGGAATCTGCAGGCCCTGGAAGGAAGAGGGGCAGACATCGATGCAGCCTCCAGTTGGGATAGCGCGGGCTTTGTTTGCAGGTGTCACATAATGTGCGAGTATGCGATGCATACTCGCACATTAATCTTTTACTTTGCAGGGAACAAAAAAGGAAGTAAAACCGATCAGGGTTTACTTCCTCTTTAAGGAGGAGTTTCATGGTGCTTCACTCGGCTCTGCACTACACAGGTCTAACAGGTGGCAGGAAGGGAAAGACGCTGCCTCTCGAATATTAAAAAAAATGCGGGCGGTTCCAGCGGCAGGACCATCGTTGCTTAGCAGTAGCACACAGAAGGAAAAGGAGTGAGCAGTGCAGAAATTTCCTCTACCGCTTTTTGTGTTAAGTGACAGGTGGCGAGGATAGGGCTGCCTATGCACAATATACACACATACTAACAGAAGAAGAATGGCAGGGCGCAATCTGAGTGTAGTATATTAATGTATTTATTGCGGTGAATAGAAAAATGTCAACAATCAGGGTGTTCACATAGTAAGGGCTACCAGTGGGCAGTCTCACAACACTGCGTTAACCCCTTCCCTGCCAGTGACATTTTTACAGTAATCAGTGCGTTTTTATAGCACTGATCACTGTATAATTGGCAATGGTCCCAAAATTGTTTCAAAAGTGTCCGATGTGTCCGTCATAATGTCGCAGTCCCGATAAAAATCAGATCGCCACTATTACTAGTAAAAAATAAATAAATAAATAAAAATGCTATAAATCTATCCCCTATTTTGTATAACTTTTGTGCAAACCAATCAATATACGCTTATTGCGATTTTTTTTACCAAAAATTTGTAGACGAATACATATCAGCCAAAACTGAGAAAAAATTTGCTTTTTTAAAAAAAAAAATGGGGATATTTATTATAGCAAAGTACAGAATATTGTGTTTTTTTCAGAATTGTCGCATTGTTTTTGTTTATAGCACAAAAAATAAAAACCGCAGAGGCGATCAAATACCACCAAAAGAAAGCTCTATTTGTGGGAAAAAAAAGATGGTCAATATGGTTTGGGTGCAGCATCGCACAACCGCGCAATTGTCAGTTAAAGCGGTGCCGAATCGCAAGAAATGGCTCGGTCATTCAGCAGCCAAATCTTCCGGGGCTGAAGTGGTTAATGCTGCACTTAGTTTGGCACCCCCTAGTGTATCCATCCACCCAGTGTTTCTGTCCTGGTCTAAGGTTCCCTGTTGTTGTGAGACTGTCCACTGGAAGCCCTTAATATGTGACGAGCCTGATTTTAAATATCACAGTGTAAGTTGCCATTTGTCTATTTATCACAATAAATACATTAATATACTACACTCAGGCTGTGCCATGTGGTCCTTTTTCTGTTTGCCCAGAGATACTTCAGTCTCTTCAGAGGTGCTGCATCTAGTGAATTGAGATCAGCAGGAAGATATCATGAATGCTCCAATTGGACTATATTCCCTTTTTGCTGTTCTGCCCAGACATTTACAGTATCTCACAAAAGTCAGTACACCCCTCACATTTTTGTAAATATTTTATTCTATCTTTTCATGTGACAACACTGAAGAAATGACACTTTGCTACAATGTAAAGTAGTGAGTGTACGGCTTGTATAACAGTGTAAATTTGCTAATAGTAGCAAAGGTAGCAGCGCTAATATCCCTAAGTGAGCAGTATTAAATGTTGAAATTAACCTTAGTGTTTGACAAAAGGAAAAATATTTTACAAACAGTGAATGTCACCAAACTTATTATATAATGTCCACATTCATTAATATAACACAGACAGAGCAGATGATATTCCAAAACAGTTGTATTCCAAAGAAATGGAAGTGTATTGTGAGAAGACCAGGACCCAGCTCCGGTTTTCAGCGTAAATGAATGAGTAATAAGGTAACCTTTCCTCCACGGCACCACTGTGATAATCAATAAGAAGTGCGCGCTTACCACAAGGCAAGCCCAGGAGAGCTTGCGACCTTAACCCGGTCGGTGCCTTTAACTGGATGAACCAGAGAGGAAAAAACGCCACTTCTTACAGCCAGGGGGAATGTTGGATGCCACAGCTCCACCAAGCCTCAAGGATCGGTCACACCATGGAGGGAAATATGAAAAGCTCCTAGTACCAGGGATGGTTCCCATTCACAGGCTCCCCGGAAAAAGAAATGGAAACACCATAGCGTAATCCTGGTACTACCATTTATTAAGAAAATTTAAAATGCACTTACAGTATAGCAGAGTCAAAACAGCATAAAATCAGCTGGCCGGCTTAAACAGTCACCCGTCCTGCAGACGGTACATGCAGCACGTCAGCTCCTCCCAACGCGCGTTTCGTCACACTCTGACGTCGTCTGTGACAAAACAGCACGCAGCTATTAATGTCGAAACCGCTGACAACAAAAGTGAGTACACCCCTAAGTGAAAATGTCCAAATTTTTAGCCATTTTCCCTCCCCCGTGTCATGTGACTAATTAGTGTTACAAGGTCTCAGGTGTGAATGGGGAGCAGGTGTGTTAAATTTGGTGTTATCACTCTCACTCTCTCATACTCAAACCCTGAAACTGAGCTGCAGCATGGTGGCCTGTGGTTTAACAGGACAGGTTCCAATTTAGGCCTCACCATGGTTGACCAGAGAAGTTGAATGAACATGCTCAGCATCATATCCAGAGGTTGTCTTTGGAAATAGATGTATGAGTGCTGCCAGCATTGCTGCAGAGGTTGAAGGGGTGGGGGGGGGTCAGCCTGTCAGTGCTCAGACCATACGCCACACACTGCATCAAATTGATCTGCATGGCTGTCATCCCAGAAGGAAGCCTCTTTTAAAGATGATGAACAAAAAAGTCCGCAAACAGTTTACTGAAGAGAAGCAGACTAAGGACATAGATTACTGGAACCATGTCCTGTGGTCTGATGAGACCAAGATACACTTATTTGGTTCCGATGGGGTCAGCGTGCGTGGTGGCAACCAGGTGAGGAGTACAAAGACAAGTGTGTCTTGCCAGGGGTCACCGGCGCCTGGGTGCAGAAATATTTCTGGTGCCCCCACATGGGCGTGGTCATCTTACCAACTTCTCCCCTTTACAAATGTTTCTATGGCAACGACTCAAACACAGAGATGCTCCCCTAAGAAGTCTTTGTTACCCTGGGATCCTCCCATGATCTTTTAACAATAAAAAAATACAGGAAGAGCATACACTAATGAGACCTGGAGGGGGTCTCTCTGATGCACACAGAGATGGCTTCTGTTAGAGAGTCTGTTAGAAAGAGCCCCCAGACATATTACAGGAGATGGTCAGAGACTGCAATCATGGTACAGGAGATGGTCAGAGACTGCAGACATAATACAGGAGATGATCAGAGACTGCAGACATAGTACAGGAGATGGTCAGAGACTGCAGACATAGTACAGGAGATGGTCAGAGACTGCAGACATAGTACAGGAGATGATCAGAGACTGCAGACATAGTACAGGAGATGATCAGAGACTGCAGACATAGTACAGGAGATGATCAGAGACTGCAGACATAGTACAGGAGATGGTCAGAGACTGCAGACATGATACAGGAGATGATCAGAGACTGCAGACATACTACAGGAGATGATCAGAGACTGCAGACATACTACAGGAGATGGTCAGAGACTGCAGACAGGATATAAGAGATGATCAGAGACTGCAGACATACTACAGGAGATGGTCAGAGACTGCAGACATAGTACAGGAGATGATCAGAGACTGCAGACAGGATATAAGAGATGATCGGAGACTGCAGACATAGTACAGGAGATGATCAGAGACTGCAGACATACTACAGGAGATGGTCAGAGACTGCAGACATAGTACAGGCAATGGTCAGAGACTGCAGACATAGTACAGGAGATGGTCAGAGACTGCAGACATAGTACAGGAGATGCCCAGAGACTGCAGACATAGTACAGGAGATGATCAGAGACTGCAGACATAGTACAGGAGATGATCAGAGACTGCAGACATAGTACAGGAGATGGTCAGAGACTGCAGACATAGTACAGGAGATGATCAGAGACTGCAGACAGGATATAAGAGATGATCAGAGACTGCAGACATAGTACAGGAGATGATCAGAGACTGCAGACATACTACAGGAGATGGTCAGAGACTGCAGACATAGTACAGGCGATGGTCAGAGACTGCAGACATAGTACAGGAGATGGTCAGAGACTGCAGACATAGTACAGGAGATGCCCAGAGACTGCAGACATAGTACAGGAGACGATCAGAGACTGCAGACATAGTACAGGAGATGGTCAGAGACTGCAGACATAGTACAGGAGATGGTCAGACTGCAGACATAATACAGGAGATGATCAGAGACTGCAGACATAGTACAGGAGATGATCAGAGACTGCAGACATAGTACAGGAGATGATCAGAGACTGCAGACATAGTACAGGAGATGATCAGAGACTGCAGATATAATACAGGAGATGGTCAGAGACTGCAGTTCCTATGGACGTTAGTAGATAATGGCCGATCGGCCCTCTTACCTGACCCAGCGATACAGCAACGGTTCCTCTGATCAGGAGTCGGCTCCCTCTAAATTGCCCATGTCGACTCCGCTGGGTAGCACCCAGATCTGTATTCCTGCAATGACTCCATTCCTTTCTCCGCCAGGGATGGCGCTAGGCTGTGCGGCTTTCCCTGTGGTGGCGCAGGGCAGTGGGGTTCCCTCTCTGATGGTGTTCCCTCAGCACTGTCCTCTCCCTCTGGAGTACTGGGTGTACTTCCCTGAAAGCTTTCCCAGGCTCCTGGCTCTCTCTCTCTCCCATTCAGCTGAGCATGCTGTGTGGGCTGCAGTTTCTGTGCTACAGTGGGGCTGCCAGTCCTCGGGACTACATGTCCCACAATCCTCTTCTCTGCTCCTTTTTCTATTCCGTTTCTTCCCTGGGCATATGAAGGCGGGGGAAGATACATAGTGGGCGGCTGTGCTGGCAAGCGCTGCTCACTAGTACAGCAGCGCGCGCGAGAGGGAGGGGGAAAGAAGAGCCCGCAGCTGCATTGGCGTCACTAGGGTTGGGGTCACCCCCCTTCCACCGACTATAGTCGCCCCTCAGTACAGACCCCCGTCCACTAAGTATAGACCCCCCTCCATCAGTGCAGAACCCTCACTAAGTATAAACCACCCCCTCAGTACAGACCTTACTCAGTACAGACCCCCCCAGGAAACCCCCCTCCATTAGTACAGACCCCCCCAGGACAGATCTCCCCCTCCATTAGTAAAGACCAACACAGGACAAACCACCCCTCCATTAGTACAGACCCCCCATTAGTACAGACCCCCCAGGACAGACGCCCCCATTAGTACAGACCCCCCTCCATTAGTACAGACCCCCCTCCATTAGTACAGACCCCCCATTAGTACAGACCCCCCAGGACAGACCCCCCTCCATTAGTACAGACCCCCCAGGACAGAACCCCCTCCATTAGTACAGACCGCCCCAGGACAGACCCCCCCTCCATTAGTATAGACCCCCCAGGACAGATCCCCCTCCATTAGTACAGACCCCCCCAGGACAGACCCCCCTCCAGTAGTATAGACCCTCCCTCCATTAGTACAGACCCCCCAGGACAGACCCCCCTCCATTAGTACAGATTCCCAGGATAGACCCCCCTCCATCAGTGCAGAACCCTCACTAAGTATAAACCACTCCCTCAGTACAGACCTTACTCAGTACAGACCCCCCCAGGAAACCCCCCCTCCATTAGTACAGACCCCCCAGGACAGATCTCCCCCTCCATTAGTACAGACCCCCACAGGACAAACCACCCCTGCATTAGTACAGACCCCCCATTAGTACAGACCCCCCATTAGTACAGACCCCCCAGGACAGACGCCCCCATTAGTACAGACCCCCTCCATTAGTACAGACCCCCCCTCCATTTGTACAGACCCCCCTCCATTAGTACAGACCCCCCATTAGTACAGACCCCCTAGGACAGACCCCCCAGGACAGACCCCCCTCCATTAGTACAGACCCCCCAGGAAAGAACCCCCTCCATTAGTACAGACCGCCCCAGGACAGACCCCCCTCCATTAGTATAGACCCCCCAGGACAGATCCCCCTCCATTAGTACAGACCCCCCCAGGACAGACCCCCCTCCAGTAGTACAGACCCCCCTCCATTAGTACAGACCCCCCAGGACAGACCCCCCTGCATTAGTACAGATCCCCAGGACAGACCCCCCTCCAGTAGTACAGACCCCCCCTCCATTAGTACAGACCCCCCAGGACAGACCCCCCTCTATGAGTACAGATCCCCAGGACAGACCCCCCTTCATTAATACAGACCCCCCCTCCATTAGTACAGACCCCCCAGGAAAGACCCCCCTCTATTAGTACAGACCCCCAGGACAGACCCCCCATTAGTACAGACCCCCCAGGACAGACCCCCCTCAATTAGTACAGACCCCCCTTAATTAGTATAGACCCCCTAGTTCAGACCTCCCTCCATTAGTACAGACCCCCCTCAATTAGTATAGACCACCCCAGGACAGACCCCCCTCCATTAGTACAGACCCCCAGGACAGACCCCCCTCCATTAGTACAGACCCCCCAAGACAGACCCCCCTTCATTAGTACAGACCCCCCTCCATTAGTACAGACCCCCCTTAATTAGTATAGACCCCCTAGTTCAGACCTCCCTCCATTAGTACAGACCCCCCTCAATTAGTATAGACCCCCCAGGACAGACCCCCCTCCATTAGTATAGACCCCCCCCAGGACAGACCCCCCTCCATTAGTACAGACCCCCCAGGACAGACCCCCCTCCATTAGTACAGACCCCCCAAGACAGACCCCCCTTCATTAGTACAGACCCCCCTCCATTAGTACAGACCCCCCAGGAAAGACCCCCCCCTCTATTAGTACAGACCCCGAGGACAGACCCCCCATTAGTACAGACCCCACCTGGACAGACCCCCCCTCAATTAGTATAGATCCCCCCAGGACAGACCCCCCCTCCATTAGTATAGACCCCCCTCAATTAGTATAGACCCCCCCAAGACAGACCCCCCTCCATTAGTACAGACCCCCACAGGACAGAACCCCCTCCATTAGTAATAACCCCCAGGACAGAGCCCCCCTCCATTAGTACAGACCCCCCAGGACAGACCCCCCCATTAGTACTGACCCCCAAGACAGAGCCCCCCTCCATTAGTACAGACCCCCCAGGACAGACCCCTCCATTAGTACAGACCCCCCCAGGACGGAGCCCCCTCCATTACTACAGAGCAGGGTGGAGAACAGAGCAGTAAACAGCAGGCAGGAGTGAGAGACACAGAGGGGAGAATCTGTCAGGCACGGACCGCATCGCCCCCCCCCGCGCGCGCGCGACATCACTTCGCGGCTGGTCTCTCTCCACACAGAGACCAGCCGCTCTGCCTCCATTCTCATCTCCGGCTGGCTGTTCTTCTCTGACAGACCCTGCTTGAGCAGTTAACACAGCGGCGCCTTTTCTTCTTAGAACACCGGCGCCGGACACAAACAAGAGGAGGAGCAGGAGGATGGAACGAAGCACTCTGGCGCTTCAGTGCCCCCACCTCTCTGGGATCGGCCCTGTGTCTTGCTTGGTGGTGGGAGTGTCATGGTCTGGGGCTGCATGAGTGCTGCGGGCACTGGGGAGCTAGAGTTCATTGAGGGAACCATGAATGCCAACATGTACTGTGACTTACTGAAGCAGAGCATGATTATCCTCTCTTCTGAGACTGGCCCGCAGGGCAGTGTTCCAACATGATAACAACCCCAAACACACCTCCAAGACGACCACTGTCTTGCTAAAGAAGCTGAGGGTAAAGGTGATGGACTGGCCAAGCATGTCTCCAGACCTAAACCCTATTGAGCATCTGTCTGGCATCCTCAAATGGAAGGAGGAAGATGCAAGGTCTCTAACATACACCAGCTCTGTGATGTCATCATGGAGGAGTGGAAGAGGACTCCAGTGGCAACCTGTGAAGCTCTGGTGAACTCCATGCCCAAGACGGTTAAGGCAGTGCTGGAAAATAATGGTGGCCACACAAAATATTGACACTTTGGGCCCAATTTGGACAGTTTCATTTAGGGGTGTACTCACTTTTGTTGCCAATGATTTAGACATTAATGGATGTGTGTTGAGTTATTTTGAGGGGACAACAAATTTACACTGTTATACAAGCTGTACACTCACTACTTTACATTGTAGCAAAGTGTCATTTCTTCAGTGTCGTCACATGAAAAGATATAATCAAATATTTACAAAAATGTAAGGGGTGTACTGACTTTTGTGAGATACTGTATGTCACATATCACTTTTTGCGCCATATACCTCATTACTACTGTATACACACATAATAGTTACTGCTACAATTACTATGTGCAGCTTCTTATAAATGTAAGCTAAAACAGAACAAACTAAAAAAATCTTCGTTATTTTCAGCTTCCTTTCAAACACTTTGGAATTAAATGTATGATTAGCAGACATGCGATCCGTTTGTGTTTATTATTATGAAAGGCAACCTGCTAAGCTCAGTGCCTCCAACCACTGCTTACTTAGAGCTCATGTACTCCCAGCTAATTAAATTGTGGCCGTGTCTCAAGGGATGTACTTGGCTATGTTTGCTGTCTCTAAGATTGCCAGCAGTATCCACATCATGCAAACTTGTGGTGAATTTCTATTTATATAGACGCTATTGAATCATGTTTAAAACAAGCATTTAATGAAGACAATCCATATTTACTTTAGTGATAAACTAGAAAAGTACATGATATACTTGGCAAAATGCACGGTATATGGGAAATTGAATTAAGATGTACTGGCAGAAATGTTAATATATACACAAATGTATTTAGCTTAACCTTGTTTCAAACAATTTCAAATAGCTACACTGCTAATGCATAAATAGATACACTACTAATATTACTATATGGCTAACACGCAATTGTGTTGTCGACACTGGATGCAGGTAATAAACTGTAATACATACAGTCTGTCACTAACCTTAATGCCCCGTACACACGGTCGGACTTTGTTCGGACATTCCGACAACAAAATCCTAGGATTTTTTCCGACGGATGTTGGCTCAAACTTGTCTTGCATACACACGGTCACACAAAGTTGTCGGAAAATCCGATCGTTCTAAACGCGGTGACGTAAAACACGTACGTCGGGACTATAAACGGGGCAGTGGCCAATAGCTTTCATCTCTTTATTTATTCTGAGCATGCGTGGCACTTTGTCCGTCGGATTTGTTTACACACGATCGGAATTTCCGACAACGGATTTTGTTGTCGGAAAATTTTATAGCCTGCTCTCAAACTTTGTGTGTCAGAAAATACGATGGAAAATGTGTGATGGAGCCTACACACGGTCGGAATTTCCGACAACAAGGTCCTATCACACATTTTCCGTCGGAAAATCCGATCGTGTGTACGGGGCATTACACAGTAGTTTTTTTTTATTTAGTCCCCACTGTAACATACGTTTTTTACCTGTTGAATCTGCCAGTAGATATGTTATTTTTTTGTTTTTTTGTTTTTTTTACTTTCTTTAATAGGCTGACAATGCTGTCCCTCTTCAACAGGGTAGTCCTAGATGAACAGGTTGTTTTAGATGGATTTTAATAAAAGGAAAACTCTACTTTCCTTACATAATTTGCATAGCATATATTAATGCTACACAAGCCATTTTGTTATTTAATACTAATAAAAATGATCTTTCCATTATATTCTGCAACCACTGTATTTTCAAAAAGTGTCAAACAATTAATTGCAGTATGGCAAGCCAGGAGTGTGGTGATTTTTTTTAGACATCATCTGCAATAGGAATTTAATTTTGGTGAGATATCCCTTAAATTGGTTGTATCTTAATGTATTCTATGCATTAAAATAACAAGCCTTCTGTGTGCAGCAGCCCCCCTAACACTTACCTGAGGTCCCTCTCTGTCCAGCGATGTCCACGAGTGTCTCAGCCATCCGAGATTCTCCCTCTCGATTGGCTGAGTCAATCAAAGTCAGCTAGCCAATCAGGGGAGAGAGGGGTCAGAGCCGGGTCAGGGCTCCATGTCTGAATGGACACAGGGAGCTGTGACACGGCTCGGTGCCCTCATGTCAAGCTGCTTGCTGTGGGGGTACTGAACAGGAGGGAGAAACCAGGATCACAGAAGAGGGGCCCGAGAAGAGGAGGATCTGGGCTGCTCTGTGCAAAACCACTGCACAGAGCAGGTAAGTATAACATGTTTGTTATTTTTAAAGGAAAAAAAACAAGCCTTTACAATCACTTTAAAGCCTTGTACACATGATCAGATTGTTGGCCAACAAAACCGTGGACTTTTGTCCGAAGGGCGTTAGCCCAAACTTGTCTTGCATACAAATGGCAAGGAATTGTCGGCCAACAAACACAAACTCACTGACAGAATACATGGTTTTTCAGCTCTTTAGTGCCACCCTTTGGGCTCCTTCTGCTAATGTTGTGTTAGTAGAAGTTTGGTGAGTGTTGATTCGCGTTTCTCATTTTGCGCTTTTCATTTTGCACTTTTCATTTTGTGCTTTTCAGTTTGTTTCTGAACGGTCGTTCGTCAACCAGACATGTTTCGGAATCGGAGGAGATAACGTGTCATTTATTATTGGCCTTGGAGTTATTGTTTTCACATTATTTTTTTGGTTGAATAATGATTTGATTTGGTATATTTTCTATATTTTTGGATGCATAGAACGCACTTTTTGGTTAAGTTCTATTGGCAGATAGCGTGTCTAATTGTATTTGTTTCCTTTTTTTTAATGCACAATAAAAAAAATGTGGAGAATAATACTTGGCTATGTTTTTTACTTTAAATGACAGTTTGAGAGTAGGGAGTTACATTTAAAAAAATACAATGCAAAATTGACAAGGGACACCAACATAGTTGTATCTTTGATCTTAAAGTGGGGTTCCACCCAAAAAACAAAACTACCTGGAAAAATTCTAAAAAAAAAAACAAAAAAAATTTGGATATTTTTTTTTTTCACTTACCTCTAAATGCCTGTTGCTAGGTGGTCCCTCATAGTCTGCCTGTTCCTTAGCCTGGGCTGGTGACATCACTTCCTCCTCGGCACAGGAAGGGCTCCGCTCTGCTCCCTCCCTCCTGTCAATCATCTGGGACCCATTACAAGTCCCAGGTGATTGAGCGGCCAATCACGGCGCGCGGCGCCGCTCGCGCATGCGCAGTGGGTGCCAGGCTGTGAAGCCACAGCCCGGCGCCTACAGTTGAAATGCCGGCGCCGACGAGCGGAGGGGGGACGAGCGGGGCTTCGATCCCCCGCATCGCTGGACCCAGGGACAGGTGAGTGTCCAATTAAAAGTCAGCAGCTGCAGTATTTGTAGCTGCTGACTTTTATTTTTTATTTTTTTTTGACGGCCCCCCTGGGTGGAACTCCTCTTTAAAAACTACTGGATAATGGTGTTGTGGTAACTTGCCCAACAAAAATAATATTATTCTTGATATCACTAGAAAAAAAAGCCTTTGAAAATGTATTTGCAATAACTCCATCAGTATCACCAGCAAAGCAGCTTCATTATTATCCCATTAAAGAAGAAGAGAATGTGCGCTGCATTTCGAGATTTCATATTTTACCACGTCACGAATGTTAATTCTCCATTACAAACACTAGTTTACAAGACCAACCGCTTCTGGCTCGTCCTTGCTTCCGAGCATACGTGTTTGTACTTTGCACTTTTGTCCGACAGACTTGTGTACACACGCTCGGAAAATCCAATAACACACATTTTTCCGCGGAAAATTTTAAAACCTGCTATCCAACATTTGTCCACAGAAAATCCAGCAACAATTGTCCGATGGAGCATACACGCGTTTGGATTTTCAGCCCACAGCCTGTCATCACACATTTCCCGTTGGAAAATCCGATCGTGTGTACAAGGCTTAAGGCTTGTCTATTAAAGGGATACAGGCACATTACAGCTTTCCTCATTACAACACTGAGTGCACCAGTTGGTTATAATAGAGGCTGACCCTGCTTTTCGGTAGAATGAGTCTTGAAAGGACAGTAATTTCTCTAGTGCAGAAAAAAGGAAGGAATCTGCAACAAAGATTTTTTTTTTTTTTTGTTAACGTGGTTGTAAACTCCCATTGCACCAATAGGTAAGCCCATAATAAAGCTTACCTATAGGTACTGCAAATATCTCCTAAACGTGCCCCGTTTAGGAGATATTTACTGTATATATGCAGCCGATGATGTCTTCGGCGCATGCGCTCTAAAGAAACGGACACTCGTGCTGTTCCTTCAGAGCTTCATGCCATGACCGGTGGCTCCCACACGCATGCGCGCAAGTGACGTCACGCGGCTCCGACCAGTCACACAGCCGTAGTCCGCAGACCCGGAAGGAAGACCAGTGAAGATGGATGCACCCTCCGATGCTGCATGAAAACGCATCGATGGAGGGCTTCGTTTGCAGGTAAGTTTTACATAATATGCTAGTATGCGATGCATACTAGCACATTATGGCTTTACTTTGCAGTTCAGAAACATTTTTAAAAATACAGCGATTTACTTTCTCTTCAGGGCCCATCTCCAGCTAACATTTTTTAAAGCAGCTACAACTTTTTTTTTTCCTCACCTTTTCCACACCTGGAATTGGTGTGAAGAAAAAGTTCCCTTTCATTTGCCAGTACTTACAATCACTAATCTGATTTAAATTTGACCTTTTGGCCTCATGCACAAGAGACGCCGGTGCAAACTCTGCTGAACACATGTTTTTAAAAGCTGAAACCGGCGTTTAGAAACCGCGTTTGCATGCCGCGTTTAACCGCGTTTTACCACGTTTGCGTCTAGAAGCATCTGCAGAGCAGAGAATGATATTTTGCGACCCAACTTTGGGGCCCGGTATCTCGGGGCCACTTGGTGCTAGGAACCCCAAATTTGGTGTGCTAAATTGGAGTTGGACTAAGTTGGACTAAGTTGGACTAACACTATAACATATCCAAATTTGGGGTTCTTAGCACCAAGTGGCCCCGAGATATGGGGCCCCAAAGTCGGGTCGCAAAATGTCAAGCACTTCTGCAGCAGAAAATAAAATTTTCCGACCTGACTTTGGGGCCCCATATCTTGGGACCACTTGGTGCTAGGAACCCCACATTTGGATATGTTATAGTGTTAGTTCCACAGTGTTAGCACACCAAATTTGGTTTCTAGCACCAAGTGGCCCCGATATATGGGGCCCCAAATTCGGGTCGTAAAATGTTCCTTTAAAAACACTTCTAAACGCAAACGCGGCTAAACGCGGTACCCGCGTTTAGCCGCATTTGGCATCTGAAACGTGAAAAACGTTTGCGTCTGAACCAATTTTTTTGCTTCTGGAAAAACGAGGTTAAACGCAACTGCCTAAAAACACCAAAAAACGAGACTGTGTACATGGACACATAGGATAACATTGAATAAGTTCAGGGGCAGTTGAAAAAAGTGTCCACGTGCCTCTGAACGCGAGTTTAACAGCGTCTCGTGTCCATGAGGCCTTAGTTTAAATTATGATGTGGGAAGCAGAGACAAGGTAGACAGTACAAGTGCCAGAAAGTACACTTATTGCCCTCCTCTGTATATTTGGGTGCTTTTATTCTGCAGGGATTACGAATTAAGATGAATACAGTAAACCTTTTTTTAATTTATTGCTGATGTTGTGTTTACAGGACAGCATTAGAAGCTCACTGAATGCCTTCACTTGTTGCCAGCAATTTCTATAGATTGAAAGTTAATTCACTGAAGTAACACATATTATACAGTGCTTTCGGAAAGTATTCACAGTGCTTCACTTTTTCCACATTTTATTATGTTACAGCTTTATTCTAAATTTTAAAGGCTTATATTATATGCAAGTTATTGTCATAAAAAGTGTTTGGGGACCTGAGTCCTGCACCAGGGGACATGTATCAATGACATTTTTTTTTTTTAAACGATAATTTTTTCGGGAGCAGTGATTTTTTTGCTTAAAGTGGAACAATAAAAATGAAATATTCCTTTAAATATTGTGCCTGGGGGGTGTCTATAGTATGCCTGTAAAGTGGCGCATTTTTCCTGTGTTTAGAACAATACCAAAGCAAAATGACATTTCTAAAGGAAAAATTATCATTTAAAACTGATCACGGTTGTAATGAATTGTCGGGTCTCGGCAATATAGATAAAATCATTGAAAAAAAGAGCATGGGATCCCCCCAGTCCATTACCAGGTCCTTTGGGTCTGGTATGAATATTAAGGGGAACCCCGAAACAAAAATCTAAAAAAAAAAATTGTGTGGGGGTCCCCCTAAAATCAATACCAGGCCCTTCGGGTCTGATATGGAAATTAAGGGGAACCCTGCGCCAATTTTTTTTAAAAATGGCGTAGGGGTCACCCTCAAATTCCATACCAGACTTCTAGACCCTTCAGGTCTGGTATGGATTTTAAGGGGAATCCTACACCAAAATGTAAAAAAAATGGCGTAGGGGCCCCCCTCAAAATCCATACCAGACCCTTATCCGAGCATGCAACCTGGCAGGCTGCAGGAAAAGAGGGGGGGATGAGAGAGCACCCCCCCTCCTGAACCGTACCAGGCCACATGCCCTCAACATGGAGAGGGTGCTTTGGGGTAGCCCCCCAAAGCACTTTGTCCCCATGTTGATGGGGACAAGGGCCTCATCCCCACAACCCTTGCCCGGCGGTTGCAGGGGTATGCAGGCGGGGGGCTTATCGGAATCTGGAAACCCCCTTTAACAAGGGGACCCCCAGATCCCAGCCTCCCCCCTGTGTGAATTGGTAATGGGGTACCATTTCACAAAAAAAGTGTCAAAATGGTAAAAAAGACAATAGCCGGTTTTTGACAATTCCTTTATTAATAATGTCTTCTTATTTCCCTTGCCTCTTCCTCCATCTTCTTCTGGTCTTCCTTCAGTTTTCTTCTTCTTCCTCCATCTTCTTCCTCTGGTCTTTTAAATCTTTCTCCGGCTTCTTCTTCCCCGCTTCGTCTTCCGGATGATCCGCCTCAATGGGAGGCTCCCGCAGTGTGACGCTTCTGTGCTTGTGACAGTTCTTATATAACTGAGGGCAGGGCCACCCGGTGACCCCACCCCCTCTGACGCCATGGGGACTTCCCTATGGCTTTCCTGTGGCGTCAGAGGGGGGCGGGGGTCACCTGTTTACGTAAATTGAGGCGGATTGTCTCTCGTTTCCCCCACTCTTCCTGCAGCCTGCCAGGTTGCATGCTTGGATAAGGGTCTGGTATGGATTTTTAGGGGGACCCCTACACCATTTTTTTTAAAATTTGGTGCAGGATTCCCCTTAATTTCCATATCAGACCCAAAGGGTCAATGATTTTATCTATATTGCCGAGACCGATAATTCATTACAGCCGCGATCAGTTTTAAATAAAAATTTTTCCTTGAGAAATGTCATTTTGCTGTGGTACTGTTCTAAACACGGGAAAAAAGCACCACTTTACAGGCATACTATAGACACCCCCCCAGGCACGATATTTAAAGGAATATTTCATTTTTATTGTTTCACTTTAAGCAAAAAAATCACTGCTCCCGAAAAAAAGACCGTTTAAAAAAAAAAAAAAACATTTTCATTGATACATGTACCCAGGTCCCCAAACACTTTTTATGACAAAAACTTGCATAAAAAAAATCACTGCTCCCGAAAAAATTTCAGTTTTTACCATTTTTTTTGCATTAATACATGTCCCCTGGGGCAGGACCCAGGCCCCCAAACACTTTTTATGACAATAACTTGCCTATAAGCCTTTAAAATGAGCACTTTTGATTATTCGTGTTCGTGTCTCATAGACTTTAACGGTGTTCGTGTGTTCTGCCGAATTTTTTGCCTGTTCGGTATGTTCTGGTGTGTACCGAACCAGGGGGTGTTCGGCCCATCCCTAATAATGACATTGTGAAAGAAGTTTAATTAAAATCTTTGCAAATTTATTAAAAAACCCTGAAACAAAAATCACATATACATAAGTATTCAGAGCCTTTGCTCAATACTTTGTTAAAGCACCTTTGGCACCAACTACAGCCTCAAGTCTTTTTCAGTATGATGCTACAAGCTTGCCAAACCTATTTTTGGGCAGTTTCTCCCATTTTTCTTTGCAGGACCTCTCAAGCTCCATCAGGTTGGATGGGAAGCGTCGGTGCACAGCCATTTTCAGATCTCTCCAGAGATGTTCAATCGGGTTCAAGTCTGGGCCACTTAAGGATATTTACAGAGTTGTCCCATAGCCACTGCTTTGTTATTGTGGCTGTGTGCTTAGGGTCGTTGCCCCAGTCCGAGGTACAGAGCGCTCTAGAGCAGGTTTTCATCAAGGATGTCTCTGTACATTGCTGCATTCATCTTTTCCTCGATCCTAACTAGTCTCCCAGTTCCTGCAGCTGAAAAACATCCCCACAGCATGATGCTGCCACTACCATGCATCACTGTAGGGATGGTATTGGCCAGGTGTAGAGCGGTGCCTGGTTTCCTCAAGACATGACGCTTGCCATTCAGGACAAAGAATTCACCAGACCAGAGAATTTTGTTTCTCATGGTAAGAGTTCTTCGGGTGCTTTTTAGCAAACTCCAGACATCTGTCATGTGCCTTTTACTGAGGAGTGGCTTTCGTCTGGCCACTATACCATACAGGGCTGATTCGTGAAGTGCTGCAGAGATGGTTATTCTTCTGGAAGGTTCTCCTATCTCCACAGAGAAATGCTGGAGCTCGGTAGAGTGACCATCAGATTCTTGGTCACCTCCCTGACTAAGGCCCTTCTCCCTCAATCGCTCAGTTTGGCCAGCTGGCCCGCTGGTGGTTTCAAACTTCTTCCATTTACGGATGATGGAGGCCACTGTGTTCATTGGGACCTTCAATGCTGCAGACATTTTTCTGTACCCTTCCCCAGATCCGTGCCTCTATACAATCCTGTCTTGGAGGTCTACAGACAATTCCGTGGACTTCCTGGCTTGGTTTGTGCTCTGACATGCACTGTTAACTGTGGGACCTTATACAGACAGGTGTGTGCTTTCCAAATAATGTCCAATCAACTGAATTCCTGTGGAAACAGAATGCACCTGAGCTAAATTTTGAGTGTCATGGCAAAGGCTGTCAATACTTATGTATGTGTGATTTTTTTGTTTTTTATTTTTAATAAATTTGCAAAGATTTCAAAGAAACTTCTTTCATGTTGTCATTATAGGATACTGTTTGTAGAATTTTGAGGAAAATAATGAATTGTGTGTTATAGTACTGCATCTCTATAATAGTTCCAGTGTAAGACCTATAAGCAACTGCAGTCACACAAACAATACAAAGAAGAGTTCAAGGAGCCAATGCTGATTAGAAGAAAGATCTCTAACTAAGCTATGTTACAGAAGACTCAGATCACTACAGTGCAATGCATAATACTGCCCATATACATTTGCTGTCCTCTCAAAATAACTCAACACACAGCCATTAATGTCTAAATCGCTGACAACAAAAGTGAGTACACCCCTAAGTGAAAATGTCCAAATTGGGCTCAATTAGCCATTTTCCCTCCCCGGTGTCATGTGACTCGTTAGTGTTACAAGATCTCACGTGTGACTGAGAAGCAGGTATGTTAAATTTGGTGTTATCATTCTCACTCTCTCATACTGATCACTGGAAGTTCAACATGGCAACTCATGGCATAGAACGCTCTGAGGATCTGAAAAAAAAATGTTTTGCTCTACATAAAGATGGCCTAGGCTATAAGAAGATTGCCAAAACCCTGAAACTGAGCTGCAGCATGGTGGCCATTGGTTTAACAGGATAGGTTCCACTCAGAACAGGCCTCGCCATGGTGGACCAAAGAAGTTGAGTGCACGTGCTCAGCATCATATCCAGAGGTTGTCTTTGGGAAATAGACGTATGAGTGCTGCCAGCATTGCTGCAGAGGTCGTGGGGGTGGGGGGTGGGGGGGGGCAGCTTGTTAGTGCTCAGACCATACGCCGCACGCTGCATCAAATTGGTCTGCATGGCTGTCTTCCCAGAAGGAAGCCTCTTCTAAAGATGATGCAGAAGAAAGCCCGCAGTTTGCTGAAGACAAGCAGACTAAGGACATGGATTACTGGAACCATGTCCTGTGGTCTGATGAGACCAAGATAAACTTATTTAAACTTAGATAAACTTAAATTTAAACTTATGCAACCAGGTGAGGAGTACAAAGACAAGTGTGTCTTGCCTAAAGTCAAGAATGGTGGTGGGCCCCTCTCAGGGTAAACTTTTACATATCTTTTGGGAATGTCCCCATATAAAAAACACTTGGCATAAGGCTAGCTTAATCATTGAAAAAATATCAGGTAGGAAGATTTCCCTTACACCCTAAATCTGTCTTTTATTCTCCCCTATACAAGATATTCCATTGACTAGCACAAGGCTAATTCACACATTCCTCAGCTCTATTCACTGGGCCATAGCCTTCAATTGGCGCTCCACTACGGTACCCTGGTCACAAATACTCAACCGCATGACGAACATCAAACTCTCTGAGAGAATCCACCACACGTTATATGACTCTATGCCACTTTATCAAAAAAAAAAAAATGGACTCTCTGGGACACCACCTCTATGATTTAGAAAAATTTCTATTATATATATGTAATTGTCCTTCTTTCCTCCTTTTACGACAATACTTTTGACTGGCCTGAATATAACAATGTGTATTTTTTCATCTAACTAACCATATTTCTTTATTATTTCCTATACAACATTTACTGCTAAAGATATTTGTATACATTTCTGTACCATCATTGTAATTGTTTTGAACCTTGACCTTTTACATAATAAAAATCGTTTGTAAAAAAAAAAGAATGGTGGTGGGAGTGTCATGGTCTGGGGCTGCATGAGTGCTGCCAGCACTGGAGAGCTACAATTTATTGAGGTAACCATGAATGCCAACATGTACTCTGACATACTGAAGCACAGCATGATCCCCTCCCTTCAGAGACTGGGCCGCAGGGCAGTGTTCCAACATGATAACGACCCCAAACACATCTCCAAGACGACCACTGTCTTGCTAAAGAAGCTGAGGGTAAAGGTGATGGACTGGCCAAGCATGTCTCCAGACCTAAACCCTATTGAGCATCTGTGGGGCATCCTCAAATGGAAGGTGGGGGAAAGCAAGGTCTCTAACATCCACCAGCCCCGTGATGTCATCTTGGAGGAGTGGAAGAGGACTCCAGTGGCAACCCGTGATGCTCTGGTGAACTCCATGCCCAAGAGGGTTAAGGCAGTGCTGGAAAATAATGGTGGCCACACAAAATATTGACACTTTGGGCCCAATTTGGACATTTTCACTTAGGGGTGTACTCACTTTTGTTGCCAACGGTTTAGACATTAATGGATGTGTGTTGAGTTATTTTGAGGGGACAACAAATTTACACTATTATACAAGCTGTACACTCACTACTT
Source organism: Lithobates septentrionalis (assembly GCA_037952835.1). Taxonomy (NCBI): domain Eukaryota; kingdom Metazoa; phylum Chordata; class Amphibia; order Anura; family Ranidae; genus Lithobates; species Lithobates septentrionalis. The sequence continues at coordinate 3,256,431 of JBBDGP010001163.1, read as the reverse complement.
TACATTGTAGCAAAGTGTCATTTCTTCAGTGTCGTCACATGAAAAGATATCATAAAATATTTACAAAAATGTAAGGGGTGTACTCACTTTTGTGGGGCAAAAAAGTATTTAGTCAGCCACCAATTGTGCAAGTTCTCCCACTTAAAAAGATGAGAGAAGCCTGTAATTGTCATCATAGGTATACCTCAACTATGAGAGACAAAATGTGGAAACAAATCCAGACAATCACATTGTCTGATTTTTGAAAGAATTTATTTGCAAACTATGGTGGATAATAAGTATTTGGTCAATATCAAAAGTTCATCTCAATACTTTGTTATATATCCTTTGCTGGCAATGACAGAGGCCAAACGTTTTCCGTAAGTCTTCACAAGGTTGTCACACACTGTTGCTGGTATGTTGGTCCATTCCTCCATGCAGATCTCCTCTAGAGCAGTGATGTTTTGGGGCTGTCGCTGGGCAACACAGACTTTAAACTCCCTCCAAAGGTTTTCTATGGGTTGAGATCTGGAGACTGGCTAAGCCACTCCAGGACCTTGAAATGCCAAATGGCTAAAGCCACTCCTTCATTGGCCGGGGCGGTGTGTTTGGGATCATTGTCATGCTGAAAGACCCAGCCACGTTTCATCTTCAATGCCCTTGCTGATGGAAGGAGGTTTGCACTCAAAATCCCACGATACATGGCCCCATTCATTCTTTCATGTACACGGATCAGTCGTCCTGTACGCTTTGCAGAGAAACAGCCCCAAAGCATGATGTTGCCACCCCCATTCTTCACAGTAGGTATGGTGTTCTTTGGTTGCAACTCAGCATTCTCTCTCCTCCAAACACGACGAGTTGTGTTTCTACCAAACAGGTCTACTTTGGTTTCATCTGACCATATGACATTCTCCCAATCCTTTTCTGGATCATCCAAATGTTCTCTAGCAAACCTCAGATGGGCCCGGACATGTACTGGCTTAAGCAGGGGGACACGTCTGGCACTGCAGGATCTGAGTCCCTGGCAGCGTAGTGTGTTACTGATGGTAGCCTTTGTTACGTGGGTCCCAGCTTTCTGCAGGTCATTCACTAGGTCCCTCCATGTGGTTCTGGGATTTGTTCTCTCTGTTCTTGTGATCATTTTGACCCCACGGGGTAAGATCTTGTGTGGAGACCCAGATCGAGGGAGATTATCAGTGGTCTTGTATGTCTTCCATTTTCTAATTATTGCTTCCACAGTTGATTTCTTTACACCAAGCTGCTTGCCTATTGCAGATTCAGTCTTCCCAGCCTTGTGCAGGTCGACAATTTTGTTTCTGGTATCGTTCAACAGCTCTTTGGTCTTCACCATAGTGGAGTTTGGAGTGTGACTGTTTGAGGTTGTGGACAGGTGTTTTTTTATACTGATAATAGGTTCAAACAGGTGCCATTAATACAGGTAATGAGTGGAGGACAGAGGAGCCTCTTAAAAAGAAGATACAGGTCTGTGAGAGCCAGAAATCTTGCTTGCTTGTAGGTGACCAAATACTTATTTTCCACCATAATTTGCAAATACATTCTTTCAAAAATCAGACAATGTGATTGTCTGGATTTGTTTCCACATTTTGTCTCTCATAGTTGAGGTATACCTATGATGACAATTACAGACCTCTCTCATCTTTTTAAGCCGGAGAACTTGCACAATTGGTGGCTGACTAAATACTTTTTTGCCCCACTGTATATCAAATACACTACCTGCATGCCACTAACCCTGTGGGGTGTGGACTTAGCACCCTGAGCCATGATTGGCCAAAGGCACCCTACCTTTGACCAATTATGGCTCTCTCAGCAGAGCGCACTGTCATTGGCCAAAGCATGCAGGTCAGGTGCTTGCTTGGGCCAATCATCATACAGCAATGCACTGCGATCTCGCAGTGTATTATGGGGCACTCGGCGGAGCTTGAATTTCCTGTGAACACCCCATATGTTTGTTTTAGAACAAACAAACACCCGATGTTCGAGTCAAACTTACATTACCGTGGCTCATCCCTAATAACTAGCATACTGTATGTAAAATATGTGAGAAAACACCCATTAAAATAAAGTTCTCAAAGGGGTTGTAAACACACAATGATTTTTACCTTCATGCATTATTTACCTTCTGTGTGCAGCAGTCCCCCCCCCGCCCCCCCTAATACTTACCTGAGCCCCTTTCGATCCAGCAATGTTCACGAGAGCCTTGCCTCTCTGGGGACTCACACTCCTGATTGGCTATTGGCAGCAACAGAATACATTGGCTCCTGCTGCTCTCAATCACAGCCAGTGAGCCAATCAGGAGACCGAAGGTGTGGGGCCAAGCAGTGGCTCCGTGTGAAACTGTGAATGTACACACAGAGCAGCGGCTCGGCTTGGGTGCCCCCATAGCAAGCTGCTTGCTGTGGGGACATCTAACAGGAGGGAGGAGCCAGGAGCGCCGGCATGGGACCTGAGAAAAGGAGGATCTGGGCCACTCTGTGCAAAACCATCGCACAGAGCAGGTAAGTATAACATGTTTATTCTATTAATGAAAAAAAATAGGCTTTAAAATCACTTTAATCTAATTAGTTATCCACAATTCATTACTGAACTAAAAATGTGACTAGCACAATATATATTTATGTTGGTTTATTACAATCTGACTCAAGCATGCTATAACACTTTATTTTACACATTAGTTGCTTTATATAATATTAGCTGGGATCCTTTACTGAGAGAAATAAGGAGGCTTCTATGGCTGACTTTCATCTAAAATATTCGTTACCTTACTGATATGGCTTCAGTACTTTTTGAGACTCCATCACAAAAAAAGCATAGTATATTATTTGGTTTAGGTCAGTCATTCAAAAAGCACTAATGCCACTGGATCAGCGTGACGGTTAGGTAGGTACTATTTTCAGTAGAAGTCAGCAATGACAGCCTCTATAATTCTTCAGCACAGGTTTCCTTCAAAGCAAAAAAAAAAGGTAAACGACAATTTTTGTAAAGGTTATACAAAAATATATTTTAATTTAAATCAGCATTCAAAATAATATTTATTCTGTATTTTGTTTGTGGTGCTATTACAGCCTCTGAGTTTCCACTCAACACTGATTGCAATAGTAAAGCTGTGAAAAGATGATATCCTACAAATTGTAGAAAAATTTAAGCAGGCACACATGACAATGAGCAAAACCCCAACTACAGTATATAATTAATAATATTTAGGGCCAATACACACCACTGAGATGTGTTACATAATGTGGTGCCATTTATTTTGAAAGGCACTCTTATGCACTAAGGCATTGCAACTCCAATGTACCTACATCACAGTGTGCCACAATACAAAGTATTTGGCAAAGTATAGAAAGCATTTCATGGCTATATGATGCACTACAAAAAATAGTGCATTTCTTTGAAAGTTTGGGTGCATTGCCAGCCCATTCATTTGGATGAGCTGTGTTAAAACATTGAACTGGAAAGCCAAGATGTAAATGGACCCTTACAGCTTTAAAGATTTCACTGTCCCAACTTACAGAATCAAAATTGCCACAGAGGTAGTGTTAAACATTTAAGGGTAACTAAAACAAAAATGCTTTCTTAGGTTTTGAATGGAGTATGGAAGTGTTAAACTAGCTTTTTTTTGTGTCCACTAAGGGGGATTTCCCCCTCATGTCCTGTCCTAGAGATACATCAGGACAAAAAATCTCTTTAAAGAGGGGGAAATGCCCTCTTAGATGTCACTGGAACAGTTGCCCCTACTGGAAAATTCCCCCTCCATTCCTTTTCCATGACAACGATACAATTTTAGATTTCTTATCCCTTTATCTCCAACTGTGAGTGGTCCCTGGCAATTATAAAGACTTTTAACAGTAGGGACGAAATCAATAATAAAGTCGGACAGGGCTTTAATACTTACTCCAAAATTAAAGAAATACCGTAAATGTTTTGCCTTTAAATGTATTTTAAAGCTGATGTCCAGGTTTATTCTCACTTTAAATCGTTTGTGCCAAGCTGGCCCAAACAAACTATTTCCTTCACTAACATGTGCACCTGCTGGGCACGCTGTATATACTGTATGTAGCTTTCTCTGATTGGCTGATTTGGAGAAGTGGGCTGATGACATCAGGCTCTCTGACTCTGCCAATTAGAGGAAGCTTTGTATTCAATAAAGAATACAAAGCTGCCTATGAATGGCTGAGTGCTGCCCAGCCTAATGCTATTTTGCTCTGGATGTGAGATAGGAAGGTCTCGTCTTACACCCATAACACAGTGCTGTATACTGTATGTTGCTGAAGCTACATACAGTTTATACAGTGCACCCAGTGGACACGCGTTAGTGAAGGAAATAGTTTGTTTGGGCTAGCTTGGCCCAAACAAACTATTTAAAGTGAAAGTAAACCTGGACATCAGCTTTAAAGTCAAAAACCAGACAAACTTAATTTTTAAAAGGAAACAGTATGGAAATTGCATAGGGGCTGCTATTGCTGATCTACTTCCAAAAGTGCTGGCTACCTGGATGTCTCTGGCATCAATAGAGGCAGTATTGAAGCCAATGCATCAGTATAATAGTCTTGCAACTAGCATTTTCAGTAGGCATGATCAGCAATGGCAGCCTCCATAATGTTCTCATGACAGGTTTCCTTTAGGTTTAAGAGTGAAGAAGGGTTAGGACCTCTGTTAACTTTTTTGCTACAATTTTCTTCCTGTCCTAGTTCACTTATTAGGCTCATTATTTGCATTGGTGTCACAGAAATAGAAAGTGAGGTAAAGAAGTTTTCCCCACTTGTTCTATTGATAACTATAAGAATGTTGGCTGGAGTTAAACTATAATATATATATATATAGGGAAAGAGAGGCAATGGAAAAGCTATTTCTTCTTTTTAGCACTTTTTGCACTTTTTCTTTTCTGGGCTGATGGACTTTTCTCCTTTTCTGTGGTAGCAACAGCATCGCCAGCTGTCTCATTTTCTTGTTTTCTTTTCTCGGCTTCCAACAATTTATTTCGGTACTGCTCCCGGGCACTGAGAATGCTCTCACGGGCATTATCAAGTGAAATCTGAAAGCAAATAAGATTTTTTTTTACTTTTATTGGATAATACACATTTAAATTAAAGAGGTTTTGTGACATTATATAACTCCAACAATAAGGAGTACTGATAACCTACAGGCTGGTGTGAGAGGAATATACAGTGGCATTAGACAGGTCAGTGGAGGGGTCCATGAGGATGTAACTTCTTATAAGTGAACTATCCCTGGTATATACATCAAACACTCTGCTAATACCACCACGTTCAAACCATTTGCACCCACTACATCCTACAACTAGTATGCCAAAGCTATTGATAATAAATATATACAGTGGGGAAAATAATTATTTGATCCCCTGCAGATTTTGTAAGTTTGCCCACTTACAAAGAAATTAAGGGTCTATCATTTTTATCACAGGTGTATCTTAAATGATAGAGAATATCAACTCGAAGTTTCAGCTCTCCCTATAAATTTTCTATAGGATTAAGATCTGGAGACTGGCTAGGACACTCCATGGCCCTAATGTACTTCTAATTGAGCCACTCCTTTGTTGCCTTGGCTGTATGTTTTGGGTAATAGTCATGCTGAAAGACCCATCCATAACCCATCTTCAGTGTTCTGGCTGAGGGAAGCAGATTTAAATCTTTTTTGATTTTGTGATGATTTTACAAAACATGGCCCCCTTCATTGGCCCCTCAAAGTGGCAAAGTCGGTGTATACATTTAGCAGAAAAACAGCCCCAAATCATGTTACCACCTTCGTGCTTTGCTGTAGGGATGGTGTTCTTAGGGTCATAGTCATCATTTTTCTTCCTCCAAACACGGCGTGTCCCCCTACTCAAAAAGGCACATGTACAGTCATGCCAATGAACATTTAAATGATTCAAAGGATTGGGAAAAGCTGCTGTGGTCTGATGAGACCAAAATTGAGCTCTTTGGTATTAACTCAACTCGCCGTGTTTGGAGGAAGAAAAATGCTGACTATGACCCTAAGAATACCATCCTTACAGTCAAGCACAGAGGTGGAGACATGATGATTTGGAGCTGTTTCTCTGCTAAAGGTACAGACCGACTTTGCCACATTGAGGGGCCAATGGACAGGGCCATGTATTGTAAAATCTTGGATGAGGACCTTCTTCACTCAGCCAAAACAATGAAGATGGGTCGTGGATGGGTCTTCCAGCATGACAATGACCCAAAACATACCGCCAAGGCAACAATGGAGTGGCTCAAGAAGAGGCACATTAAGGTCATGGAGTGGCCTAGTCAGCCTCCAGACCTTAATCCTAAAGAAAATTTATGGACGGAGTTGAAACTCTGAGTTACCAAGGGACAGCCAAGAAACCTTAATCCTGACCTTAATCCTAAAGAAAATTTATGGACGGAGTTGAAACTCTGAGTTACCAAGGGACAGCCAAGAAACCTTAAGGATTTAGAGAAGATCTGTAAAGAAGAGTGGACCAAAATCCCTCCTAAGATGTGTGCAAACCTGGTAACCAACTACAAGACACGTCTTACCTCTGTGCTTGCCAATAAGTGTTTCTCCACCAAGTACTAAGTCACGTTTTGCTTGGGGATCAAATACTTATTTCACTCACTGAACTGAAACTTAATTTATAGCATTTGTTTAATGTGTTTTTTTCGGGATTTTTGGTTGATATTCTGCCTCTATCATTTAAAATACACCTATGATATAGACCCTTCATTTCTTTGTAGTGGGCAAACTTACAAAATCTGCAGGAGATCAAATAATTATTTTCCCCACTGTAACTTGAAAGTTAATGACCACGCACAAGATCATTACAGGGCTTTAGCAACTGGTCTTGCTTCTAAGATCAGTCACAACCACTCCATGTGAGAACCAGCAACAACTATGTAAATCTGTAAATCACAGGTGAGAACAGTACGCACACATTTGTGTGTTTTTGAGGGTATAATCCACAGTTGTGTATTAAGAATAGATTTCTAACACAAAGATAAAATATCGGGAGAAAAAAAATGTTTCTTTATGATCTGGAGATCATTCCATCTAAGAAGTAAGATCTCGGTATGCAGTGGTTGTGACTGACCTCAGAATAGAGAAAAATTGCTTAAGCTTTGTAATGATCTTGTGTGCTCTTACACAAACTCTTTTAGTAACGTAGGCAAGCCCTGGACCTGTCCCACCAATATACAGTGGGGAAAATAATTAGTTGATTCCCTGCAGATTTTGTAAGTTTGCCCACTTACAAAGAAATGAAGGGTCTATAACTTTTATCATAGGTGTACTTTAAATCATAGAGACAGAATATCAACCAAAAATCAAAAAACAAAAGAAAAAACATGATACGAATGTTATAACTTGAGTTGCAGTTCAGTGAGTAAAATAAGCATTTGATTCCCATGCAAAGCATGACTTGTACTTGGTGGAGAAACCCTTGTTGGCCAGAGGTAAGACATTTCTAGTAGTTGGTTACCAGGTTTGCACACATCTCAGGAGGGATTTTGGTCCACTCTTCTTTACAGATCTTCTATAAATCCTTAAAGTGATTGTAAAGTCTTGCTTTTTTTTTAGTTAAAAATAACTACTTTAATAATACTTACCTGCTCTGTGCAGTGGTTTTGCACAGAGCAGCCAAGATCCTCTTCTTCTTGGATCCCTCTTGGGCTCTCCTGGCACCTCCCTTCTGTTGAGTGCCTCCACAGCAAGCAGCTTGCTATGTGGGCAACCGAGCTGAGTCACAGCTCCCTGTGTCCATTCAGACACGGAGCTGCGACCCGCCTCCGCCCCTTTCTCTCCTCATTGGCTGACTGACTTTGATTGACATCAACGGGAGTCAATGGCGCCATCCTGCTGTCTCAGCCAATGAGGAGAGGAGCAGCCGAGACATTCCTGCAACATCACTGGATCTAGAGGTACCTCAGGTAAGTATTAGGGGGGCTTCTGCACACAGAAGGTTTTTTATCTTAAAGCATAGAATGCATTAAGATAAAAAACCTTCTACCAACTCGAAGCTTCAGCTCCCTCCATACATTTTTCTATAGGATTAAGGTCAGGAGACTGACTAGGCCACTCAATGACCTTAATGTGCTTCTTCTTGAGCCACTCCTTTGTTAACTTGGCAGTATGTTTGGGTCATTGTCATGGTGGAAGACCCATCTACAGTGTTCTGGCTGAGGGAAAAAGGTTCTCATCCAAGATTTTACAATATATGGCCCCGTCCATAGGCCCCTCAATGCAGCAAAGTCGGCCTGTATCATTAGCAATAAAACTGCCCCATAGCATAATGTTTCCACCTCCTTGACTGTAGGGATGGTGTTCTTAGGGTCAAAGTCAGCATTTTTCTTCCTCCAAACACGGGAGTTAATGCCAAAGAGCTCAATTTTGGTCACATCTGACCACAGCACTCTCTCCCAATCCTTCTCTGAATCATTTAGATGTTCACTGGCAAACTTCGAATGGGCCTGTACATGTGCCTTCTTGAGGAGGGGGACCTTGCGGGCTCTGCAGGATTTCAATCCATGGCGGCGTATTTTTTGCTACAAATGGTTTGTTTGGTGACTGTGGTCCCAACTGCCTTGAGATTATTCACAAGCTCCTTCCATGTAGTTCTGGGCTGATCCCTCACTTTTCACATGATCATCCTTACCCTATTAGGCAAAAACTTGCATGGAGCACCAGACCGAGGGTGATTTGTGGTTATTCTGTATTTCTTCCATTTGCGAATAATCACTCCAACAGTTGTCTCCTTCTCACCAAGCTTCTTGCTGATGGTTTGTAGCCCATTTTAGCCTTGTGTAGGTCTACAATCTTGTCCCTGACGTCCTTTGACAGCTCTTTGGTCGTGCCCATCATGGTGAGGTTTGAATGGAAGAAAGAGATTCTGTAGACAGGTGTCTTTTATACACATAACTGGTTGCCGTTAGGAGCACCTTCCTAAATCGGCAGGACTAATCTGTGTACCACATGAGCACATACTGTAGCCAGTCTTTGGAAGCCAAAATTATTGATGGTTGTTGGGGAATCAAATACTTATTTCACTCACTGAACTGCAACTCAATTTATAACATTTGTATCATGTGTTTTTTCTGGATTTTTGGTTGATATTCTGTCTGTATCATTTAAAATACACCCATGATAACAATTACATTTCATTGTATGTGCATAAACTTACAAAATCTGCAGGGGATCAAAGAATTATTTTCATCACTGTATACACTTTACAGCCATTCCTTTAAAATTCTCACATCAACACTTCCAGTCTTCTACTATCATAGTTGCCATGTAAATGTGGCAAAAACGTTTTTTGTAATAGAGTGGGGAAAGTTTATTCCCTAGAACCTTTGTCAGATATTTAATGTTATCCAGGGTTCCATTACAGGGATTCCTCCACACTTTATGTCAGGGTGACAATGGCTTCACCAGAAATTAAGTGAGAGAAAATCTGCGACCGCAACATAAGCAGCAGTAAAAAGCTGATGGTGTTCTAACCTTTCTCAACTAAAAAAGCATTTTTCTTTCTGTCATTGTTTCAAAATTTCCTTTTACTTTCCTTCTGTGGTGAACTGTAGTAACACATTACGTGCCTCAGCATGTTCTGGTATCATTCATTTTGAATGACATCCCAATGTATAGGCAATGTGGCTCCAACATTGTTATAAAATAATATAGTATACATTTTTGTGTCAATTCATGTGCTTTGACAGCCTATTTACCAACCACTATATAATGTAAGGACCTCCCTAAAAATTCCAACAAATTAATATCCAACCAGAAGGGGGCTTGCATGATAGATATATTGGTAGGTATAAAAGAGACTGTAAAATAAGAAGTGTATGGTGAGCTTAAGATTTTATCTCAGCAAACCATGATGCAAGAACATATTGGCTAAAATAAAAAAAAATGTGGTTAAATCAGTAATATGTGTCAGAGTTGTGACTGTCCCAAGTCTGAAATTCTGTGGAGCATAATACAAATTACTGATCAGGGCAAACCAGCTAAATTGCCAGAAGATTGGCATGTATTATTTAACCCAAAACAACTTGGGTTACAAATCAGCATATTATGGTTCAAAAACCCACTCTCCCTTTATCTACTCTGCCAAGTGTCACATCATTCTGGTCTCTGTTTAAGGGGAACCAAGCTCTGAAAGCTGTACCCCAAAAAATAGTAGGCTAGTCAACAGTATTGCTTGTAGTTTCTCTGTAACTTATCTTTTCCTCATTGCTGACTTATCATGCATTGCTCTGCCGAGGTGGCCATCTTGGTAGAGGCAGGATATCTTCATGTCAGAGCCTTCAAGCAAGAAAAATTAGCAGCATTTTGGTGATATGGCCAAATCTCACTCCAAATCTTGCAAGACTAGCAGTCAGAGGCAGAGATACAGTTAAGAGGCAGTAGGCTGAGGAGTGCTTAGGCACTCTCACATGCCAAGAAGCGCACTTCTATTTTTCAGGGAGGATTTTGGTCAAAGGGTACATTTTTGGAGTACTGCTTGGGCACAATTACCATTTCTAAATGTTCCTGGATAACACAGCAAATCTAGTTCAAGCACACTTTAAAATAAATGCAGGGACAAGTAAGACAGCAATTGAAGAAACTATAACCATATTAGAAAAACTACACATGAAAAGAACACAGTTGTATAGAAAGCATTCTTATAAAGATTCTTAAATAATAATACAGCTCCCCTACAAAATTAAATTGTATGTTACCCCAGAATTTAATATTCCTGATATGTGTCTGTTGTCCATGTACTTGTGTTTTAAAGTATCCTTTTCTCTTTGTATTGCTTAATTTGTGTGAAATTCCTGATGATCCTGCCATTCCCCCTGCTTTTATTGGAAGGATATGTGTACCGCTGTTTTTCCACCCCTACCTCTCCAAGTCCCTCATGCAGCTGAGAACAGAGATTATGTGATCACTTATAAAAGGTATGTATATTTTAATATATATATGTGTATGTGTATATATTAAAATATACATACCTTTTATAAGTGATCACATAATCACATAATCTCTGTTCTGTTTTCAGCTGCATGAGGGACTTGGAGAGATGGGGGTGGAAAAACAGCGGTACACATATCATATCATAATATATATATATATATATATATATATATATATATATATATATATATAAAAGACGTGGATCGATGCTTCATGCAAAAAGTGTCCTTTACTGGAAATTTTTCAATCACATAATATTAAATGCAAGCCACTGTACAGTTCCGAGCGCGAGTCGCTCTTCGTCAGGCTTTTCTGGCTGAAAAGCCTGACGAAGAGCGACTCACGCTCGGAACTGTACAGTGGCTTGCATTTAATATTATGTGATTGAAAAATTTCCAGTAAAGGACACTTTTTGCATCAAGCATCGATCCACGTCTTTTCTTTATCCATTTATGGTGGAAGGTTGGGAGTCCACCTTGACGGTGCTGTGATCGAACAAGGATTAAAGAAAAGAGGGTAACCCACCTGAAGTTTACTTATATATATATATATATATATATATACATACATACACAGTTGTGTGAAAAAGTATTTGCCCCTTTTCTGATTTTTTTATGTTTTTGCATATTTGTCACACTTAAATGACTCGGATCATCAAAACTTTTTATTATTACACAAAGATAACCCGAGTAAATACAAAATGCAGTTTTTAAATGATGGTTTTATTTATTAAGGCAAAAAAGCTGTCCAAACTTGCCTGGCTTTATGTGAAAAAGTAATTGCCCCCTAAACCTAATAACTGGTTGTGGCACCCTTGGTAGCAACAACTGCAATCAAGCGTTTGCGATAACTGGCAAAGAATCTTCCACGCTGTGGAACAATTTTGGCCCACTTTTTAAAGAATTGTTTTAATTCAGCCACATTGGAGGGTTTTCCAGCATTAAACGGCCTGTGTAAGGTCATGATACAGCATCTCAATTGGATTTAAGTCCGGGCTTTGACTAGGCCACTCCAAAACCTAAATTTTGCTTTGTTTGAACCATTTGGAGGTGGACTTGCTGTTGTGTTTCAGATCACTGTCCTGCTGCATAACCCAAGTGCGCTTGAGCTTGAGGTCACGAACTGGCCGGACATTCTCCTTTAGGATTTTCTGGTAGAACTCAGAATTCATGGTTTCATCAATGATGGTAAGTCGTCCAGGTCCTGAAGCTGAAAAGGCAGCCCCAGACCATCATGCTACCACCACCATGTCTCACTGTTGGTATGATGTTCTTGTTATGAAATGCTGTATTAGTTTTATGCCAGATGTAACGGGAGGCACACCTTCCAAAAAGTTACATTTTTGTCTCATCAGTCCACAGAATTTTTGTCTAAAAGTCTTGGGGATAATCAAGATGTCTTTTGGTAAATGTGAGATGAGCCTTTGTGTTCTTTTTGGTCAGCAGTGGCTTTGACCTTGGAACTCTCCCGTGGATGCCATTTTTGCCCAGTCTCTTTCTTATTGTTGAATCATGAACACTGATCTTACCTGAGGCAAGTGAGGCCTGCAGTTCTTTAGATGTTGTTCTGGGTTCTTTTATGACCTCCTGGATGAGTCGTCATGCTCTTGGAGTAATTTTTGTAGGCCGTCCACTCCTGGGAAGGTTCACCACTGTTCCAAATTATCTTCATTTGTGGATAATGGCTCTACCCGTGATTTACTGAAGTTCCAAATCTTAGAAATGGGTTTGAAACCCTTCCTAGACCGATACATGTACATTACTTTGTTTCTAATCTGTTCTTGAATTGTTCTAGATTGTGGAATGATGTGTGGCTTTTTGTGATCTGTTAGCGTGCTTCACTTTGTCTGACAGCTTATATTTATGTGATTTCTTGATTCAACAGGTCTGGCAGTAATCAGGCCTGGGTGTGGCAAGTGAAATTTAACTCCAATAAATTGTGGTTAATCACATTTCATTCATGATTCAGCATGGGAGGGGGAAATTACACTTTCACATAGGTTTGAACAGCTTTTTTCCCTTAATAAATAAAATATTAATTTAAAAACTGCATCTTGAATTTACTCAGATTATCTTTGTGTAATAAATGATTCAGATCATCAAACAAATTCAAATAAGTGTGAGAAATATGCAAATAAATAAAAAATCAGGAAGGGGCAAATTTTCACAACGTTTTCACACAACTGTATATATATATATATATATATATATATATATGCATCCCATTCAGTTTAAAATAGAAAGTAGCCTCCCTGACGGTTTTCCCGAGTGTGGCTCGGGGTTAAAATTCAGTCCCATTAGCGGTAACCCCGAGCCACACTCGGGATTACATCGCAGGATCCTGGTGCGGCGTTACTAACCTTGTCCACAGGATCCTGCGATGTCCCCCGCAGTGTCAGTGGGCTCTGTCTCCTCCGAAGCCTCTCCATGCCAGGCTCCGTTCCCTGCGAGCGTCGCGACGCACGGGGGCAGAGCCTGGCAGCAAATTCAAAAAATTTTAAAAATCATAACACATACGGTACTGTAATCTTACAGATTACAGTACTGTATGAAATTATTTGACATCCCTTTTGTCCCCAGTGCTTTGGCCCATGCCCTGCATGCAGTTTTATGTTATATATACTGTTCTTTCTGCCTGGAAACTAGAGATTGTCCATAGCAACCAAAAAGTGTCCCTTTACGTCAAAAGTGGCTTTAGACCAGTTAGAAAACAGCGATAGTAAATTAGAACACTTGCAGAATTGAGCGATAGTGAATCGTGGGGAAATTTATTTTATTGTTATTATATTATTATTTTTTTTAATTATTTTTATATTTAAAATGTATTTATTATATTATAATTTATGTTTTTGTGTTTCAAACTTTATCATACCCGGGATATCTACTAGACTCTTGTTTGGCCACATTTAAGTGTGTTATTGTTAAGAATTGCAGGCCTACAATATAAAACGCCAAATTTCCATGCAAAATAATTGTACCGCTTTCAGCACCTAAAATCCGAAATAATCATATCGCCAGGAAGGTTAAAGGCAATGTTTTGCCTTTAATTTCTATTTTTAAACTGAATGGGTTGTTTTACAAGGTAAGGGTCCACATATACTTTAAATTAATAATGCATTTACATTCTACTCAGAAAAAAAAACTGTGTAAAAATATAGAAATCACGTTAACACATTTATTTTCTTTTTTACTATTATACTATTGTTCCCAATAAAATTCAAGGAAATAAAAACATATGTATCAATATTTAATGCCAAATGAAAGCTATATATGTCCAAAAATAAACAATGTATAACACAATAGGGTAGACTACAAATGCTGAAAGTAATATTATACAGAATGTGTAGAACCAAGACATCGCAAAAAAACATATGTTCTGGGACTCAAATAGATTTAGGTAAAAAAGGTCTGGGGACTCAAAAGTAGTTACAAAACCAAGTGCTCATCTAGCACTTCAGAGTGGTGCACCATGAGCCATCTGATGTCACATTGCTTTACATGTGTATGGTTTAATTCTGCATTTCTTTTACACATATTGCAGTCTGCTTGAAATTGGTTTATGGACCTTTATATATATTACATGTTTATGTGTTATTGGTGGATGTTTTTGTACATTTTGATATATACTTTAATTTTGTAGAGAGCCCTGTATTATTATTTAAGTATATATTTTAGCATTTCAGGTATTCAAATGGTTGTTAAATTATTGCCTATAGATAAACTTCAAGCGCAGAAACATTTTGGTTTATTTTCCAAAAAAAAAGAGGCTCTCATTTTTTCCAGTTCAAACCGATGCTTAAGCTTTCCTCCACAGCCTTCCAAAGAGTAATTTGACAGCTACACAGACACTACACAGCTCTATTACTGCTTGTCAAGAACTTGAAGGTTCATGATGAAGCAGCTCTGGAACTCAGAGAGGGCACTTGGGAGTTGTTTGTAAGCTTGGCTGCTATTTTGCTGTACAGAACATGGCTGTGCAAGGACCACGGCGCAGCTGCCCCTGCTGTCTTACTATAGTTACATATACTTACACAGTTGATGTAGACCATGGGGGTTATTTACAAAAGGCAATCCACTTTGCACTACAAGTGCACTTGGAAGTGCAGTCGCTGTAGATCTGAGGGGAAGATCTGAAATGAGGGAAGCTCTGCTGATTTTATCATCCAATCATGTGCAAGCTAAAATTCTGTTTTTTATTTTCCTTGCATGTCCCCCTCAGATCTACAGCGACTGCACTTCCAAGTGCACTTGTAGTGCAAAGTGGATTTGCCTTTCGTAAATAACCCCCTATGTATCTGTTTTGCAGTAATGACAATTTTAGAGCATTTAAAAGTGTAATGTTAAAGCTAAATTCCAAGCATAAAAAAAATGTAATTTAAATATATTGCTCAATAACCACAAATTATATAAAAACACTTTTGTGTGCACCACATACCTTTGCAAACTCAGTTATTCCCTTGCAAAAGTTGCAGTGACATCATTACTGTGATGCATAACCTTTACAGAAGAGCAGACCTGTGAGAGTCTCCCAGAAGGTGCACACACTACAGGCTGCCTGCAGAAAACTACAGAGGGACAGATACCAGGTAATCCAAATTCTCACATATGCATTTACCAGGGTTTGACAAATATATTGGATCACAGTATCATCAGCACTGGCACCATTTGGCTCTATTTAAAAAGACATACACAGCATGGCCCTCTGCTGGAAGATCAGTTAGTAAAGAAGAGCAGCAGGCGAATTAAAGAAAAACTGCTCCACCAGCAGTTCACCTGATGTGATCCTACAATACTGTTTGCAGGATTTAAATTTGCTGTTCTTTGGTTCTGTTTTTTTCCATTTATTTGGTTTGTACTTTACAAAAATGAGTAGAAAAAAAGCTTTAAAGAAAAATTAACAGTTGACATGTCAGGAAGGATGGCTCATAATTAAAAATATCCGCTGTCAGTAAGTCAAAATGACAATATTGAGTCACATAGCAAGCGCTCTAAGGCCCCTTTCACACTGGGGCGGTTTGCAGGCGTTATTGCGCTAAAAATACCGCCTGCAAACTGCCCCTAAACATCCTCCGCTGTTTGTTCAGTGTGAAAGCCCGAGGGCTTTCACACTGAAGCGGTGCGCTGCAGGAGAAGAAAAAATCTCCTGCGAGCCGCATCTTTGGAGCGGTGAAGGAGCGGTGTATTCACCGCTCCTTCACCGCTCCTGCCCATTGAAATCAATGGGACAGCACGGCTATACCGCGGCAATACCGCGGCTATAGCCGCGCTGTACAAGTGGTTTTAACCCTTTTTCGGCTGCCAGCAGGGGGTTAAAACCGCACCGCTAGCGGCCGAATACCGCGGTAAAACAGCGCTAAAAATAGCGCTGTTTTACCGCCGACGCCCCCTACCGCCCCAGTGTGAAAGGGGCCTTAAGGTCTAATGCCGCGTACACACGATTGGAAATTTGGCCAGCAAAAGACCGATGAGAGCTTTTGGTCGGAAAATGCGACCGTGTGTATGCTCCATCGGACTTTTTGCTGGCGGAACCCCCGCCAGCAAAAGATTGAGAGCAGGTTTTCAATTTTTCTGTCAGAAAATGTTCCTATCCGAAAATGCGATCATCTGTACAAATTCCAACACGCAAAATTCCTACGCATGCTCGGAAAAAATTCCACGCATGCTCGGAAGCAACTTCATTTTCTCGTCTCATCGCAGTGTTGTACGTCACCGCGTTCTTGACGGTCGAAAGTTAAGAGAACTTTGTGTGACCGTGTGTATGCAAGGCAAGCTTGACCATCCAAGATTTTTCCGACAGAAAATCCGCTCGTGTGTACGCGGCATAATTCTAACCTCAAAAGCTGATCTAAAAAAAGAAAAAAATCCAGTACACCGTGCCAACAATACAGAGCTGAGCAATCGGATTTCTTGAGCCTCTATTTTAGCACAGCATTTGCATATTACATGCCTGTCTATCAAACCTCTCGACCAGGCTCGTCCTAGCCAGCATCTTCTACTATGGCACCAGAATATGGAAAAGAATGTAGCAAGACGTAAGCAGCTCTCTAACATCATAGTTCACACCAAGACCTAAATCATTGAAATAACTAAGTATAGTGCCTACTGTCTCAACCTTCCTACCTAATATACCTAATACTAAATTACAGGTATAGTTTAGGATGATACATCTATTAAAATATACTATACTGTCAAAAGTATTGGGCCACCTACCTTTACACGCACATGAACTTTAATGGCATACCAGTCTTAGTCTGTAGAGTTCAATATTGAGTTGGCCCACCCTTTGCAGCTATAACAGCTTCAACTCTTCTGGGATGGCTGTCCACAAGGTTTAGGAGTGTGTCTATGGGAATGTTTGACCATTCTTCCAGAAGCGCATTTGTGAGGCCAGGCACTGATGTTGGATGAGAAGGCCTGGCTCACAGTCTCTGCTCTTATTCATCCCAAAGGTATTCTATCGGGCTGAGGTCAGGACTCTGTGCAGGCCAGTCAAGTTTCTCCACCCCAAACTCGCTCATCCATGTCTTTATGGACCTTGCTTTGTGCACTGGTTCAAATCATTTGGTGGAGGGGGGATTATGGTGTGGAGTTGTTTTTCGGGGGTTGGGCTTGGCCCCTTAGTTCCAGTGAAGGGAATACCAAGACATTCTCCCAACTTTGTGGGAACAATTTGGGGATGGCCCCTTCCTGTTCCAACATGACTGCACACCAGGGCACAAAGCAAGGTCCACAAAGACATGGAGGAACTTGACTGGCCTGCACAGAGTCCTGACCTTAGCTCGATAGAACACTAGAGATAGAAGAATGGTCAAACATTCCCATAGAAACACTCCTCTACCTTGTGGACAGCCTTACCAGAAGAGTTGAAGCTTTTATAGCTGCAAAGGGGGGGGGGGGACTCAATATTGGACCCTATGGACTAAGACTGGGATGGCATTAAAGCTCATGTGTGTGTTAAGGCAGGTGGCCCAATACTTTTGACAATATAGTGTATATGTTTTAAAAGTCCAACAGTTTTTATGTAATTCTAGTAAAGTAGCTGTAAAACACTCTGTAATTAGAATTTCTTGGATTTTTTTTTTTTTTTTAAACTTTACCAAATAGGTTTAGACTTGAGCTGTTGGGCAGGTTTGCATGTTGAGATGGAAAATTATTTATTTTCGATTAAACTGTATTATGTGTAATTCTTGATTTGCTGTGCTAAATACAGTGGGGGGATTTACTAAAACTGGAGAATGCAACATCTGGTGCACTTTCAGGTTTTATTTTCAAAGCTTAATTGAACAAGATAATTGGCTACCATGCACAGCTGCATCAAATTCTAAGTGCTTCAGTTTTAGTAACTCTCCACTAGTGCGTACAAATCAGAAAAGAGCAGACCGAGGTAAATAATTATTACTGAGTTTTGTGTGTTCCTTGTTTTGGAGCTTTCCTTTAACAATTAACATCGATCTGTCATAAAATATCCAAATGTGAGCCTAGGTTACATTGTGCATTACCTGTAACTCTTCATACATTTGCAGCACTTTCTGCTTCAGCAAATTTCGTTCATTTTTCTCTTGATCTCGGTGCTGTAAAACCTCTTCCCTTAGCTGCCTGAATTGTCGGATCTCCTCTGCTTTTTGCAATGCTCGCTGGTGAATGACACAATCATCTCTTAACATTGGTTCTGGCTTTGTTTTTCTGAAAAGAGAAGGAATTATATTTGGTACAGAATGTATTAAAACAATGCTTACACAAACAGGCAGACATATTGCAAATGCAACAGCAAGACCCACAAGGGTGGAAAGAACCTAGGCTATCACTTATTACTACTGTATTGTAGTAGGCTATAGTAGTAGGCTGTAGTAATTATAAAAGGAGTTCCGACGTTTTAGGCTTCACTGGCTCTATATATGTTTCAGGTCTGTAATGCCCTAACTAGTGAAGCCAGGATCTACAAAACTCAAATGGCCGATGCCTCTGACCCTGCATCTTTAATAACCAATCAGGCACCCCCCCCCCCCCTATAATTCTACACAGCATCCTTATATATACCAAACCTGCAGTGAGGTAGTGTGGAAGCGGCATTACTGACTTTCCTTCTGAAAAAAGTTGCTACACTACCTTGTTGGCATGGTGAGCAAATGGCTTCACCAGGGGTGTTGCTATGTCTACAAAAGATCTGGGGCTAGAGCCCATATCAACATAGTAAAGAAAGTCATACGCTTGAGCAGGCATACACATGTATATAATATACGTGTGTGTGTATATATCCCCAGAGAGTCCCCCCTTACAACAGGGTCCCCAGAGAGCCCCCCTTACATTAGGATCCTCAGAGAGCCTCCCCCTTACATCAGGGTTCCCAGAGAGCCTCCCCTTTAAATCATGGTCCCTAGAGAGCCTCCCCCCTAAATCAGGGTCCCCAGAGAGCCTCCCCCCTAAATCAGGGTCCCCAGAGAGCATCCCCCTGCATCAGGGTCCCCAGAGAGCCCCCCACTTACATCAGGGTCCCTAGAGAGCCTCCCCTCCCCTTGGGGACTGCTGCAGAGACTTGGGGCTATGGGCCCCAGATTCGGGGCTATAGCCCCAAAAGCCCCCCCCCCCCCCCTGGAGACGCCACTGGGCTTCACTGATTTCTGAGACACTTGGAAAAAGTATGCAAACCAGGCATTTATGGACTTTTCTGATTGGCATGCTGAGACACTTGTAATAAGTATGCAGACCAGCCATGTGCTGGCATTTCTCATTGGCATGCTTGCTCAAGGTCAGTGAAGCTGAGGACAGTCAAGCAATTAGCATTTTCAAAAAGATATCATCATTGAATGCCTATGTATTTCTCTTCGTTCAGGTTCCCTTTCATGTAAATAATATTACAAAGTGTTTTCATTCTTTAGAAACGTTGGGGGGAAATTAACAAAGAACTCTTCTAAACATAAAAAAAATGTGATTTGTTCTCTGATCTGCCGTGTCTGTGAAAGGCAGCACAGAAAACAGAGAGCAGGAGCTGCATGCTCTGATCTCTGCCCCCCCTGCCCCCCCCCCCCACCCCCAAATCAGAGCAGGAGGTTAGAAGAAGGCTTGCTAACCCTTCAGGCTCTGCTCATGTATTGTGATCACTGCACAGGCAGAGGGAGGGACGTGAGCTGTCTACTGACAGCTTACATCCTGACAGGTTGCACCTAGTTGGAATCTGTGGTGCAAACCACTTCTGACAGTTTCCTGCTCCATTATAATGATGCAGGGGGTTTAGTTATTTCCCAAGCTTGTCTTTAAGTATAGTTTGTAAATAAATATATACATTGAACAGCCATATTTAATCATTACATACACTTTGCTTCCTTCTTATTAGTGCAGTACAGCTATGATACCTTTAGAATTCCCTTATCTCACTACAGGTCTACTAGACACAGTGTATGTCTCCAACCAAGAGACTTATGCCCCGTACACACGGTCGGACTTTGTTTGGTCATTCCGACAACAAAATCCTAGGATTTTTTCCGACGGATGTTGGCTCAAACTTGTCTTGCATACACACAGTCACACAAAGTTGTCGGAAAATCTGATTGTTCTAAACGCGGTGACGTAAAACACGTACGCCGGGACTATAAACGGGGCAGTGGCCAATAGCTTTCATCACTGTATTGTCCGTCGGATTTGTGTACACACGATCGGAATTTCCGACAACGGATTTTGTTGTCGGAAAATTTTATATCCTGCTCTCAAACTTTGTGTGTCGGAAAATCCTATGGAAAATGTCCAATGGAGCCCACACACGGTCGGAATTTCCGACAACACGCTCCGATCGGACATTTTCCATCGGAAAATCTGACCGTGTGTGCGGGGCATTACAAGGTTCCTGGAAGCTGAAGACCACGTGATCTCTTGCCTAGGCTTAAGATAACATGATGGAGCTTGGACTTAGTTAGTCTTGCAATGTTAAAAAATAGTTACTTTCACCCCAGATAACAGTGTGAGCTAATAATACTAACCTGTGACCTATTGATTTTTGTAAAGTGAGATTTTTAATGATAGGTCCACATTTTGTTTTAGGGTGAGTACAATTTGCACACTGCATTTATAGCTAAACTCCAGGCTAAACTCCAGGTTTGTCTAGGGGAAAGATGAAGGGAGATATACTTACCTGACCCTACGATTCTCCCCCTACAACACCCGTCCCTGTAGTTCCTGCACCCCTGTGCTCTAGTGGTCTTGAGTGATGGACAGTTTCTGACAGAAAAGAACAGTCAGTGGAGCAGAGGATCAGGTGGGTATACGGCATTCTTCTCTTCCCTAGACAAAACAAGCTCTTAACTCATGGGCACAGCGTGGGCACTGCTCCACTGCTAGAGAAACCTTTTTCTTTTTTTTTGCTTGGAGTGGGCTTTAATTACCTACATTCTTTGAACTTCCCCTTGCTAGATCTGAGAATATCTGTTTTTAGAATACTTCTTACAGATCTGTAGCAGTAGATTTATCAGTAGTTACCATCGTTAGGATGACAAATGCAAAGCCAAAGATCATATATTACTGTCTGGAAGGCTCACCTCTATTTACAAGATTTTATATTTAAGGTGTAGAAATAATTTATATAACTTACCTAATAAAAGGTGTTAAATCAAAGGGTTCTTGTTTATTAGGTGCAAGTGGATTTGGTAAAACATTCTCCTGTGCTTTTGAATTTGGAAGCACTGCAAATAATTTAAAGTAGAATTCATATTTTACAATTCTTTAGTGTTTGATACAAGGAACTAAAAAATAAAATAAACCTTAAAACGATTATAGATTGCAAATAATAATTTTCCACACTTTTGGTAAATTGATAAAATATTATAAATTATTACCGTATATAGAAATGTGAAAGTTTGCTAGTCTGGTACCCCAGGGCATCATAACACATGGGTACTAAGAGGGACATTTATAAGGGTAAGCAGATATCACTTTCATCTGTACTCTGCACATTGCGGCCTGCATTTTACAGCCCATTCATAAAATATGGGCTGTGGCTGATAACATGACTTTGACATGTTACTGTGCTATATTGTGTTCTTTTTAAGCAGTGGTATGGCCACAGCAACCCCATAGCAATGCCTTCATTTTTGGATCAGCTTAGTTTTACTGTTTTTAGGCCATTTTATTTTTTAAACTCACCTTTAAATGTTGATTTACTTCATGCTGAGCTGAATATGACCTCACATTTTTGTGTTGATAGTATGATAACATAGTTACTATTTGCTTTACTAGGTGTCCCCAAAACTACCCACAGCAGCTAATGTCAAGCAGATAATAAATGCTATTTTATACAACAGCTGCACATGATTGTGTATTCTTTGCACAATGCATTTTCACCACATTCAACAAGCTCTGGGGAAAATTCCCTTGCAAAGTGAACTCAGCTTTTGGTAAATCTACCCCAGAATCCCTGTTTAGGGCTGAAGTATTAAAGCAACCATTGTAGGATAGTTGGATTGTGAATACACATCTATCTACTCTCTGATCAAGAAAAGAAAGATGGCGCAAGGATTGGGACATCCACACAGTTAATTAGAAAAGAGCATGCAATGAGTAATAATCATAAAAATCCTAAATAAGAAATTATCTATGGAAAATTTACATATACATATGATGAAAAAAAATCATAGCAAAGTTCATAAGTCCAATGGGGTGCTATGACAGCACTAGTGGCAGCTCTCTTAGGGGCAGTCTCTGGAAAACAAATAGAAAACGGCAAGGTGCGCCAAACTTAGTGCAGTATGTTTGGTAAAAGGGAATTTATTAAACATCAGCCTAATGGCTACTCACTTTGTGTCAGATACAATAAGGCATATAACTCCAAAAAGGTCCGTGGTCACTTGGGGGAGTCCAAGGCTATGTTACAGCGAGCTGCAGAATTGTAACAGCAGGGTAGATGGAAAAGCTGCCCAGGTCCCGCTTTGCAATGAAGAAACCAGCGTGGAACGCACTTGGGACAATCCAGAACTGAAAGTGACGTTGGGGCGTGTCAGATGACATGTTTCAAAGCATCCACTTTTTCTTCAGATCTGATTGCTTATTGGGACTGTCAGTCTTATATGGGCTCGCCCGAGCTTAAGCCGATAGACAATTGCAATACAAATGTTAATGAATGGATTTAAAGGGGCCAGCACTTCAATATAGTGAGCAATACAATACATGGTCCATGACGTTAATAGAGGTAAAAAGAAGATCGACCAATAATAACAGGATACAAATGAACATGGATGATAGTAGTAGTAAGTAGCTGTGTTACAACCTTTGTCTACTCACTACTATTATCATCCATGTTCATTTGTATACTGTTATTAATGGTCGATCTTCCTTTTATCTCTATTGATGTCACGGAACATGTATTGCTTTCTCACTATGTTGAAGTGCTGGCCCCTTTAAATCCATTTGTTACTATTTGTATTGTTATTCTCTATCGGCGCAAGCCCATATAAGACTGATGGTCCCAATAACCAATCAGATCTGAGGAAAAAGCGGATTCTTTGAAACACGTCATCTGACATGCCCCAATGTCACTTCCGGGTTTCGGATTGTCCCGAGTGCGTTCCACGCTGGTTACTTCACCGTAAGGCCGGCACCTGGCTGGCTTTTCCATCTACCCTGCTGTTACAACGCTGCAGCCCACTGTGACATAGCCTTGGACTCCCCCAAGTGACCACAGACCTTTTTGAAGTTACATGCCTTTTTGTATCTGACACAATGTGAGTAGCCATTCGGCTGATGTTTAACCACTTGCCGACAAGCCGCCGCACTTATACAGCGGCAAGTCGGCTCTTCTGCACGAACCGACGTACCCATAAGTCGGTCCGTGCATGTGAGATTGCCGGCGCGTGTCCGCAATCGCTGTACACAGAGGCAGAACGGGGATCTGCCATTGTAAACAAGGTGGATCCCCATTCTGACAGGGGACATCTCAGAAATCTGCTGATCCCAGTGATCCAGAACAGTGATCTCTGTCATGTCCCAGGCAGCCCACGCCCCTACAGTTAGAACATGCTGATCGAACACATTTAACCCCTTGATCGCCCCCTAGTGTTAACTCCTTCCCTGCCAGTGTCATTTATACAATGATCAGTGCATTTTTATAGCACTGAGCAATAATGTCACTGGTCCCCAAAAAGTGTCATTTGGGGTCAGATTTATCTGCCGCAATGTCGCAGTCCCGCTAAAAATAGCAGATCGCCGCCATTACCAGTATAAATTATAAAAAATAAATAAAAGTCCCTAAATCTATCCCATAGTTTGTAGACACGATAACTTATGCGCAAACCAATCAATGTACGCCTATTTTTATTTATACCAAAAATATGTAGAAGAATACATATTGGCCTAAACTGATGAATAAATTCATTTTTTTATATATTTTTTTGGGATATTTATTATAACAGAAAGTAGAAAAAAAATTTTTTTTCAAAATTGTCAGACTTTTTTTGTTTATAGCGCAAAAAATTAAAACTGCAGAGGTGATCAAATACCACCAAAAGAAAGCTCTATTTGTGAAAAAAAAGGACATGGGTACAACATTGCACGACCGCGCAATTGTCAGTTAAAGCGATGCAGTGCCGTATCGCAAAAAATGGCCTGGTCATTAAGGGGGCAAATACTTCCGGGGCTGAAGTGCTTAATAAATTCCCTTTTACCGAACATACTGCACTTAGTTTGGCGCACCTTGCCGTTTTCTATCTGCTCTCTAATACCTATGGTGAGCTGTAGCTACATATGTTTAGATCTTTTGTCCAGCAGAACAAAAGATCTGATATTTACTAGTTTTCGAGGCCGGACATAGACAGGTCGAATCTCGGCAGGTTCAGCAGGAACCGGTCGAGATTCTAAGCGTGTGTAGGCAGGCTGAATCTACTAAGTTGATTGATCAATCGATCAACTTGGGTACAACCAGCCTGCCAGATTCACTTTTGATTAATCACTGTCCTCTGCTGGTGGGGACGGCTTCCTGTCAACTGTCAACACCCCCCCCCCCCCTGCCGGGAGCAGACAATTGCTTGGCAGGAGGGATTCTCCTATTAGCACTGTCTGTGTTGATGGGGGAATCTTACAAATTTCTTTCCTGCAACCCGTGGTCTCCCTGCACGGAC
The DNA here is from genome assembly GCA_037952835.1 of Lithobates septentrionalis. Classification (NCBI taxonomy): domain Eukaryota; kingdom Metazoa; phylum Chordata; class Amphibia; order Anura; family Ranidae; genus Lithobates; species Lithobates septentrionalis. The sequence continues at coordinate 3,231,404 of JBBDGP010001163.1, read as the reverse complement.
TCCAGGCTCATCTTGCTCGCCACCACAACCAGCTCTCTGCTCCACCAAGGACTACCACCCAGCTCCCAGCTCATTATAATCCACTGCTGACTGTCATCCTCTCTCTCCCCCTCACCCGCTTGTGAGTTCTATTTGTTTTATATGATATTTTACTTAATAAATTGGTGGCAAGCCAATTCAAACAGGTGGCTTAAACCCAGCCTGGGCCTTTAAGGAACCAGTCCCGGTGTAATGGGTAAAACTTCCACTCGTGAAGAGTAAACGTGGATTCATGCGAATGCATTCCGACAAAAATTTATAAAAAACATAGTGTAATATTGTCAACAAATATAGAGAAAATATATTAATAGGAGAGAGAGGAGCCCTTTCACAGTGATAAATCATATAAGATCATACAAAAACACCCAGTGCCCATGAACACACACCGGGTCTCTGTGCAAGTGACATATGAAATAGTGAATGAGTGAAAATAAACCCAAAAGTGAGTAAACCCAAAAAAACTTGCAGGGTTACTGCTTACCAGATGTTTAGTGAATATAGGTGAATATAGAACAAACACCGGATAGTTGGATGGCAGGAATAACACAACATGCCACAAAACACACCAATTTCCTGCTTACCAGATGGAAGCCTTAGATAGACACACTGACACAGCTTGGGAATCAGCCTCCTTCCACCGGACAATGTACGCCAATCACGTCCGTCTTACCAAAGCTCCACGGTATCCATATAATAAAGATATGGCAAGATAGTGTAATACCTCTTATACAGCTTTAGTATAAAAAGAGATGCACTTACAAAACGAATAAAAGATTACAGCGATGCCGGCCGGCAAACAAACGAACTCCCGTCCTCAAAGGGGCGACGCGGTGACGTCAGCACGTACCTCCCAGACGTGTTTCGTCATAGGATGACGTTTTCAATGGGGAACATTTTTATATACCTCCGGGAATAAGCATCTTTCAATACTTCTTTTTTAACCTGGTATATGACATTTTATCACTATAGGATGGGCACAGCGCTGTATTGTTTTTTGGTCAAGCTTCTAACTTCAGTTTGTTCAATGAAGTTTTGGCAATAAAACCTGGAAGCTGATTGGTTTCTATGCAGAGCTGCACCAGATTTTGTGGACAGTTTAGCGGAATGCATCAAAGTCATGAATTGAAAGGTGAAATCTTGGTGTTATAATGTTTTAGTTTTTTTTTTTTTTTTTTTTTAGAACTTTTAAGGGTAGGAAAATGCAACTGTGCCAAGAAAACATGGATAATATTGTTTCTACATATTCTTAACAAGCATTAAAAGAGCTTTAAAACAAGGCTTCACAGAGATGTAGCTGCACTTAAACTGGTTCTAAAGGCAGAGTTTTTTTTTTTATCCTAATGCATTCTATGCATTAAAAAAAAACCTTCTGTGTGCAGCAGTCCCCCTCAGCCACCCTAATACTCAACTGAGCCCCCTCTCTATCCAGCGATGTGCACGAGTGCCTCGGCTGTCTGGAACACTTCCTCCTGATTGGCTGAGATACAGCAGTGGTGCCATTGGCTCCCGCTGCTGTCATTTAATGTCAGTTAGCCAATGAAGAGAGAGGGGGCGGGGCCGAACCGCTCCATTCAGACACACAGAGCTGCGGCCTGTCTCGGGTTCCCGCATAGCAAGCTGCTTGCTGTGGGGGCATTTGACAGGAGGGAGGGGCTAGGAGAGCCAAAGAGGGACCTGAAAAGAGGAGGATCTGGGCTGCTCTGTTCAAAACTACTGCGCACAGCAGGTAAGTATAACTTGTTTGTTATTTTCGAAAAAAAAAACCAAGACTCTAGTTTAAACTTTAAGGTTCATTCATTCCAAAACTGATAACCTGCATTTTCCTGTACTGGATCAGCGCTGGTCACCACTAGGGCACCTAGAAAAAAAAATCAGTTTACTATGTGCCCATTCATAGTGCAATACAGCCGGGAGGTGTGGCCAGCTATTGTAAAATGCAGTATTTCACTGCGGGGCACTTGAGGGTACTGGATGTAACAGCACCACAGTGCACCATGCATCTGTATGGATACATGAATAAAATTTCACCTTGTGACACTTGAAATAAAGTAAAAAAAAAAAAAAAGTGTGATGCGCTAAAACATGTATCAAAACACCCCTTAGACCCCTTTCACACTGGGGCGGTTTGCAGGCGGTATTGCGCTAAAAATACCGCCTGCAAACCGCCCCTAAACAGCCTCCGCTGTTTGTTCAGTGTGAAAGCCCGAGGGCTTTCACACTGAAGCGGTGCGCTGACAGGACGGTGAAAAAAGTCCTGCAAACCGCTTCTTTGGAGCGGGGAAGGAGCGGTGTATTCACCACTCCTTCACCGCTCCTGCCCATTGAAATCAATGGGACAGCGCGGCTATACCGCGCCAATACCGCGGCTATAGCCGCGCTGTATGAGTGATTTTAACCCTTTTTTGCCCGCCAGCGGGGGTTAAAAGCGCACTGCTAGCGGCCGAATACAGCTGCAAGAACGACGGTACAGCAGCGCTAAAAATAGCGCTGTTGTACCACCGACGCCCCCACCGCCCCAGTGTGAAAGGGGCCTTACTGCAGCGCACTGCAAGGAAAAGACTGACAGTTGCCTGCACCCTAAAATGGAGCATTTAGCATACAAGCAATGTGAATAAACACTCAAGCCTAGTACACACTACTGGTTTTTGTTCGTTTAACCCAGCGGGCTGAATGAAAAAAACCTGACAGCTCAGGTCAGAGTCGCTGTACCAAAAATGCGATGTTAGCACAATGATCACCCCCAGCTGTTCTATTGTGTTCTGACAGGGGTATGCCTCCCCCCCACCAGAACACTCTGGTCAGCGCTGACAGCCATTGGTTGAAAACGCCGAGAGGGAGCCGGTCGACAGACCTTTTTCGGTCATGCCCCTTCAGCTGGCTTCTGTCGGACCAGCTGCAGGACACATGGGCCGAATGTCAGCTGGTTTCTATTGAACTGGTTGATACGGCCCAACATTCGACCTGTGTGTACGAGTCTTTACTCTGAAGTAATTCATTCTAAAAGACTCTAAAGTCCAGCTTCTGTCAGTTTCTAATAGCTAAAGGTGGCCGTATGCGATTTAATCAATTATTGATTTATTTTCCAATTGTTCTATAGTCGACAACCTATTTGATTGATATGCCACACAGTGGAAGTAGAATTTGAGTTAAGATATGATCATAATTTACGATTGCAAGTTATATCTCTGTTTCAACAATGCAATCTCATAATCTGATTGCTCAAAATATGATTGTATTCATGAACAAAGTATCCAAGTGCTAAAGATCAATGCAAAAGGATCAAACATTGTCCACCCTGTCTCATCAACTTAGTTTTGATCAAATCCAATCTAGAGTCTAAACTGATCAGAAGAGAAGTTATGGCTATTTGATTGTTTGCAGATTCGATAATTTGGATCATATAGCACATCAGTCGGATAATAAATCGAAGTGTGAGTGCCCACCCTTAGAAACACCTGCTTGGTGTTTACATTAAAGGGCTCAGATTTCAGTGCTTCTGTAATAAAGGGCTTGTTTGAAAATGCTCTTAATGCTTGTTTAAAATATGTAGATATTTGATTGTTCATATCCTGAACTCAAGTTTACTTTAAATGGGTATTAAATGATTTTTTTCCCTAAGAAAAAAAGTCCAAATAACATGATACAGCTAATGAGCTGGCATGCATGAGGCATGGGAGTGTTTCAGTCCCAAAATGCATGTATATACAGAAAAGATTGCCCACAGGTCTTTAACGAGGCACAAACCAATAGATAAAATTTACAAAACCTCTTTTATTAATACAAAAGCCAACAAAAATGACATACATTTAAAATCATGTATAGTAGATAATTATTCAGAGGTCTCTGTGCAAGGATCACCATCATTAACCGCTTCAGCCCCGGAAGATTTTACCCCCTTCCTGATCAGAGCACTTTTTGCGATTCGGCACTGCGTTGCTTTAACTGACAATTGCGCGGTCGTGCAATCGGTTTGGTTTGCGGTCGGTTTGCTATAATAAATACCCCCCCAAAAATATATAAAAAAACTATTTTTTTCCTCAGTTTAGGCCGATATGTATTCTTCTACATGTTTTTGGTAAAAAAAAATCGCAATAAGCGTATATTGATTAGTTTGCGCAAAAGTTAGCGTCTACAAAATAGGGGATAGTTTTATGGAATTTTTATTATTAATTTTTTTTTACTAGTAATGGCGGCAATCTGCGATTTTTATCAGGACTGTGACATTATGGCGGACACGTTGGACAATTATGACACATTTTTGGGACCATTGGCACTTATACAGTGATCAGTGCTATAACAATGCATTGATTACTGTAAAAATGTCACTGGCAGTGAAGGGGTAAACACTAGGGGGCGATCAAGGGGTTAATTGTGTTCCCTAGTGTGTGTTCTAACTGAAGGGGGGAGGGGACTGTGTAGGGGAAGAGATAGATCGCTTTTCATACTCTGTATGAACAGACGATCTGTCTCTTCTCCCCTCAGAGAACCAGAAACTGTGTGTTTACACACAGAGATCTGGTTCTCGGTGTGCCCCGAGCGATCTCGGGAGCCCGGCGGTGATCGCAACCGCCAGGCACTTACATCGGCTCCGTGGGCGAGCAGGGGGCGTGTGCGCATGCCTAGAGTCCGAAATTGGAAGCGACGTAACAAGATTTGCGCAGCCGAGCCATGTTGCCACAGTACAACTGCGGTGGCTGGTCGGCAAGTGGTTAAATACATCAAAACTTGAATTTCCATAAGATGAATGATATGTACTGATTCTCTACGCATTTTGCAAGATGAATACTCGCTTCCTTACGAAAGGTACATATGAATATCGATCAGAGAGGTCATAAATAATTCCACAGAGATTCAGTGGTATACCAATTAAATAGATGGGTCCTCAAAGAAAAGTGACTAAAGGGAGCCAAACACGAACCCCCAATGGTGCAAATTGTTCCCCCCGGGAGTTGTGGAGAGGAGGGAGGGCAGATACTTGGCAAAGTAATCCCCTGTGACAGCAATATGCAGGGGTAGGAAAGCTCAGCGCAGGTGCCAGCACTGCTGTTGAATGTAAATGGATCACAGATATGACCAGATCCTTAATCTCCCTGGTGGTTCATATTTTTGATGCTGAAAGCGGTACCATTATTTTGCATGGAAATTTGGCGTTTTATATTGTAGGCCTGTAATTCTTAGGAATAACTCATTTAAATCTGTCCAAACCAGAGTCTAGTAGACATCTTGGGTATGATAAAGTTTGAAACACAAAATCATAAATTATAATATAATAAATATAAATAACTATAAATAATTTTACCAAATAATAATATAATAATAATAAAAATTATTCAATAATGTAATCAAATCAAAAACACTAAAATTTGCTCAGTTGCAGAATTGTCACTGTCATTATTTTTCGGTGTTTGATGACGGATCTCCCCACAAATCACTATTGCTCAATTCTGAGAGTGATTCTAATTTATTATCGCTGTTTTCTAGCTGGTCTAAAACCCCTTTTGATGTAAAGGGACAATTTTGGTTGCTATGGACAATCTTCAGTTTCTAGGCAGAAAGAACAGTTTTTATAATATAAAACTGCATGCAGGGCACGGGAGAAACCACTAGGGACAAAAGGGATGTGAAATAATTTCATACAGTAATGTAATCTGTAAGATTACAGTATACTGTATGTATTGTGTATGTTTCACTTTTTGAATTTGACGCCGTTCTCCATCCCTGTGCGTCGCAACGCTCGCAGGGAACGGAGCTTGGCTCCGTGACGAATCGAGCGGAGGACGAGCTGCTCACACTGCAGGGAGACATGACAGGATCCAGGGGACAAGGTAAGTAAGCTCTTCCTGGATCCTGCAATGCGATCCCGAGTCTGGCTCGGGGTTACCGCTTTTGGTTCTGAAATTCCACCCCGAGCCAGACGATTCGGGAATACCGCCAGGGAGGTTAAGGAAAAGGAAAATTTTCCTTAAGGATCTGGTCTACTGTCATAAAAAATAAGATACCCAAATGGATAAGGTGTTAACCTTTTCTTGTTTTTGTTTGTGTTTTTGGAAGTTTTTTTTAGTTAAGGCAAATATGCATAGTAAATGTGGTAAAAATTCACTATGCAGAGACTACCCAACCATGTGCTACTCAAATGAAGTAAAAAAAAAAAATTACTTGCACATGGTTGGATGATAGAAATTAGTTCACAAAGCTAAAGAAAAATGCCCTTCCAACGTGAACAACCTATTTACTTTTACTAAATGAACCACATGGGTGGTTCCCTTTCCAAGGGAATTTTTCCCAGAACTAAGTAAATGTGAAGTTTCACTTTGCAAAGACTACTCAATTATGTGCATGGAAAATATAAAAAAAATGCATTTTTT
>JBBDGP010001163.1:2395000-2620000 GCA_037952835.1 Lithobates septentrionalis | reverse complement strand
AGGGAATGCAACCTGCCCATCAACCACCTCATTTGTGACATGCCCACCAGGTGGAACTCAATGTTGGCAATGCTGCAGTGGCTTCACACACAGCAGAGGGCCATCAATGAGTACCTGTGCGAGTATGGCACAGGACAGGGTCAGGGGAGCTTGGCTTCTTTTTGCCACGCCAGTGGCTATTGATCAAGGATACATGCACTGTCCTGTCACCATTTGATGAGGCCACAAGGATGGTGAGCAGCGACAATGCATGCATGCATCAGTGACACTGTCCCTCTGGTCTTCCTGCTGGAGCACACGCTTTGTGGAATCATGGACAGGGCACTTGAGGCAGAACACAAATCAGGTGTGTTTGGGGTCGTTATCCATGTTGGAATACTGCCTTGTGGCCCAGTCTCTGAAGGGAGGGGATCATTCTCTGCTTCAGTATGTTGGCATTCATGGTTCCCTTAATGAACTGAAGCTCCCCAGTGGCAGCAGCACTCATGAAGCCCCAGACCATGACACTCCCACCACAATGCTTGACTGTAGGCAAGACACACTTGTCTGTGTACTCCTCACCTGGTTGCCGCCACACACACTTGACACCATCTGAACAAAATAAGATTGTCTTGGTCTCATTAGACCACAGGACATGGTTCCAGTAATCCATGTCCTTAAAATGCTTGTCTTCAGCAAACTGTTGCAGGCTTTCTTGTGCATCATCTTTAGAAGAGGCTTCTGTCTGGGACATCAGCCATGCAGACCAATTTGATGCAGTATGCGGCGTATGGTCTGAGCACTGACAGGCTGACCCCCCACTCCTTCAATCTCTGCAGCAATGCTGGCAGCACTCATATGTCTATTTCCCAAAGACAACCTCTGGATATGACGCTGAGCATGTGTACTCAACTTCTTTGGTCGACCATGGGGAGGCCTGTTCTGAGTGGAACCTGTTCTGTTAAACTGCTGTATGGTCTTGGCCACCATGCTGCAGCTCAGTTTCAGAGTCTTGGCAATCTTCTTATAGCCTAGGCCATCTTTATGTAGAGCAACAATTCTTTTGTTCAGATCCTCAGAGAGTTCTTTACCATGAGGTGTCATGTTGAACTTCCAGTAACCAGTATGAGAGAGTGAGAGCGATAACACCAAATTTAACACACCTGCTCCCCATTCACACCTGAGACCTTGTAACACTAATGAGTCACATGACACCGGGGAGGGAAAATGGCTAATTGGGCCCAATTTGGACATTTTTACTTAGGGGTGTACTCACTTTTGTTGCCTGCAGTTTAGACATTAATGGATGTGTGTTGAGTTATTTTGAAGGGACAGCAAATTTACACTGTTATACAAGCTGTACACTCACTACTTTATATTTGTAGCAAAGTTTCATTTTTCAGTGTTGTCACATGAAAAGATATAATAAAATATTTACAAAAATGTGAGGGGTGTACTCACTCTTGTGAGATACTGTATATATATATATATATATATATATGTTGCCTAGCCTATTCCTCCTCAATCATGATGATGCTAGCTTCCAACAATATTTTTGGTTTAGGGCACCACCACCACCCAAGGCCCAATTTTTCTGCCCCTGTTTAACATGCAATTACAATTTTTTGAAATAATATTTAACAGCAGGGACCATTCCTGTGCCCAACAAGAGTAACTGAGGGGTTACCGTGTTCTGCCACCACCAACACCTAAGGCCCAGTTTTTAAGCAGAGTATATAGTGCAGTCCGTATAGTGTATATATATTGCAGTTCAGAGTATATAGTGCAGTCAGTGTAGTATATATAATACAGTGCAGGGTATATAGTGCAGTGTACAATTTATAATATAGTGTATTGAAGTGGTTAAGGGGAGCCCTATGACAGAATTAAGAAAAAAACGGCATGGGTTTCCCCGTCCATACCAGGCCCTTTGGATGGATTTCCCCTTAATATCAATACCAGACCCGAAGGGCCTGGTATGGACTAGGGGGGGAACCCACGCTGTTTTTTTCATTGATTTTTTATCTATATTGCCGGGATCTGACAATACATTACAGCTGCGAGTAGTTTTAAATGACATTTTTTTTCTTTTTAGAAATGTCATTTTGCTGTGGCACTGTTATAAAGATGGGAAAGATGTGCTACGTTACAGGCAGACTAAGGGCACCTCCCCCCCCCCCCCCCCCCGGCACGATATTTAAAGGAATATTTCATTTTTAATTGTTTCACTTTAAGCTTTCTTAAAATCACTGCTGCTGAAAAAACAGCTGTTTTAAAAACTTTTTTATGAGTTGATACATGTCTCCTGGGGCAGGACCCGGGTCTCCAAACACTTTTTAAGGCAATAACTCATTTAAGCCTTTAAAATGAGCACTTTTGATTTTTCATGTTCGTGTCCCATAGACTTTAACGGTGTTCGCATGTTCGCACAAATTTTTTGTCTGTTCGCAAGTTCTGGTGCAGAGGGTGTTCAGCTCATCCTTAATAATAGGCCAAGTTAAAGGTGAAAAAAATCTGAAGTAATTTATCTTGGTCTGTTTTTTTTTTTACATCTCAAAAACCTAGCATTTTTATAGGGGTGTATTTGCAAAACTTTATAGCAGAAACGAATAGGCTTCAAAATAGAGTGGGCTTGGGTCGCAGAACATGCGACCCGAGCCCACCCAGTTGTGTTACAACAGCGAATGAACATTTGCTGTTGAAACACTGATCCTCAAAGCGGCCAATCAGAAGCCCGTTTTCCGATTGGCTTGAAAAGAGAAGACTCCTGATCGGCCGCCGGGGAGGAGGGAGGAAACGGAAGCTGCCGCCGTGTAGAGCAGGAGAACGAGAGGCCGCCAAGCAGGGGAAGGTGCCGATGATGGAGAGCAGGAGAACGGGAGGCCACCAAGCAGGGGAAGCAGCTGGTGATGGGGTACAGACCGACGGACGGGGGTGGGGGGGTGGCATACTGTTTGCTGTGACCCCCCCAAAAAAAATTTCCACCATCCGCCACTGCTGACTGCAGAAAAAAGCGCCTGAAGCCAATAACAGCAGCTGTAAAAACATCCAGTGTGCATGAGGCCCAACCCATACTTCAATGGGTTGCAACAATCTGTCATTTTTCTGTTCTTTGGAGACTCCAATCTTCAGCTTTGGCTGCAGAGAGGAGATTCTGGGAGAAGGGGAAGGGTGTCTATTTTTAATAAATGATGTTAGGGCGCCATGTGAGTGTGAGACCAAATGCTGTATCCTGGCCTAGGCCGACAAGGCCCAGGCCTAGGGCAGCACTTTGCAGGGGGGCAGCACGAAAAGAGTCCCCGCCGACTTGCACTACACTGTTATGCCCTGTACACACGGTCGGATTTCCCGACGGAAAAAGTGCGATTGGATTGTGTTGTTCCAAATTCCAATCGAGTGGGGGCTCCATCTGACTTTTTCCGTCGGAACTTCTGACACACAAAGTTTGAGAGCAGGATATAGAATTTTCCGACAACAAAATCTGATCGTTTAAATTCCGAGCGTGTGTACACAAATCCGACGCACAAAGTGCCACGCATGCTCAGAATAAATTAAGAGATGAAAGCTATTGGCTACTGCCCCATTTATAGTCCCGATGTACGTGTTTTACGTCACCACGTTCAGAACGATCGGATTTTCCGACAACTTTGTGCAACCGTGTGTATGCAAGACAAGTTTGGCCCAAAATCCATCGGAAAAAATCTGACGGATTTTGTCGTCGGAATGTCCAACCGTGTGTAAAGGGCATTAGTGTAGTGGCAGTTTTATGGGGCAGACTGGGCTGAGAGGCAAATTAGTCTAGCGCCACCATAAAGCGGCCGCAGTGCTTCTGGTATGCGGGTGGCTGGAATTCCGCACTGTGGAGGGGGGAAGCTTCTAATTTTGACTGTCCTATCATCCTGTACCACAAACCTTCCGTACTGTATTATATATTTTCTGCTGCACCATTGGCATGGTTGTATCTTCTTACTCCTCTCCATAAAATTATTAGAAATTTGTTCTTAAAGTAGAACTATAGGCAACACTTTTCATTTTGGATAGAATAAGGGAGGGTTATAGCCCCTGTCAGTTTATTTTTTTACCATCCCTGTCCCATTGCAGAGATTTGCCTTCACTTCCTGCCCCATAGCCAAACAGGAAGTCAGAGGAAATCTATACAAATTAAGGGAATCCATTGCCCTCCCCCCCGGGCCCTCAGAACTAGTGTCCCCACTCGAAAATTTCAGGGCGGGTCTTAAACAGCAACGGGTGTGGCCTTGACAGGAAGGGGTGGATCATATTTAAATTGGGGGGTGCACGAGTTTAGTCAGGCCTAGGGCAGCACAAAACCTAAATACACTACTATGTGCGACATTGTGGAAATGGCAGATTCAGTTTTACCTGGTTCTTTTTATTACTTTCTGGCTTTGTTGGATTGGTTCATCTGTTTTTCAAGCAGGAGGTGGGGAATGATGAGACTATTTTGTATTTGCTATGTCAATTGAATCAAAAGATATAAATGGTGTGTGTTGCAGATAGATTTAATCTGTTGGATTTTGGTGAAATTCTCAAAATCAATAAACCTCATGCTGATAGCTGCTATAACTAATATTTAGTAATAGTGTGCAGCCGTTGTAAAGAACTGCCAGAACAAAACAAGTTAATGTTAACCTGTAAAGTAAAAATGTAAGTTTGTGCCCATCGAGGCACGATATATTACTGGCGTTTGAGTCAGACCTGGAGCTGACATGTTAGTTAGTTGTCTGATTTGCCAGTCAGGAGACAGTTTATTGTAACTATGCAAAGGAAAATTAGGTTAGTTAATTTACTTGAAAATGTGAATGATGAATAAGAGGTCATAAACTAAGACTAAAGCTGTTGACTTATTTGACCTAAGGGGAGATATGATTTTAATGTCGATGTTACAAAGAAGGGGTATTGTTTATGAAAATTGAATGATGAGTGGACAAGATGGTCGCTGAGAACACTTTATCCTTTGCAGAAATTAATAATGTTTTATATTCAATGACTAAAGTGCAATTTCTTTGAGTATGCAAGGAAGTAGCTGAGATATTGTAGGTAGGAGTTTTAGACAGTTAAATGGAAAGCAGCCAAGCATTTTTCCCCCCTTTCATCTTATCCACAAACTACTGGCAAAGTAAAAAGGTATAATTCTACATTGAAAAGTGAACTTATTAATGTGATGAGTTACAGGAATTAAATTAACTGATGCATGGAGTTCAGTGCGTACGTCAATTAGGCACATAGGAGGTCTTTGAAAATGTCACCTCTTTGAATTACATACAATGCACACACTAAATGACCTTGGCTCCCAAGTGTTTTCTTCATTGCCAGATCTTGAACTAAGGACGCTTAATATTGCTTCAATAACAGAGACCGGGCATGGTCATACGGCACTGTGCCAAGCCTTTGCAGCATTTTTAGGATGAGCCATCCAGGTTTTACTGACTACTGCTATATCAGTCAAGCTTAAGAGTAAACCCACCTGGTCCATGCCTATCATTGCACTCCCTTGTTTTTGGTCAGTCCTCCAGGTGGTTCTGCAATTAGGATACCAGCCAAAGAGGAGTCACTGTATGGCAAGAGAACCACTCCCTAAGCCAGGTGATGCCTTCCAACAGGAATTTGTTTGGCGTTTGCTGCTGTTTAAGTGCTGCCTTACAAGTGTCACTAAAGCCCAGCTGGCCATTTGTTTTTTATTTGGAACAGAACTGTCTCAAGTAAGACTTTCATTAGGTGAATAATGGATGTCTTTGTTATTGTGTTTCTGTTTCAATCTAATGCTAAAGCTCCATGTGAGTCACTGTGAAAAAAAGTGGCTGGTAATTAACCGACAGCTGAGCAACCTCTGTGCACTGAAAGAAAAGAACTGCTAGTAAATAGCAGGAGCCCAGCTTTGACAGTGTGGCCATATTCCTGCAACTGTTTTTGTTTGGGGACCCACCCTATTTGGGGTTTCCTTCAAGGACTGATTTCTTTCCAGTAAACTTTTTTTGAGGAGGACACTTCTCAGCCATGGAAACATCATAAAGTGAGCCTCATAGTTGCTGTCCTAACACTCACTGTCGAGGTAAAAATGGTTGCCCAAAGAGCTGCTGTAGTAGGGAGGCTTAGGACATGTACTTACCCAGAGAGTACGCCTTTTTGATTTTGGGATAAAAACATTTCACATGGTTTCTTGAACTACACTAATAACGCTGATAATGGGAGTTTCACTTTCTTTCCTAATAATCAGAGTGCCCTTGACAAAAAGACTAGATCATTTGATAGCTTCCTAATGTAACTTTCAGACTATTTAGATCCTTGGCCCATACAAATAGCATTTATTTCCTGTGTGGAAGATGCACCTTAAATAAGTTTCCTTTGAATTCCATTTTTAACTGTTTTTCATAAATGCCATATACTGTATGTATAAGGGAAACCCTTAATGTCTTCCAGTGTTGACCTGGCCTTCGAGCTAAGAGAAACATATTTTCAAGAGTGTTTGTGTTCTATGTAGCAAGCTCTTCATAGACACAACTGAATGGATGATCTGTAGAATGAGTAAGATGAGGCTGTATGCTACATAACGGATTAGACAGCCATTTTCTCTTGGAAGCTCAGGGTGGAGCCTGTGAACACTGGGAAATGCTAGCTTGTCCCATAGTCAGCCATATTGTTAAGGGTCAGAGACTCTGGATTATCTTGCTCTGAGCGAGCTTGTTATGGCTTAATAATGAGTATCTTCTGGAGATTCAGAGTTTGTATTTCTAATGCCCAGTACACACGATCGGACATTGATCGGACATTCCGACAACAAAATCCATCGGATTATTTCCGACGGATGTTGGCACAATGTTGTCGGAATTTCCGAACGTCAAGAACGCGGTGACGTACACCACGTACGACAAGACTATAAAAGGGCAGTTCAATACCAAGTGCGCCACCCTTTGGGCTCCTTTTGCTAATCTCGTGTTAGTAAAAGTTTGGTGAGAGACGATTCGCGCTTTTTCAGACTCGTGGTTTTCAGTTTGTTTTTCTGCTGTTCAGTTTGTGCTTGTGGGTTTGTATCTGGTCTTCAGTGCGTGTAGTGAGTTCACATTGATTTATCATTGTGTTCTTGTCCGGTCTTTGCTGATTTTCAAGTCGCTCTTCACAGGCCTTGCAGTTCTTCAGTGCGTTCTGTTACTTCGTTCTGACCAGCCGACCGTTTTGAAGCCATGTTGCGTGTACGTACTCATGGTAGAGTTTATGCTGTGCAGGGGCTTGGTGTTGGGGTTCTTACTTTTACACAAGTCCAGTCCATGAACAGGGTGGGGAGGATTTCATGGACCAAGAATTGGTTGCTCCAGAGTGACCAATTCTGTCACATGCCTTTGCTCCGTGAGATCCATGAGAATAATCCTGACGATTTCAGGAACTCTCTCAGGATGACGGACCCCGTTTTTCACCGTTTGTTGGCTTTGCTGACCCCTTATATCAGCAGGCAGGATACCTGCATGAGGCAAGCCATCACTGCGGAGCAGAGGCTAGTCGCCACGTTGCGGTACTTGGCGACGGGGAGAAGCCTGCAGGACCTCAAGTTCTCGACAGGCATCTCCCCCCAGGCTCTGGGGATCATTATGTCAGAGACCTGTTCTGCCATCATCCAGGTCCTACAGAAGTACTATATTAAGGTAAGATTTTTATCCTTTAACATCACATTTTATTGTATTTAATGTTTGATAAACTATTGTATTTCTTTCATCGTTCCCAAATTACAATGATTGTAATATGCTCGTGAATGTCCCCTTTGTCCTCATGCATGCTGGAATTTTTCACTTTTTTTTTTGTCCTTCATGCACATTTGCCTTCACTTACCTCCCCAGCATGCTCTCCTGGGCCCATATCCACCTCGCCTAGTCACTTAACAATGTATTTTGTCAGCTCCATAGTAGTGCTTTACCCTAAACACCCCCTAAAATGTGTACAAATGTTATTTGTGTCCTTAAATTCTGGCAGAGTGCCAGAGGTTTTTTTTTGGGTCCCAAATTCATTTGGAACCCCCCCTCCCCCAACTGCTAAGTCAACCCATAACAATCCTCTATCTGCTAACTTTGCCAAACCCATACACACTATACCTACCTCTTTTGTGTTCAGATTTCTGAATGAATTCCCCAAAGTATGTAGTGCAAGGGCCTGCCTGAATACTTTCAAATGGTACTGTTTAAAGTTTTTGTATCCTATTATTATCTTGATAGACAATTGCAGAATGTTAAAATTGTGCTCCAATTTGGACAGTGTGTATTTATATTTTTGTATTATGACACTTTTTACCTGTCCAGTGGGCTGCCAATAGTGTAAGTAAGGAGGGGCTGGCCAAAGTAATACACATTATTTAGGCATTCATCTCTCAATGAAGTGGAGAGGGTTACCTGTCCAAAACACCCCCCCCCTAAAATTTTAACAATGGCCCATCAAAGGGGTGATGAATCTGATAAGTGGACCTTATACTTTTGTCTTTAAAGACTCCATAAAATAAATGTTATACTGATGTTGGCCAATAATGTTTGTGTCTAATCTGGTTTCAATGTTTATGTGCAAAATGACAAATTTTTTTATTCTTGTTTGACTCCACAGTTTCCTTCCAACCCACAGGAATGGCAGACTGTGGCCTCCCAATTTGCCCAGCGGTGGGACTTTCCTAACTGTGGAGGGGCAATTGATGGGAAACATGTCCACATCATCCCACCCCCCAACTCGGGGTCATACTAATATAATTACAAGGGGTTCAATAGTATTGTGATGTTGGTGGTGGTGTCGGCTACTTACGAGTTCCTGTATGTGGACGTGGGGAAGAATGGCCGGATGTCGGATGGTGGAGTCATAGCCCAGACCGAGTTCTACAGGCATCTCCAGAATGGCAGCTTGGGCTTGCCACCTCCAGAAGACAATGCGGAAGGACTTCCATTCGTCTTCGCTGCGGATGAAGCGTTTGCGCTGGGGGACCATCTTATGCGGCCATTCCCTATGAGGACCCTCACCCGGGACCAGAGGGTTTTTAATTACCGGCTGGCCAGAGCCAGAAGAGTGGTGGAGAATACGTTTGGAATAATGGCCAGCCGGTTCCGCCTATTTCTTACACCGATACACATGACGGAATATAAATTCAATCACATCATCCTGTGTTGCTGTGTTCTCCACAACTTTTTAAGGAGAAATTCTTTCAACTATGCTGCCTCAGTTGGGCCAGAGGCTGGAATTCATATTAATGAACCAACCCTCACGGCGCTTGAAACTGGCTGTCCTGGCTTGCCCCCCCCCCCCCCCCAGAGTGCCCGCGAGGTCCGTATAAGATACATGGAATACTTTGTGGGTAGGGGGGCCATCGATATGCCATACAATGTCTGAAACATTTTTAAAATAAAAATATATTTAAAACAGAACAAATATTTGCTTTGATTTACTGCTTGGCTTTCTTTTAGCTGTCTCCTCGGTTATCTTTTATTAATGTTCTAATTATTTGGCCTTTTTCTTCAACAGTGCAAACAAAATTTCATTGACACATGAGGTGACAATCTCTTCTTCGGCTAATATTATTATTATGTTGTGGGTCTGCTACACACACACCTTGTTTTTTTGTTAACCACTTCCCGACCGATGCACGCCGATGTACGACAGCAGAATGGCACGGCTGGGCAAATGGGCGTACCTGTAAGTCCCATTGAATTTCCCGCCGTGCCATTGCGTGCATGCCATTGGGAGCTCTGTGAGTCGGGACGTGGGTCCCATGGACTTTATCGCCGCGGGGATACCCGCGATCGCCTCACGGAGAGGACGAACGGGGAGATGCTGATGTAAACATGCATCTCCCGATTCTGTTTCGTTACAGTGTCACTGATCTCTGCTCCCTGTCATCGGGAGCAGAGATCAGTGACATGTCACAGCTAGCCCATTCCCCCTACAGTTAGAAAGCACTCCCTAGTACTGACTTAACCCCTCCCCGCCCCCTAGTGGTTAACCCCTTCACTGCCAGTGTCATTTACACAGACTGCACTGAAACTGCACTTGTAGTGCAAAGTGGATTTGCCTTTAGTAAATAACACCCATTGTCACTGAAAACAACAACTTTACTACAAAAAATGCTTTTGAGCATTGAAAGAAGAAGCCACACATTGTTGATTATCAATCTTTTTAATCAAAGCACAATCACATGTGCGTTTCTAAAAGGGTTTTTGAACAAACCAACATGTTTGTTGTATAACATTTTTAAAGGTCACATTAAGTAGAAATTGCCTTTTATTAAGGTAAAACAGGCATGTTTAAACCCATAAAACAATACACAACTCTGGAACTTACAAAGTTCAACTTTTATAAAGTGAAGGCAATATCAGACATGAGCATGTACAAACTGTGTTTGATAATGCGTTCAGCAGATGGGGTGATGTCACCCGTGTAAAAGCCAAATTTAGAGAATGCACACAAATTGCCTAATTTCAACATGTGCTAGCTGCCATTATGGGGGATCAATGGACGTGTTTTGTGGGTGCAGCCCCTTCCTCTCACCTACTTTATTATTGAGAAAGGGGTTGCACCCACAAAACGCGTACATTGATCTCCCGTGATGGCAGATAGCACATGTTGACACACTGTGTGCATCTTCTAAATTTGACTTTTAACATACGTAAAAAATATTTGTTACAAAAAAGAGAAGAAATTTAGGGATTTCTGGGTGCTTTAGATTCTCCCTAAAACATCAATGATGTTCTTCATTTTTTTTTTTTTGAACATCATTGATGTTTTGCTTTATGTTTTCTAAATCTCTATTACACCCCATTATCTCCCCGATGAGGATCTGGGCACTTTCACTGGTGAAATGACATTCCTCTTCCACAACATCTGATCACCTACAAAAAAAAAAAAAAAAACACACCATGTATTATAAATATGCAGGCATCCATCTCTTACCTGAGCCTGTGGTCGCAGACAATCACCTGTTGTGGTGACAATTTCTACAATGTCTCCCTCCTCCTCTGTTTGGGTTTGGGGGATTTCCCCTTCTTTCTGAGGTGGGGGGTCCCTGGTCTCCTCTGATGAGTGGTGTCCTCCGAGTCTTTTCTCCCCTATGTGAAAAAAAATAGGTATACTTAGCACACAGATATTTGATGGCAGAAATAGGAATATGAAACATTGCTTGGAAGTGGGTTACAATTGTCTGTTTTGGCAGAGTTCCAAGCTGAAGAATTAATTTTGTCCTTTGTAAAGCTTGAATACTTACCTGTTTTGTGCAAGCTTCACAGATGGAGACACCCCTATAGTATCCACCGGAGCACCTGTGTGGGACCTCCTAATAAAAAGGGTGTTCTTTTGTCCCACACTAGTGCTCCAGTGTCCAGATGTGTAAACAGCTGCTGAGTGTCCTCTCCTTACACAGAATCTAGTTAGCATTTCATTCTAGTTACAAACCCATCTAGACAACAAACTTTTATTAATAGAAGTAGGCCCGAAAAACCGTATTGAACTGCATCTGGCCAAAACATTGTATTTTAGTGGCCGAACGAACAATGTTTCCTACGAACGACTAATGTGCCCATGAACATGAAAGTTGCCATTTTAAAATGTACAACAGTAAAGAAAAGCACATGGAGCAGCACGAACGTAATGAAAATAAAGAATAGGAACACAGCACAACTACTTACTTTTTTGCAGCACTCTCCTGAGCCTTCTATACTGATCATGCTCCCATAATTTGAGGTAAGACCACCGTTTCCTCAGTTGATCCTTGGATCGCCGGACCCCAAAATTCTTCTGCAGACTCTTCACAACTTTAGTCATGATCTTGGCCTTTCTCACATTTGGGTTGGGGTAAGGTCCATACTTCCCATCATAGTCAGCCCTCTTCAATATGTCCACCATCTCCACCATCTCTACAAAGGCAATATTTGAGGCCTTAAATCTCCTCCGGGATCGTGACGTTTCTGGCTCTGGGCTTTCCTCCTCCTCCTCGTTGCTGCTATTGTCATGCACCTGTTGTCTCTCCGCCATGTGCTCTTCCCCACTGCGCCGAAATAGAGGGAGCGGGGAATAGAATAGGAAAAACAGGAAAATCTCTGCGCTATCATAAACCCCCCAAAATTAGCAGCAGTTCAACTGTGGGCAAAGCACAACAACAAGAAAAAACAAAAGAAAAAAACTGCGCTGTAAAATGAAATTGCAAAAACTGAACATGTGCAATAAAATAAATATGAATATAAAGAAGCCCCAAAATGTGTCAAAAACACATCAAATTTAAATTTAATTAGTGTAGTCCATAAGTATAGAAGAAGTGAGAGGAATCCTCTGATAGTTCTCCGTGAGAGTCACGTGAGAGAGTGGGATGACAGACACACCCTGCACAGTGATCCTCCACCACTAAACATATGTGCTTACCAGATGGAAGGCACAATAAGGCACGTCTCGAGATGATATCCAGGTCAGGCAATGCACCACTTATCCAAATAATGCTTACAATGATGTCATGTTAGCCTGATGTTTTCCTGGACTTGTTCTGTGATGTTGAAGACATTACACTATTCATCTTATAATTTCCTCCTCTTCCCTCATTCATTTACATTCCAAGGAAACCAGAGTTAGTCATCTTCACAGACAAGTGGCGATGGTTGTAGCTAACAGCTTTAGTGGAGGGATTCTGCATGGAAGATCCCTGAGAGGTATTGGAAGATGTTGAGTGATTCAACTTGTCCACATCAATTCTTAGATTTGATGGCTCCAATCGATTTCTTTAGGCTTTCTTTCTTCTATTTTCATTTGGTGATCTGCCCAGTAGATCTTAGATTAGAGGGTGACCCAGTTCAGGAGCCCAGTCCTATGTCAGACTCTTCTTTTCAGTCTTTGGGCCTGTGTTGTGCTGCACATGTGCTGTCTATTCTTCCATGGTCCCAAAAGAAAAAAAGCCATCCACCTGCAAGCCAGAGTTTAGGAGATGAAAGTTTTAAAAGAGAAGTTCTAAAAGAGACTGAAAGAAGGAACCAGCTATCAGAGCACATGACGTTTTAGTCCAACATGTGCTCTGATAGCTGGTTCCTTCTTTCAGTCTCTAAAAGAGACCGAAAGAAGGAACCAGCTATCAGAGCACATGTTGGACTAAAACTTCCATCTCCTAAACTCTGGCTTGCAGGTGGATGGCTTTTTTCTTTTGGGACCATGGAAGAATAGACAGCACATGTGCAGCACAACACAGGCCCAAAGACTGAAAAGAAGAGTCTGACATAGGCCAGGGCTCCTGAACTGGGTCACCCTCTAATCTAAGATCTACTGGGCAGATCACCAGATGAAAATAGAAGAAAGAAAGCCTAAAGAAATCGATTGGAGCCATCAAATCTAAGAATTGATGTGGACAAGTTGAATCACTCAACATCTTCCAATACCTCTCAGGGATCTTCCATTCAGAATCCCTCCACTAAAGTTGTTAGCTACAACCATCTCCACTTGCCTGTGAAGATGACTAACTCTGGTTTCCTTGGAATGTAAATGAATGAGGGAAGAGGAGGAAATTATAAGATGAATAGTGAAATGTCTTCAAGATCACAGAACAAGTCCAGGAAAACATCAGGCTAACATGACATCATTGTAAGCATTTTTTGGATAAGTGGTGCATTGCCTGACCTGGATATCATCTCGAGACGTGCCTTATTGTGCCTTCCATCTGGTAAGCACATATGTTTGGTGGTGGAGGATCACTGTGCAGGGTGTGTCTGTCATCCCACTCTCTCACCTGACTCTCACGGAGAACTACCAGAGGATTCCTCTCACTTCTTCTATACTTATGGACTACACTAATTACATTTAAATTTGATGTGTTTTTGACACATTTTGGGGCTTCTTTATATTCATATTTATTTTATTGCACATGTTCAGTTTTTGCAATTTCATTTTACAGCGCAGTTTTTTTCTTTTGTTTTTTCGGGGAATAAAATAGAAAGAACGTCAGGGGCGGGCGGAGTTTTACGCATGCGCAGTGTATATAAAGCGTAACACACGTGCATCGTGCGTACAATCTGTGAGCAGAGGAAGGAGTAGTGGAAGCGCCAATCGTGATAATGAAGGTACAAGTTTAACTTGGGCCTATACTGCTTATAGATTGAGGCCTATGTTGGGACAAGATTAGGAGAGTTTAGCCTGACATTAGGGTTTGTCTTGTGTTGTATCTTGCAGAGAAAATGGATGGCTTCAATGATCCCAACTTCCTCCCCCTGTTCATAGACAAATACAGGGAGCTGCCCTGTCTGTGGCAGGTCAAACACCCGCATTATAATCATAAACAAAAGAGGCAGGCGACGCTGGAGAAACTGCTGGAGTTGGTGAAGCCGGTGGTCCCCACGGCAACCATCCCCTATTTAAAAGCCAAAATTGGTGGCCTGAGGAGCACTTATCTTAGGGAGCGCAAGAAGGTCCAGGATTCCCAGAGATCCAGAGCTGCAGCAGATGATGTTTATGTCCCCAGGCTGTGGTACTATGAGAGACTGCGATTTCTGTCAGACCACACTGAAGTCAGGGAATCCCTCTCAACCCTTCCTTCCACTCTTCCTTCCACCCTATCTTCCACCCCAGCTGAGGCTTCCGATGTCCAACCTGGGACTTCCAGCTAGGAAGATGTGGAGGAGCCCAGCTTGAGCCGGGTATAACATTGTTCTACAGATTTCTGGTAGAAAAATAAATGATGTTTACTAGATGTTATTATTGATCACTAATTGCTGATTTATTAAAGGCGTTTACATATCAATAGACAGTAGTGGGCCAAAATAATTGTGACAAAAATGAAAAATGCTGGGTTTAGAATGATAGTCTTTTCTATTTATTAACATTCAATTTGCAACAGTCATGAGTTTAAAATTTTGTGTGACTGAGGAACAGAAAACTAAAACTATGTCCCTTTTTCATACACAGGAAGACCTCAGCCAGGAGGAGGCTGTGGAATGTGGCGCACAGGAGGAGGCTGTGGAATGTGGCAGCCAGGAGGTGGCCGGGGTTAGTGGCAGCCAGGAGCTGGCCGGGTTAAGTGGCAGCCAGGAGGTGGCAGGGCCCAGTAGGAGCCTCACAGAATCGCAGGTTCCTCCCCTCTGCCTTCCAAACAAAAGACTGAGGAAGGGGAGTACTGTGGAGGAGTCAGCACTCAGGCTGATTCAGGAGGCTTCTGCATCCCTCAGAGCCACCCCCACTCGTGAAGAGGTCTTTGCCTCCATGGCTGCCACAAAACTGCAGGACATGCAGGAGGGCCAACACCTCATGTGTGAGGAAATAATTTATAAAACATTAAATAAGGGGTTGAGGGGCGAAATCACACCCAATACCCACCTGTGTGAGTTGCATCATCATCCTCCTCCTCCTGCCACAACTCCTGCCACCACTTTTGTCTGGTCTGACAAAAGATGCAGGCTGTTGTATGACCACAGCCTGGGGACATACATGTCGTCTGCTGCTGTTCATGATCTCTTGGACTTCTGGACCAGATTGTACTCCCTTAGATAAGGACTCCTCAGGCCACCAATTTTGCCTGAAAATAGTTTATGTGTGCCCTGGGGGCCACAGGCTTAGCCAATTTCTGCTGTTTCTCCAGCATTGCCTCCCTCTTTATTTGGTTAGGACCCCTTAATAAAGGTATTTTTTGGGAACTAATACTTGCCTATGTGTGTTTTCCTTCAAAAAGGACAGTTTGTTTGTGAGGAGACAGGTACATTTCCAAAATACAATGTGAAAATAACAAGGGACACCAACACCAACCAATCTCCTTGAGATTAAAAAAGACAAGATAATAATGGTGTCGTGATAACTTGACACACAAAGCACACCCAAAACTATTCTGGAGATCACCAAAAAACAAAAAAAAACCACGAGATCTGCATTTTAAAAAAATACAACAAATAATACCAAAAAATAACATTAAAAAAAAAAAGAAATTTTCGGTATATGTGACAAATCAAAATATTATATTCATGAAATCACAAGAAATAATAAAGAAAGAAGTTTGTGAGAACTCTTTGTGAATATGAGCAGCAAAACAACTTTGTTCTTCTAGGATTATAAAGAAGAAGAGAGTGCGCTGCATTAAACAATTTAAAACATTGCAGCGTGACTAAACTGCTATATCCATTACGGACGCTAATTTTACCAGCTTGAGCAGTTCCTTCTCGGAATTTATTCTGAGCATGCGTGGCACTTTGTGCGTCAAAATTGGCCACACCCGGTCGGAATTTACGCGAACGGATTTTGTTGTCGGAAAATTTTATAGCCTGCTCTCAAACTTTGTGTGTCGGAAATTCGGATGGAAAAAGTCCGATGGAGCCCACACACGGTCGGAATTTCCGACAACAAGCTCCGATCACACATATTCCGTCGGTAAGTCCGGCCGTGTGTACAGGGCAATAGGGTTACATACGTGGACTTGGTTGGTATTAATGAAGGGTATGTCAAATATTAATCAGCTCTTTGCATACATGGTCTAAATGGTATAAACATATTCTGAAGGATAAACAATTTAGCACTTTCCTCTTTGTGGTTAAAGTACCCCATATGTATGCACAGTAAACTTAGATTATATTTTCACTGCACAAGACAGTGGTTTATATTTTTCTACAACACTAATGTCCTGCTCTTTCAGTCCAGTAGGTGATAATCTGAAGCAGAGCTGCGTCCTTCAATGAATGAAAAATAAATAATGGTTATTACTACATTATAGATGTACAGGCAGTGAAATTGTTGTGGTTCCAAAGTTCCTCTTTGTGGTTAAAGTAGCACATATGTATGCACAGTAAGCTTAGATTATATTTTCACTGCACAAGACAGTGGTTTATATTTTTCTACAACACTAGTGTCCTGCTCTTGCAGTCCAGTAGGTGATAATCTAAAGCAGAGCTGCGTCCTTCAATGAATGAAAAATAAATAATGGTTATTGCTACATTATAGATGTACAGGCAGTGAAATTGTTGTGGTTCCAAAGTTCTATTCAGGCCAGCAGTATATTTTGTACACAGGGCCAATGTGTTTCTGTAGCCTGCAGCATTACCATTGAAAGCAAACAAATACAGTTATATGGGTAGATGGAGAGACCACCTATAACAGATGGTCAAAACACGCTTTTTTTTTAAATTGTATTTTTATTGAAAAAAGATTCAAATGAACATACATACAGTGTTTTGAACTGTCAATGAGGACAATAGGCAAATGAGAAAATAAAAATATAAAAACAGTGGTATTATACATATTGTAAATGAAAATAATAGAAAATAATATCAAAACAGACATTTAAGAATCAGTATATGCTGATCATCGAACTGGAAGCGCTACTGTATAATGAGAGACTGTGACCGTCTTTAGGAGGGTGAGAGATGTATAGGCGACAGGAGGTGGGGTCAAAGTGATCCAGTTAATCAAAAGCAGATCTAGGATGTCAAGAATATTCTCATTGAGAAGTGCTGTTTATAGAGCGGTCCCAAGGACCCCATATCCTGTCAAAACTCTCAACAGTATCCTCCACCATGGCCGTCATATGCTCCATTCTGCGGATATCATTAATAGCTTGTATAAGCTGGGCCTGAATTGGAGGGGAGGTGAACAGCCAGCATGCAGGAATAGCTCTTTTTGCTGCTAATAAGACATATGAGGCCAATTTATTCAAAGATTTTCCCAATCCAGGGATTGGGAGACCCAATAGGAGATGTACCGGATCCGGGGGAATCAGAAATCTGCTGAAGCACAGACACGACCATGGACCAGAAGGGAGCTATCAATTCACATTGCCAGAAAATATGATGATGAGTACCTTTGAGTTTTTCACATCTCCAACAGAGAGGAGGGAGGGAGGAGTCATAGCGGGGTAAAACCTCAGGGGTCCTGTACCAAAAAAACAACACTTTATATGCTGTCTCTCTTTGCGCCACACATCGGGATATTTTGGAAGTTGAGGTTCAGATTTTAGCCCATTGGAGGGGGGAGATTTGTTGCTGTGTAAGAAGTGACCATTTACTCATGTATGAGTGGGGAACCAAGGGTAATGGGAGATTCTCTTGCAGGAGTCGGTATATGTCAGATATCAATCGTGTTTGGTATGGTCCCTGAGAACATATAACTTCGAACTGTGTAGGCTTGGTTAAAGTAAGTGAGGGTGAGAGGGATGCTAAATAGTGGGTTATTTGGAGATATGAGAATAGCAAATGACTTGGAATTTGGCTCGTAGTTTGAAGGTCCTGAAAGGAACGAAGTTTGCGGGTAACAGGGTACACAAAATGTCGAAGTTGGAACAGACCTGCCTTAGCCCAGGGAAACATCTGGGGGTGGGAAAGGCTATCAGGGAGCAAAGGATTAAAGAGTACATTAGAAAGGGGGGGGGGGGGCATGTGGATGCCAAGGAGAATTTGGTGTAACGAGAACTCCAAACCCTAAGTGAGAACAGCATAGGGCCCAAGCAGAGGTCATGGAGCTTGGGGTCCGTAATTAGTGCAGGAGACCAAACCAGGGAGCAAGGATGAGTCAGGAACAGTGAACCCATCTCTATCTCCATCCATCGATTTGGGGGTCGCATACTGGACCAGGATAGCACCGCACGGAGGTGGGAAGCCAGGTAATACTTGTCAATGTCCGGAGCACCCATACCTCCCTGACCTCTGGGGGAAAAGATAACCAAGCTGGCCACTCTATGTGCCCCGTCTTTCCATATAACATTAAGGAACCACCTTTTGAGGAGTTTCAATTGGGCCATCGGGATAGGGACAGGTAGCGTTTCGAAAAAATACAATAGTTTTGGCATAACAGACATCTTCAACACATTAATCCGGCCTATCCAGGATATCGGGAGGGAATTCCATCTATTTAACATAGTTGGCTAAGTAAAGGGTGGTATATGACGGTGTAATTTGAACCCTTAAATATTTAAGAGAAGAGGTGCACCAACGGTAGGGATACAAGTAGAGAAGAGCGTGTAGAGATGGAAGAGAGACATGGAGATTAGTGAAAGTCAAAAGCACGTCATCAGCAAATAGAGACAGTTTGAATTCCCTTTGTCCCATAGGGACCCCTCGTATATCTGGGTGAGATCTGATAGCCTCAGCTAAAGGCTCCAGGCAGAGGATGAAAAGGAGAGGAGAAAGGGGGCATCCTTGTCTGGTACCATTTGACATGGGGAACAAGCAGGATGTAAAGGAGGCCAGTTGGACCTGAGAGGAGGGGTTAGAATAGAGAGAGTGTGGAGCCGTAAGAAAAGGACCCCTTAGTCCAGATTTAGTAAGGGTCGCAAACATATAAGGCCAGCTTAATCTATCGAAAGCTTTTTGGGCATCGAGGCTAAGGATCAGGGCAGGGTGGCGGACTCTGTTCAGTATGTCAATGAGATCGATGGTTCGTCTGGTGTTGTCCCCTGCGTGCCTAGAAGGGACAAAACCCACTTGATCTCTATCTATCAGTTTCGTCAGAAATTGGGCGATTAGCCAGAATTTTTGTAAAAAGCTTATAGTCTGAATTTAAAAGTGCAATCGGCCTATAGCTGTTTGGAAGCAATGGGTCCTCATCCGGTTTGGGTATTACCGTAATATAGAAATGTACAAATTGTTGGTGGGGGTGCTGACCCTGAAGAAGGGAATTATATAGGGATACCTACCAAGTGTGTTGAGAGAGTTGGAAGAAAGGTCTTATAATAAGAGTATGGGAGGCCATCCGGACCTGGGGCTTTATGGGTTGGAAGGGATTTGACAGTGTGAGTAAGCTCCTCTTCAGTAACAGGGGGTGTTTAAAGTCTGCACATCAGCCTCAGTGAGCTTGGGGAGACGGAGATCGGCCATAAACGTCTCAAAAGCTGCCTGATCGAACAAAGGATGTTGGTCAGGGGAAAGGCAATTATAATAAGTTTATCATAAAATTCCCCAAAGACTTGGGTCATTGTCTGCGGGCAGTAGGTGGGAGTCCCATCTGTGCGTTTTAAGTGATTCGGGTGGGCCTGGGATTAAGCCTGGAGACAATTATCCCATGGGGTTTATTTTAAAATTTGTAGAACTTTTGTTTAGCCCAGAGTAGGAATTTGTCTATTTTTGACAGGTCTAGGGACTTTATGCAGTTACGTAGGGAGGTTACCGTGCGCAGCCCGCACATCGTGGGGGCGTGTAGCAAAGAACGTTCAGCAGCCGCTAGTTCAGAAATTAAAGAGGACCTCAGAACGACTGAGTCCCTCTTTCTCTGAGATCCCACAGAGATACACTGTCCTATAAAAAAAAGCCTTATGAGCCTCCCAAAGGACAGATGGGCTGGACACAGAACCTGTATTTAATTGAAAGTATTCATTTAGGGCAGTGAAAAGTTTATCCTTAGTTTCGGGGTGTTTTAGTAAAGATTCATTTAGCCTCCAGTGGCACCTCCTGGGAAATGCAGCTGAGAGGCAAAGATCCAGGGACAGAGGGGCATGGTCCGACCAGGTAATAGGGCTTAAGTCGGAGGCCACCGTATGGGAAAGCAGTGGAGCCGATACCAGGAAGTAATCCAGTCTTGAAAACATCTTATGGGGGGAGAGTAAAACGAGTAATGCCTACCCATGGGGTGCTTAATCCGCCATGCATCAAACACAAGACACGCTTTTAATGTGATCAATGCTGGGGCATCATGAAATCTCCACCGAACCTTCCATATGCATATCGCTCAAAAAGGCATTCACCGAAAATCATAAATGGGTAGAAGAAACTCTCATAATGTAGTATGTATACCAATTTATTTTTAATGTGCATCTTGATACAAACATCCTATTTCTTTCTTGTGCTGTGCTACAGCCCACTTCTGGGTCCGGGTCTGTGTGTGTGTACCACCAACAATGGCCCTACTGATGCGTTTCATCACAGCAGACGTCATCAGGGGAAGTGTCCATGAGCCAGGGGTCCTAGCAGATGACAGACTCAGCAATGGCATGCAATGCCAAGCTGCTGCAAGCAAAGCTAACAGAAAATTTGAATGCATTAAAAAGGGGATTCACTCCATAGATAAAACGATAATTCCCCCATTACAAGACTCTGGCCTGGCCGCATTTTGATTATGCCATCGAGTTCTGGGCACCAGTCCTCAGAAAGGATGTGCTGGAACTGGAGAGAGTCCAGAGAAGGGCAACACAGCTAATAAAGGGACTAGAGGATCTCAGATATGGGGAAACAAGCATTGATTTCAAGATATTGCTGTCTAAAGCCCCACCGGGGAAACTGTCCATTTTTTACCATTATTGTTTTGGGATGTGCAGCGCATACGTCTCTCCCACATGTGTTTTTCTCTTTATTACAAGCATTGAACTTATTCTCTCTGGAGAGGGGATGCTTGAGAGGGGATAGGATAGCGATGTACAAATACCGTACCGGTGACCATAGCATAGGGAAAAACTTTTCAGTGAAAGGGAATTTAACTGTTTCCCGACCAGCCACCGTAGTTATACTGCGGCAGGTTAACTCCCCTGGGCAAGCTGTCGTAGCTGTACATCAGTCGCTTTAAGAGCACAAGAGGGCGTGCCCAGCGATTGAGCCAATGCGCTGCCCAGCGGTCTCGATGTACGCTGGGCACCCACGATCACTCCTGAGAGAGACAGAACGTAGGTCTGTCAATGTAAATAGACAGATCTCTGTTATGCCAGGGGTGAGGAGACTGATCAGTTGTTCCTAATGCTTAGGAACAATAATAGGCCTCCTCCCCCCACAGTTAGAAACACTCCCTAGGTAACACATTAAACCCCTTGATCGCCCCCTAGTGTTAACCCCTTCCCTGCCAGTGACATTTATACAGTAATCAGTGGCTATTTTTAGCTCTGACCTCTGTATAAATGTCAATGGTCCCAAAAAAGTGTCCAAACTGCCCGCCGTAGTGTCGCAGTCCCCATAAAAAATCGCAGATCGCCGTAATTACAAGTAAAAATGAAAATGCCATAAATATATCCCCTAATTTGTAGACGCTATAACTTTTGCGCAAACCAATATACACTTATTGCGATTTTCTTTAACCAAAAATATGTAGAAGAATAAATATTGGCCTAAACTGAGGAAGAAAAAGCAAAAAGTTAAAAATATTGAATTTTGTTCAAAATTGTCGTTTTTTTTTGTTTATAGCGCAAAAAATAAAAACCACAGAGGTGATCAAATACCACCAAAAGAAAGCTATTTGTAGGGAAAAAAGGACGTCAATTTTGTTTGGGTACAGCGTTGCACAATCATGCAATTGTCAGTTAAAGCGACGCAGTGCCGTATAGCAAAAAATGGCCTGGTCATTAAGGGTGCAAATCTTCGGGGGCTTAAGTGGTTAAAAAGGCACGCTGCCATTCACTGAAATTGGAAGAGAAGCGGTTTAACCATAAACTGCATAGAGGGTTCTTTACTGTCAGAGCGGTGAGGATGTGGAATTCTCTTCCACAAACAGTGGTATCAGCAGGGAGCATCGATAGTTTAAAACAAAACTGTTAAATGAGCACCTCAATGATCACAACATACAGGGATATACAATATACTACTGACATAAACACAAGTGCACTCACACACCACAGGTTGAACTGGATGGACTGGTGTCTTTTTTCAACCTTACCAACTATGTAACTATGAGCCGGCGTCATGCACTGAGTTTTAAATAGTCACCGGGAATGAGGGAATATCCGTGCGCATGTTACCAATTACAGGTGGCATGGCAACACACCAGCATCAGCTACAGCTGATCAATAATAAGAGTACGCAAGAGAAAAACGGCAGAGCATTAACATCACCATGTTGTGTTTGGAAATGAAAAATAAATATAAAAGGCGGTGAGATATTATTAACGTTCAAAAATACGAATTACACTTTAAAATATGCAGTATAGGAACCAAAATGGGAAAGAGGCAGCACGAGAAAAGAGACCAGTGTAAAAAGCGATACAAAAATTAAAAATATAGAGAAAAATGAAATTAAAGAAATAAAAAATTAAAGAAACAATAAAAATATATGAAAAATAAAAACAATGAAAAAAATATTATTGTCTCATTAAAAAATATAAAAGAGAAAATCATTTAAATTAAGACAGAAAATCAACTATTATTAATAAAACAGTTGACATTCCAGTCAATGTTTAAACCTTGCAGTCTATAATGAGACAACATGTCTCAAGATTTAATATTTCCCTCCTATTGGAACTCCCTCCTTAATGTGGCAAGTACCTGTCAATAGCCATAAACAAGGTCCCCTCAGGATTCCTATAATGGCATTTAGCATAATGTCTTGACAGGTAATGGCCAGGGAATCCACGTCTAATATATGCCACATGCTCATTGAGGCGCACTTGTAATGCACATGCTTGTTGAGTGTGCCCCACGTATTGCATGCCACACGGACACCATATGAGGTAGACAACATTTTTTGTGGAGCACGATAAAAAATGTGTGATACCAGGGTAAAAGCTCACAAGAGATCCAAAAAAAGAAGTGGGTCTCACTGGAGAGTCCAAGACAATAGGCGTAATCTTATCTCGTAAGGTGGGTAACCCCTTATAAATAACACTTGGACAATCGGGAAGCACTGTACTCAAAATTGTGTCATTCTTAAGTATGGACCAAAGTTTCCAGATAATATTCTCAACTGCATAATGCTGTATAGAATAATTGATCACCAAAGACCAGTTTGACTTCTCCCCTCCAACCATTTTGGGTCTTGTACCTAACCTTATCAGGGCCATAACCCCTTTCTAAAAATCATCTTCTCAAAACTTGTGCTTGTGCTTGTAGGAAATAGTCGTTAACCAGTTCCTGCCTGGCCTATGGGCAAATGACGCCTGGGCTGGCCTCTTGTCCATTGGGGAGGACGTCACCACAGCCGATGACTGATCACTGTACCAGCCCAATGCCGGTACCACGTGAGCATTGTCCCCAATCACAGCAGGTCACATGACAGTTGTAAACAATGAATGGCTTCCTTTTGGGCCATCCATTGTGTACATTTGTGTTGCTATCTGTGATTGGTCACAGTGATCACATGTCTACACTTGATAAAGGAGCGCGCATGTGCCGTACAGACCCTGCGCATGCTCAGGTACGCGTTGTGTTTTTTCTCCTCATTGACAACATTGCCAGCGGCTTCCTGGGCTGCCGCTCCGTCCTCCCGCAGAGACAGGCTGTGTACCGTCCTAGCCTCCCCGCCAGACTCCGTCGTGTTTGGAGGCATCCCCGGGGAATCACTGACTGTTCCCTTCCCCCTCTTCTATCAGGAATCACATCTGTCTGTTCTATATACCGCTCCTAAATGTAAGTTGATACTTTGTTTTTATATTGGTGAATAAATGATTTTACTTAATGGCGCTCCCCTCTCTCTTTTTTACATGGTACAGACTGACTGGGCCAATCACGGCCTATGTGTGCCATGTGATCAGCTGTGGCCAATCACAGCTAATCACAACAAAACAAACCAAATGAATCAATTTCATTCAGTAAAATGCTTGCATATATCAATGAAATTCATTGCTATAAGCAAACATAATATGTAAAAGGAAAAAAATTATCATGTCCCCAGAGTAGTACAATGTTACTATGGTAACCTTATATTGCTCTGGTCAAAGTGTGTTAAAAAAAGTCATAAAAAAAAAATTCTTCTTTTTTTTTTTTTGGACTGTCACCAGTCAGTCAGTCAGTGTCCCTAATCACTGCCACACACATTGAATTGAGGACACTGTACTGCACTGGTGACAGTATTAAAAAAAAATATATATATATATATATATATATATATATATATATATATATATATATATATATATATATATATATATATATATATATATATATATCGTCATTTTCCAAAATATTATGACAAAAAATTACAACTTCAAAAATCTCACCATGCCTCTTACTAATTACCTTGGACTGTCTACATTCCAAAAAGGGGTCATTTAGGGGATATCTGTACTGTCCTGATGTTTTTGGGCTTCAAAAAATGAGATAGGCTGTCAGTACATCAGAATTGATCAATTTTCAGATATATACCATAGTTTGTGGACTGTATAACCTTCCTATAGATTAAGTAATATCCAATGATTTTTACATTGTTTTCACCAAAAAAATGTAGCAGAATACATTTTGGCCTAAATTCATGAAAAAATGATTATTTGAAAAATTTTATAACAGAAACAAAGAAAAGTGTGTTTTTTCCACAATGAAAAACCCAGTGGTGATTAAATACCACCAAAAAAAAGCTCTGTGTAAACAAAATTGTGTAAACAAATGACAAAAATTCAGTTTGGGCACAGTGCACATGGAGGTGCACAGTGGATTTACCTTTAGGAAATAACCCCTATGTGACCTGACTAGCTCAGCTCAACAAGGAAATATTCTCTACAGCAATAGAGACCAAACTGAGCATGTGCAGAGGGACCACTCTGACTGTGTCTTATCTGGCCTCGCCCAGAGAGACCTTACAAGAGGGGGGAGGATCTGTGCATACAGGATCAAAGAGCCTTTTTACACAATACAGAGGATTACCCCATTAAGTTCCACAGTGAGTATAACAAGCATGCTATTCTGCATATACAGACAGATTTTACTGTTGTGGGTTTAGTAACACTTTAAGGCTCAGTGCATGAGGCCGCCTTGTGGCCATTCCCCCTGATGATGCCCTCTGTGATGAAAGGTGTCGGGCGGGGCCAAAGAAGGTGACGCGAACACGCAGCCTGGGACCCAGAAGTGGGCTATAGCACAGCACAAGGAAGGAATTGAATGTATGTACCAAGATGAAAATTAGATTATACCTTGTCATTTTGTGAGTATTTGTAATCCTTTTAAATAGATTGGTATACATACTAACTACACTGAAAAAAAATGAGAGTTTCTTCTACCCATTTATGATCTTTGGTGGATGCCTTTTTAAATAATATGCATATGGAAGGGTCCGTGGAGATCTCATGATGCCCCAGCATTGATCACATTAAAAGCGCGTCTTGACCATCCATTATATGTGGTCTCTCCAACTGGTAAGGAGGATTTACATGCAATAAGTGTTTTTTGGGTGGAATGTTGCTTGTATCTCTTGGTGAATGGAAGAATCATTTAAAAGGACTTATCACGTTACTGGCTTATTATCGTTATACACATTTGTTGTGATGAACTGTTTCATACACCCTTTTCCTGGAATCTTTTATGTTCTTTTTCATTTATGTTTTAACATGTATACATTATTGTTTGTTTTTAAGCACAACACATATTTATGAAATTGCGATTTTTGTTCAGTATCAAGACCTGTGGTGGTAGCTGCTAAATTGTCATATATTGTTTCACATATTATTTTTTTTATAGAGTTCACCTAAGCACAGAGTTTCTCCCCTTATATAAATTATATGGGTAGCGTGGGTCTGCAGTGCCCCTGCCTGCCACTTCACAGAACAACCGGGCTGTCACTGACAATGTCACACATGCTGCAGCTGCTCACACACAGCGCTGCAGCTATTCTCCCTTTCTTTGCCTGCCAGTGTGGAAAGGAGTAAAAGGGAGGACACAGGAGAATTGTAAGGTTGTGCTGCAGGGCTGTGTGCAGCCGGAGGTAAACCCCATCCACCACCCAGAAAAAAAAAAAAAGGAAGCAGTAACACTGTTACTGTGCAGCCTAGGAAAGGACATGGCATGCTGTGAGGAACAAGGACTTTTGGAAGATGTAGTCTCCAGAGAGACTGTACCTGGTACTGCAGAGTCTTTTGGAAGTACAAGTCCCAGCAGGAACAAGGATTTGCAGAGAAGGAAAAGACAGTGGAACACACAGTGCAGTAGGCTGCAGATGGGCCAATTTTCTGCAGAGTTGGGGATGCAGAGAAGTCAGTGTCTGTGGGAACATCATTATCAAGCCTGGTGTTGCCATACGGTCATGGGAAAACTGCCATTGCAGCTGGCATCTCTGAGCCACAGATGGACAGCGGGAGGAGACAAGTCGTCATCCTGCGTGTCATGAGAGGCCGCTGGTCATACCCTTCTGCACCCTATTTTAAGGAACAGTGCTGTTCACTAGGGACACTGCTTGGTACCTATACCCAGGTTCAGTGGGACTTACGTTTGAGCGCTCCAAGGGCCCAAATGCAATGGCCTGTTGAGGAGGGTTTGCCAGAGACTGTTGGACGATTATCCTCCCATAGCACAGGAACTAGGGATCAATCATTGGGCCACTTTTTATTTAAATATTATTTTATAACTGTTTCTGTATACTTGCTAAAATGTTTGCTATTGCTTTTCCATCTTTTGGCTGTTGATTGTGTGTTGTCACCATAAATATTCATCCTTCAGCCTTGGTGTGTCAGAGGATGTGGCACTGCCTGGGAGGTTCAATGAATGTATAATAAATTTGTGCCACAGATATGGGATTTAATTAGTTTGGATCAGCATCAGGTACCATATCACAATATATGTGAAAATACATGTCAATTTAATAAAGACAGCGCTGAAAAAAGCTCAATATGTGCAAAAAGTGTAAACAAAGATTATGGAACCTTCACATGTAAAAAAAAGTGACAATGCTGCCCAGAATCAATAAAATAAAATGAAATAAAATGAGTGATTATTTTAAAATGTGTGCAAAAAAAATATATAACCCATAACATACATATCTGCTGCAATAACAAATGCTGAATGGACCTTCAATCATGAATAAAGTGCAAAATACAAAGTTTAAATAATGTCCAAATTTCAATAAGAGCAATCCCCACAAGGTGCAAATGTACAATTAAATAAAAAAATGTCCCTTTCTCACCTCCCAAAAAAAAAAAAAAAACAGATACTAGGAAGTGGCTCAAAACATGTGCAGGCAAAGATTGTTGGAGCCTCCTTTCCCTGGAATCTTTCAGCTGAAAAGTGCACACCTCCTCTCTTCAAATTAACATTGATAGAAATGTACCAAAATCTTCTTCATTTTAGATGATTCAGATGTGTATATAGGGAACACAAGCAGAGTGCAATATAGTGTAAAAGCAAACTTCAATTGTTTATTAAAAGGATTTGTATACACTTACATTGTTGTGTGTCATGCCTGACACAAGGGGGAAGCAGCATGGGTAAAGTACAGCGAATACCGCCAACTCCAGCAGCATCCAAAGACTGCAAGCCTCCATGGGCTGATACGAATTGACGTCACTTCAAAAGATCCGCCTTACATGTTTAGACGTATAGCCATCATCAGAAGCCATATCCGATAAAATCTTCAATCCCTGCTGCAGAGGTGTTGTAGCTGTAGTAATTTTGGTTAGCAAGGGGTTTCAGCTAAAGTTTACTTTTTTTTTTAAATTCAGCACAAGGGACTGTACTATCATTGATTGAGAAATGTTTATTGTGCTGGGGCCTGCTCTCTTCACTTCACTTCTTCAGGCACAGTTTCAGATTAATGAGGGAGCGACTCCAAGTGGGTAAATGGTTGCCACATCGCAGTGGCTCTGCAGCTGGTGATGTAGAGTCAGTGGCAGAACCACCCATCTGACATTGCCCTTGGAGTCCTGTCTGACTGGTGAACGAAGCAAGCAAAGTGATGACCATGGCCTACATACCTTGGTTATACACTGCATAATGGTAATGCTGAAGTAGGAATGGGGATCAGATTATATGGCCATGGTTATGTGTGTAGTAAGGCTGATTTAGAATTTCAGCTAAGACGCCATTCCTATTTACTATGCTAAGAACATTTTGTGAGATCTGTAAAACCTGACAGGCTGTGGTTTAAGACACTGAATTCACCCATTTCCCCCCCTTAGCACAGCCATCTGTGCTCAGCACACTTTTCCGGTGTCCAGAGTGTGTCAAGCTGGTTAACAAATAGAGAAGGAAACCGCAAAAGCAAGGCTTGTGAAAGAATGCGCTTTGCTAAACTGCTTTGCATCAATAAGAGTAGGTTGACTGTTTTAAAAGATTAGAATGTCTTGTAACGGAAATGTATAGTGTGTTCGCTTGTGACGTAATATGATGAAAAGATATATGTACACTGTATTCTCTGTATCGGGCACTCTTGGCGTGTAGACACGAGTCGGGTCAGGAGTGTCCATTCTTGATGGCCAAAAGAATGGAATAAAAATCTTGCATACCAGAGTTCATTGTCCAGCAGTCATATACTGATATTCTGCTACTTCATTTGGTGCATTGGCCGTAAGGGGGGAATATCGGTGTGACCTGTTGAGGCAGGTGGCACTGTTTTCCACCAGACCTACAAGGAGTGGTCCGAGAGGCCAGCCCTGTGGGCTATATCGTAGTCTCAAAAGGCGCCTTCTAGAACTGTTATCTAGGAGACTGCGCTGTGTCCCATTTGGTGGCCTGCTGTGGACGACCTTCGTAGCGTCAAAAGGACCTGGGAATCCGAGAAGTAGATAGCTGGAGCTCCAACGGGAACAGGTGAGAGTCTTTTTATTTCTGTTTTTGGATAACAGTCAGACAGCCAGCCAGCCTCTCCACGGATCGAGAGAAGGGAAGCCTGATCACCTTCCGAGAGAGACGTCCGTTCAGATGATTGTGCATCTTTCGGACGAATCCTCAGTCAGTCAGTAATTTTTGGGTGGGAGTGTCTGGTATGATTGATGTGTGTATGAGACATCACTTTGTGGTGAAGTGACCGGGTCCTCTTTTAAGTGCGGTTCCTGGCCGGGAGAACGCGTCCAGGCCACTGACCGAGGGAAGCGTTGTCTATTGTCCCTACCTGTGTCGAGGATTCAGACCCCTTACTGAATTCTCATCATTTACCATACCCTCTGTGTCTGTCTTGGTGTCTGTTAGGTTATAAGAATGGGTGGAAAACATAGTGTTGAATCTCCCCTACAAACCATGATCTCCAACTTTAAGAAGGGATTTTCTAAGAACTGTAATTTAAAACTTAGCCCTGAGAAATTGATAACATTGTGTGAGAAAGATTGGCCCTGCTATGGAGCGCGGTGGCCCCCACAGGGAACCCTTGACTTATGCCGCGTACACACGAGCGGACTTTACGGCGGACTTTGCCCGGCGGACTTTTCGACGTACTTTCCGACGGACTTTCTGAATGAACGGACTTGCCTACACACAATCCACCAAAGTCCGTCGAATTCGTACGTGATGACGTACGACCGGACTAAAACAAGGAAGTTCATAGCCAGTAGCCATTAGCTGCCCTAGCGTGGCTTTTTGTCCGTCGAACTAGCACTCAGACGGCGGACTTTTCGACCGGACTCGATTTCAACGGATAAATTTTAAACAAGTTTCAAATCTAAGTCCGTCCAACTTTTGAGAAAACAAAGTCCGCTGGAGCCCACACACATCAAATTGTCCAACGAAATCCAGTCCGCCGGGCAAAGTCTGCCGTAAAGTCCGCTCGTGTGTACGCGGCATTAGAGACCATTGACTGATTATTTGAGAATATTATGTCAGACTTACAGAAACATGACCAAGACGCACCTTCCAGGAGGACTGTTCGTTCGGGTGATTGTGCATCCCTCGAATAAATCCTCAGCCAGTCAGGAGGAATATCCGTCCAGATGATTGTGCATCTCTCGGATAAATCCTCAGCCAGCCAGTCAGGAGGAATATCCGTCCAGATGATTGTGCATCTCTCGGATAAATCCTCAGCCAGCCAGTCAGGAGGAATATCCGTCCAGATGATTGTGCATCTCTCGGATAAATCCTCAGCCAGTCAGTCAGTCAGTCAGTCAGCTAGGAGAAAACGTCCGTCTGGATGATTGTGCATCCTTTGGACAAATGGGAGATAAAGACCTGCAGTGGATAGAAGCCACAAAAAGAGGAACAGTATAGAATTATAGTTATGACAAGAGTAGTACCACTGACAAAACAAACAAAACACATATATTCTCAACCCGAAGAGACAGATCAGCCTCCCCCGTATGTAGATGAAAGGACCTCAGATAGAGACAGGTCAGAGCCATGTCCAAATGCCCCGTCCAGTAAACAAGGGGACTCAAGTTGTTGTCCACCTATATCAGATTCAGCAAGTTTGTCAATGCCAAATCTCAGTAAATATACTCCTGACTGTAACACTCTGGGTATAGGCAGGACAGAAATAGGGAACTCAGTAGTAGTCAATGGGCTCCCCAATCAAGTGTCCACTTCCACTCCGAGAAATCCTGATGCAAATAGCCGGACCCTTGCCCCGTCTTTCAACATACCTCTGCAAATGCCCTTAAGAGAACAGGCGGTGGAGGAATATCGGACTCTAGTTTACACCCCTTTTTAACACAACAGATTTACTGAACTGGAAGATTCATAACCCTGCCTACTCTGAGAAGCCCCAAGCCATCACAGATTTGCTCTGGTCAATAACTCAGACCCATAACCCCACTTGGTCGGACTGCCAGCAACTTTTATTGACCCTTTTTAATACTGAGGAGAGACACAGAATTAACCAAGCAGTGCAGAAGTATAAAGGCAAAAGACCCTTCCTATTAGAAAGACTTTGTAGTTTTGGGGGGGGGGGGGGGCATCATGTCCAACGTCAGTTCCTGTAGATTCCGGATTCCCCTATTCCCTTGCTGGGCAGAGACTTACTTGCTAAACTCAGAGCATACATATACTTCCAATCTGACGGACAGGCTATCCTAAAATTGCCCCATCCCTTTGAAGCCCGCATACTGCAAGACATCCCAGGACTATGGGCAGAAGACAACCTACCAGGATTAACCACACACGTTCCCCCAATCCTTATTGAATTAAAATCAGGAGCCACTCCAGTCAGCCTGAAACAGTACCCAGTCCCTCTAAAAGCCCTATTAGGAATACAAAAGTACTTAAACAAATTCCTACACTATGGAATTCTAAAACCCTGTCAGTCTCCCTGGAATACACCTCTACTCCCAGTGCAGAAACCCGAAACAGCTCACTGTCATCCTGTTCAAGACCTCAGAGTGGTCAATCAGGCTGTAATGACCATGCACCCAGCGGTCACTAATGAACTGTTACAATTACTGTGGGAGGCAGGTTATAAGGTGTCCCGGAGAAAGGTGCAATTTTGACAAGAGACTGTAAAGTACCTGGGATTCAGAGTATCACAAGGACAGAGACAATTGGGAGAAGGCAGGAAAGACGTTGTTTGTCAGATTCCCACCCTGACTACCAGACGGCAAGTACGTGAATTCCTGGGGGTGGCAGGATTCTGCTGAATCTGGATACCGGACTTTGCCATAAAAGCCAGACCCCTCTATGAATCCACAAAGGGGGAGAAAAGGAACCCTTCCAATGGGGAGAACAGCAAAACAGAGCATTAAGACATTAAGGTCTCCCTAATGCAGACTCTTGCGCTAGGCTTGCCAGATAGCCAAAAAGTCTTCTATTTGTATGTCAGTGAAAAACAAGGAATAGTAGTAGGAGTCCTGACACAATACTCTGGGTCTTGACAGCGTCCTGTAGCATACCTTTCAAAACAACTGGACACTGTAGCTCAGGGATGGCCATCCTGCAGCGGGCCATCGCAGTAACAGCCCTCCTTGTGGTCGAAGCTGACAAGTTGTCATTGGGTCAGGAGACTTATGTCCGGGTCCCACACCAAGTACAGGCATTAATGGATTACAAGGGAAATCACTGGTTTACTAACATTCGAATGGTTAAATATCAAGCTATGCTGTGTGAAAATCCTCGTATCCACTTAGAGACTGTAAACACTTTAAACCCAGCCACTCTGCTCCCCACCTCACAAGAACCCCTAACTCATGACAGTCTCCAGGTAATGGATATGCAAGCCGACCAGACTTGAAAGACAGCCCCTTGAAAAATCCAAACGTTGAGTACTTTACTGACAGAAGCAGTTTTGTAAAAGATGTTTATCCCCAGATATAGGCCCAGACAATGGCCCTGACTTTGTCTACAAGTGCCTCCAGGAATTAGCAACAGCACCTAAGATTACTTGGAAATTACACACCGCATATTAGCCCCAAAGCTCTGGAAAAGTTGAACGGATGAACCGCACACTCAAGTCACAACTGGCCAAGCTCCGTCAGGAAACCCAAATGAAGTGGACCTTGATGTTTTACTGAGAATTCGGAGTACCCCAACAAAGAGGACAAATCTGTCCCCTTTTGAGGTACTGTATGGTAGGCCCCCACCCATCATTAGAGGGATAAGAGGAGACTTGCATCAGATTGGAGGGGTAGTTAACCGTGAACTGATACAGAAACTTGGGGAAAGTATGCAGGACATAGGGAAATGGGTTCAAGAGAAACTTCCCATAAGCTTGTCGAACCCAGTACACCCCTTTAAACCAGGAGATACAGTGTGGGTAAAGGAGTGGAACATAACCCCACTAGGGCCAAAATGGAGAGGTCCTTACACTGTTCTGCTATCTACCCCAACAGCCATTAAGGTAGCTGAGGTGACACCCTGGATACACCACTCCAGGGTAAAGCGAGCTGCTGACCTCACAGACTCCTGGCACAGTACAGTAGACCCCCAAGATCCTTTGAGACTGAGATTGACCAGAGAAATCAGAAGGAAGAACTCCAGCCCTGTGTTCAGCACACCCCTGGAAGCTGCTGAATTTACGCACGGCAGAAGATAGACAGACTACAGCCCTGCGGCCAACACACCCCTGGAAGCTGCTGGCTCAACGCACGGCGGAAGATAAAGGATATCTACTAAGCTCTGCTCCAACCACAGCCCGGACGCTGGTTGGTCTACGCACAAGCTGAAGCTTGAGGATATTCATCGGTGTAATGTTTACTAAAATCGTTATAATGAGACTGTTGATAGTCATAATAGTGATACTGACCGGGTTAAAAGAGGGGTAGAGTATCTCATGTGACCCTTGTATAAAAACTACCAGAGTAGGATCCGTAACTACCAAGATGTTACTGTGGCACTCCCATTATCAATGCAAGGGCACAGAGACTGGTACTTGCATACATAATGGGACTACCTATTCAATGTGCTCCGTTGAAAATCAGATAACCTGTTATGACCCCACTTATGCACCCTATAAAACCTGGCTAACCGTTCGGAGCTTTAGTTCCACCGGTAAGCTGATAAACTGTACACTGATCACTGACCCCAGCACTGCAGCAAGCCTAATCTTTGATGTGTGTGCTGCCATCAACCTCAACCACTTCCCAAGGGGAGGGTGTGGGGGATTGGAATGGGAGAGAGAGTATTTGAGAAATGATAGGTACATCTGTTCAGGGACACTGGGACCTAGCTGTGCAAATGAGGAATGGAATTACTGCCCCAACTGGAGGTGTGCTGCCTGGGGAACATGGGGAATGAAAAATCAGGATGCCATTCTACAATCTTTAGCTGGTTCATCCAGCTGCACAGTGGGAAGTTGCACCCCTGTGAATTTCACCATACATAACCCTGTCCAGTTTTTAGCACAATGGGGAAATAAGTTTGGAGTTCATATTTATGGTAAAGGATCAGACCCCGGTACAATTGTGTATGTCTCACTAGAAACTGAACTAACAAAGAGTGTTAATCATCAGCTATTTCATTCCTTATATGAAGAGCTAGCCACTGGTATGGAAATACCCCCTAGCACAAAGAACCTGTTCATTGAACTGGCAGAAAGTGTGGCTGACAATTTACAAGTAACAGATTGCTATGTGTGTGGAGGAACTAACATGGGAGACCAATGGCCTTGGGAAGCCAGGGAAAAAGATTATGATGTGCCATTCAGTGCCACCTCTGAGCAGCCCCCTGAACGAATAAGGTCAGAATGGCACCTGAAAACATCAATAATTGGGAAATATTGTATAGCCAGGTCGGGTCCCCAGTATAGAACACATGTAGGAGAAATGGCCTGTTTAGGACAACAGTTTTATAACAACACTTCTAAAAGTACATCCTGGTGGAGTGATACAAACGTACCCGTGCCTGACCCACACCCCTTTACCAATTTCACTCATCTAAAAGGGCTATGGGAAAATCGCACCAAAGAATCTAACTGGAAGGCCCCAGAAAACTTGTACTGGATTTGTGGGAATAAAGCCTATTCAGAGCTCCCCCAAGACTGGTCAGGAGCCTGTGTCTTAGGCACATTAAAACCCTAATTTTTCCTTCTTCCACTGGGGAATAGGGAAGAACTGGGAGTCCCTGTGTACATAGGTTCAAAGAGGAAGCGGAGGTCATCTAGTCTGAAGATAGGAAACTGGAAAGATAATGAGTGGCCCCCAGAACGTATTGTCCAGTATTATGGTCCAGCTACATGGGCCGAAGATGGTAGTTACGGTTATAGAACACCAATTTATATGCTTAATCGAATTATAAGGTTACAGGCTGTATTAGAAATAATTACTAACGAAACTGCTGCTGCCTTAAATTTGCTTGCTAAACAAGGAACTAATTTATGTGCTCATGTGTATCAGAATAGACTTGCCTTAGACTACTGAGGGTGGTGTCTGTGGAAAATTTAATCTGAGTAATTGTTGCTTAGAAGTGGACAACACAGGAAAAGTAGTTGAGGAAATCACTGGTAGAATGAAAAAGTTAGCTCATGTGCCAGTCCAGACATGGGATGGTCTCAATGCTGGTAGCTGGTTCGGAGATTGGGGTTTTCCCAGTGTATATGGGGTAAAGGCTATATTGGGGATCGTTGTAGTAATACTCGTAGCATGTCTGCTGCTGCCCTGTCTGATTCCCCTTGGGACTAGAATGATCCAGAGTTTCATTGAGGCCACCATAGAAAGAAAGGCTGCGACCCATATTATGGCTATGTGGAAATACCAGCCATTGACCCCCCAAGACTAAATAAAAAAAAATCTCAGTCACATTGGGCTCTGATCCATTAGAAAGCAGAACTGTATTCTATTTAGTGATGCTTAATCTCGCTCATATTAATCGCTATGATTATGATCAAAGGGGGGAATGAAGTAGGAATGGGGATCAGATTATATGGCCATGGTTATGTGTGTAGTAAGGCTGATTTAGAATTTCAGCTAAGAAGCCATTCCTATTTACTATGCTAAGAACATTTTGTGAGATCTGTAAAACCTGACAGGCTGTGGTTTAAGACACTGAATTCACCCATTTCCCCCCCTTAGCACAGCCATCTGTGCTCAGCACACTTTTCCGGTGTCCAGAGTGTGTCAAGCTGGTTAACAAATAGAGAAGGAAACCGCAAAAGCAAGGCTTGTGAAAGAATGCGCTTTGCTAAACTGCTTTGCATCAATAAGAGTAGGTTGACTGTTTTAAAAGATTAGAATGTCTTGTAACGGAAATGTATAGTGTGTTCGCTTGTGACGTAATATGATGAAAAGATATATGTACACTGTATTCTCTGTATCGGGCACTCTTGGCGTGTAGACACGAGTCGGGGCAGGAGTGTCCATTCTTGATGGCCAAAAGAATGGAATAAAAATCTTGCATACCAGAGTTCATTGTCCAGCAGTCATATACTGATATTCTGCTACTTCAATACATTTTCTGAACTGCCTGCAACTGGACCATTTGATGTTTATTGGAATCCCTAAACTTACTTTACAGTGGTGGGACAAATTGTTTTAACCTGTTTCCAAATGCAATCTGTAGCTGAACATTTTCAGGTATGGTGCCCAGAGGCAAGAGGATGCTCCTCTACATTTCTTTTTCAAACTAGTTCTGGTGGTATCCCACTAACCAACATGAATCATTCAGATAGCTTCCTGATCATTCGTGATAACAGTGATTTACAGTGAATACATTGGGTTTGTTTACAAACAAACCTGCAGTTGTCGCTGTGGATTTCAATGTGTAAAAATCCTGAAAATGTATAAAAAAATATTGAGTGCAAAATAATCAAAAATACATTTTCTGCGTTACGGTATTGTCAAGTTAAAGCAGAAAAAAGGGCTAACACAAGCAAAGTTTAAAGCTTTGCCTCCCCACTGCTGATAAACATACTGCAGACTGTTTGCAATAGTTAGCAGTGTAAATAGTTTTTTTTCCCACTTCTTTAGAGCGGTCACTTGATCACACAGCTCTGTCTGCTATGTGTCAGTGAGAGGCTTGCTGAGGCCGGTAGGAGGGAAGGCACTCTTCGACATTGACAACAGACATCATACTGGAAGCCAGCGGGTGACATCATGACTCAGCCCCATTGTTGAGCCTCTCACTGACACAGAGCAGACAGAGCCGTGCAATTAGGTAATTGCTCAGAGGAAGTGAAAAAAGGGGTTTACACTATGATTTATTCAAACAGTATGCGGCATGTTTATTAGCAGATAGAAGGCAAGTCTTCAAACTTTGTTTATTTTAGCATACTGATGCTGTTAAATTTGGTGGAGACCTCTATGCTTCAACGACCTCTGGCACATTTCTTATTACCTTATGTCTGAAAATATTTCCCCTGTCAGTATGCCACATTCAGAAGACAATACTAAACATTTTAACCCCATCACTATTTCCTTGTGACGTTTGTCTAAATCAATGTCTTTTAGAAATATTTCTATCAGTATTCATTTAGTCTATTTATAATTGTGTCATAATCCAAATTTTCCCCATCTCCTCCTCAGGTTTCAAAAATGTCCTGAATGTCAGGTCACCAGGGATCTCTTGTGTATACAGATGTTCCAGTTGCTGCATAATGCAAATCAAGGAGTGTCTAAAGCCATTTTTCTGGATCACCATTATCAAGATAGAAAGTGATGAAAAAATCCTGATATTCCGATTTCACAAAACAGGGGGTTTATTTACTAAAGCCTGACAGACATTGCACTTTTGCAAGTGCAGTTGCTCCAGATCTTTGTAAATGAGGAAGCTAAAGGG
Organism: Lithobates septentrionalis; assembly: GCA_037952835.1. Taxonomy (NCBI): domain Eukaryota; kingdom Metazoa; phylum Chordata; class Amphibia; order Anura; family Ranidae; genus Lithobates; species Lithobates septentrionalis. Next base: position 2,582,382 of record JBBDGP010001163.1, on the reverse strand, counting down.
GCTAAATGGGAACTAGAGAGTAGGGATGAGCTTCGAGTTCGACTCGATCATCGAATTTTATGGGGCGTTTGCAGTAAATTCAAGTGCCCCATAATGCACTGCATTGCTGTATGTTGATTGGCCAAAGCATACACCCGACCTGCATGCTTTGGCCAATCACAGCACGCTCCTCGGCGAGAGCCATAATTGGCCAAAGGCAGGGTGCCTTTGGCCAATTATGGCTCAGGGGGACTAAGTCCACGCCCCACACTATATAAGGCTGCATACACAGCGCCCGTATAGTGTGAGATAGAGAGATTGAGCTAGATTAGGCAGGCAGGTTAGTTAGTTAGTTAGTGGCAGTGTGTGAGTGTGTATGTATCTATATATATCTATATATATATATATATATATATATATATATATATATATATATATATATATATATATATATATATTAGTCTGACTGTATATTTATATATATATATATATATATATATATATATATATATATATATATATATAGAAAAAGAGTCCAAGAGGTTGCTGCACTTAAAAATTTCTTTGCTTTATTTCTCAAATTGTTCAGTAGGGATTTACAAAGCAAGTATAATCCAAAAACACAGGCACGAAATGCCTACACAGTTTCAGACACAGGTAGATTCAGATATGGATGGATGGATGGATTACGTCTCGGGCTAGTCAGCTTACGCCCTTCCTAAGATCCATTGAAGCACATCTGAGGGTTTCAATCCAATCATTCATTTAAATACAGGTTAAGTGAAGTACTTCACATATGGAATCAATATGGCTAATTAGTTCAAATCGCATACCATTTAACATCTATATATGCATATATTTATCTATAACATGCCATTAAAACAAGGATAAGCAACAGGTGTCGAATCTCTCATTCTCTTCACTCTCATTATAGAATATTTGAAATACCTATAAAAACGCAGGGAAATGTTGCATTCATGAGTAAATACAAAAACAAAAAGAAAAAACAAAAAAGATATCCCCATCATGAAGTTATTTTATCTGGCTACTTTCATATACTTATTCCAACAGTTAAACAAATAAATAAAGATCCAAATCAACATTTAAGCCATATGGAGCAATTGTATTCAAAAAATGTATCCAGTATACTTCTCTTTTTCTTAGAATCAATTCACGGTTGCCCCCTCTCCTATTTTTACACCGGTACTGTATATGTTACCAAAAATTCATAAAGACCCTAAAAATCCCCCCGGACGTCCCATTGTATCAGGGATGGAATCTGTGACAACACATCTAGCACAATACCTGGATAAGTGTTTGACACCATTGCTATTAAACACTAAATCATTTATAAGAGATACTACTGACTTTTTGTCAAAAATTCAAGATATAAACTTGTCATCAGATTCCATCCTGATATCATGGGACGTCTCTAGCTTATTTACTATCATTCCACATGATTTAGGAATAGAGGCATGTCAGCGATTGTTAATTCAATCAGGCATCTATAAAACCGAACAGATTTCATTTCTGCTTGACCTTTTGAAAATTACTCTTGAAGAGAACTATTTTCTTTTCAGGGATAATCCCATATAGCGAAAATATCGTCCACAAATCTGTACCAACATTGGCAATGTTTTAAAAATAAATCATTTTAAAAATAAATCATTGACATAAATAAAGGACGTCTCTATCATATTCATAAATGCGTTCGCATATGGGGGTGCAACATTTGAACCCATCGCTGCTCCATTCAGTTGCAAGAAATGAGTATCCCTGAAAAGAAAATAGTTCTCTTCAAGAGTAATTTTCAAAAGGTCAAGCAGAAATGAAATCTGTTCGGTTTTATAGATGCCTGATTGAATTAACAATCGCTGACATGCCTCTATTCCTAAATCATGTGGAATGATAGTAAATAAGCTAGAGACGTCCCATGATATCAGGATGGAATCTGATGACAAGTTTATATCTTGAATTTTTGACAAAAAGTCAGTAGTATCTCTTATAAATGATTTAGTGTTTAATAGCAATGGTGTCAAACACTTATCCAGGTATTGTGCTAGATGTGTTGTCACAGATTCCATCCCTGATACAATGGGACGTCCGGGGGGATTTTTAGGGTCTTTATGAATTTTTGGTAACATATACAGTACCGGTGTAAAAATAGGAGAGGGGGCAACCGTGAATTGATTCTAAGAAAAAGAGAAGTATACTGGATACATTTTTTGAATACAATTGCTCCATATGGCTTAAATGTTGATTTGGATCTTTATTTATTTGTTTAACTGTTGGAATAAGTATATGAAAGTAGCCAGATAAAATAACTTCATGATGGGGATATCTTTTTTGTTTTTTCTTTTTGTTTTTGTATTTACTCATGAATGCAACATTTCCCTGCGTTTTTATAGGTATTTCAAATATTCTATAATGAGAGTGAAGAGAATGAGAGATTCGACACCTGTTGCTTATCCTTGTTTTAATGGCATGTTATAGATAAATATATGCATATATAGATGTTAAATGGTATGCGATTTGAACTAATTAGCCATATTGATTCCATATGTGAAGTACTTCACTTAACCTGTATTTAAATGAATGATTGGATTGAAACCCTCAGATGTGCTTCAATGGATCTTAGGAAGGGCGTAAGCTGACTAGCCCGAGACGTAATCCATCCATCCATCCATATCTGAATCTACCTGTGTCTGAAACTGTGTAGGCATTTCGTGCCTGTGTTTTTGGATTATACTTGCTTTGTAAATCCCTACTGAACAATTTGAGAAATAAAGCAAAGAAATTTTTAAGTGCAGCAACCTCTTGGACTCTTTTTCTATATACAAGGTCGGTGGGAAGACCTGATTGCTGGCACTAAATCGTAAGCAGAGTGCGGTTCTCCTCCACAAGTGAATATATTTTCCCCTGGGAACAAGCACCAGCTACTATCAAGGAATCATTGCAAGGATGGCAACAGGTGGCTCATACTCATTCTCTGAAACAGAGGCTTCAAGGATTTTCACTGACACCATGGGATCCAGAGATTTTCTGATCCAGTCCTCCTCTATACAACTTACCAGAAAAATGGAGAAACTAATGCAAAGAGCCACCACTATGGAACTTCATGAGGTAACATTAGCCGAATACTATAAGTTACAAATGATATCTAGAGGGCTGAGGGTTCGCCTGACTCCAACCCTCTTTTCACAGAACAAGGACTTTAAAACCAAATTTGCCCAGATTCTCAATAAATGTTCCTTTGATATCATGACACTAACTGTGCAATTCTTGCAACAAGAGAGGACTCTCATACAGCAGGAGATTGCTGAACTTGAAAGACAGCTACAACAATGTTCTAATCAAGAGGAACTACAGCAATTCAAGAAAATGAATAATGATAAATTAGAAAGATTTCGCACCAATATTCAATTCCGTAAACGTACAAAACTTGAACGAGATCGGGAAGATTATAAAAACGATCGTGTCTACAATTGGACTGATCCTACATATCACCATTCAAAGGGCTACAGAAAAATACAACGAAAAAATCTGGCTAGCTTAAACTCCTCTATGACATCTACTGGATCATCCACCAGTGTATCAACTACTCCTTTTTTACCAGGGAACCTGACCGAATCCGGACCAGGAGGGGCGGCCGGCGAACAAAGAAAAGACACAGCAGGGGGTGTAACCACCAGACGCCAGAACCGCCAGAGACATTAGATGAAAACCTGGTACATAACATTTCTTCTATTGTTTTGTCTAAAACTGAACTAAGTGTTTTGAATAAGGGTTTGGGCTTTTGCCCTAAAGAGAAAATGAATGATTTTGTACTTAAACAGGATTTATATAGATTTTTTAGACAATTAAGATTTAAAGCATACTATTCTGGTGTACCCACTGCCACAACTAAAGAATTATCAATATTATCGATCAAAAACATGGGTTTAAAACCAAAAAGCACTAAAGTACCACCCACTTCATGTGCTGCTGTAGAGGTATATATAGACAAAGTGGAAAATGATATAAAACGTTTTTTGTGTGACAGAGATAAGAGAGACCATATACCCCACAATCTAAATAGAGATGAGATTGCAGCGTTAAACTCCTTGTCAGCCCGGCATGATATCACTATCAAGCCGGCTGACAAGGGGGGAGCTATTGTGGTCATGGATACATCCATGTATGAAAATGAAATAATGAAACATCTGAGTGATACCCTTACTTATAAAAGACTTGATTGCTGTCCTGTTTTTAAAGTGCAAAAAAGGATAAAAACAACTCTAACTAAGGCAGTTAAACAAAAAATCATTGATGATGAAACTATGGAGTTTTTGATATGTGAATATCCAGTTACACCGGTACTGTATATGTTACCAAAAATTCATAAAGACCCTAAAAATCCCCCCGGACGTCCCATTGTATCAGGGATGGAATCTGTGACAACACATCTAGCACAATACCTGGATAAGTGTTTGACACCATTGCTATTAAACACTAAATCATTTATAAGAGATACTACTGACTTTTTGTCAAAAATTCAAGATATAAACTTGTCATCAGATTCCATCCTGATATCATGGGACGTCTCTAGCTTATTTACTATCATTCCACATGATTTAGGAATAGAGGCATGTCAGCGATTGTTAATTCAATCAGGCATCTATAAAACCGAACAGATTTCATTTCTGCTTGACCTTTTGAAAATTACTCTTGAAGAGAACTATTTTCTTTTCAGGGATACTCATTTCTTGAAACTGAATGGAGCAGCGATGGGTTCAAATGTTGCACCCCCATATGCGAACGCATTTATGAATATGATAGAGACGTCCTTTATTTATGTCAATGATTTATTTTTAAAACATTGCCAATGTTGGTACAGATTTGTGGACGATATTTTCGCTATATGGGATGGCAACATGGAAAGCCTATACTTATTTGATAAATACATTAACTATTTAGTACCTGGATTAAAGTTCAACATTGAAATTGGTAAAAATTAGATCTCCTTTCTTGATACTCTTCTTAAATTGAACAATGGGCAGATCACTACTGACTTATATGTGAAACCCACAGATCGCAATCAATTGCTACATTTTAATAGCTTTCACCCCCCAAACGTTTTTTCATCCATCCCAAAAAGTCAGATGATGAGGGTGCAGCGGATCGTGAGTGACCCGCTGTGCCGTGATCAGAGACTTGATGAAATAAAAAACAAACTTATTAGTAGAAGATATCCGCAAGCTTTAGTTAATATCGATCATCCTAATACGGATAGTAATCGATCACCCCGAAAAGAAAAGAAGAGAATCCCCTTTATTATGCAGTACCATCCCTTCTCCAACAAAATTAATCAAATTATCAAAAGACATTGGAATCTTTTAAGATCCAGTTACCCCATGGTACAGGAATTCTGGAATCCACCTATGTCCTCCTATAGAAAAGGTAGAACGATACGAGATCGATTGATTAAATCTGATCAACCTGTGGCTGCAGCAGCCAAACTAACCTTCCTGGGACCTAAAAATCTGGGATCGTATCCCTGCTTGTCATGCATACAATGTAACTCTATGATTAAAGGTAAATACTTTACACATCCACATAGGGGTTTCAACATCCCCATACGGGGTTACTACACATGCCAATCTTCATATGTAATTTACGCCATAAAGTGCCCATGCGGTTTAGTCTATGTAGGGGAGACTACACAAAAAATCAAAGATAGGATAGCGAGACACAAATACTCAATACGAGATAAATTAACCCAATTACCGCTGGCGAGACACTTTTTGGAATTTGGCCACAATGTATCACAACTAAAGTATATGGTCCTAGAAGGTATTGAGAAAAATAGGAGAGGGGGCAACCGTGAATTGATTCTAAGAAAAAGAGAAGTATACTGGATACATTTTTTGAATACAATTGCTCCATATGGCTTAAATGTTGATTTGGATCTTTATTTATTTGTTTAACTGTTGGAATAAGTATATGAAAGTAGCCAGATAAAATAACTTCATGATGGGGATATCTTTTTTGTTTTTTCTTTTTGTTTTTGTATTTACTCATGAATGCAACATTTCCCTGCGTTTTTATAGGTATTTCAAATATTCTATAATGAGAGTGAAGAGAATGAGAGATTCGACACCTGTTGCTTATCCTTGTTTTAATGGCATGTTATAGATAAATATATGCATATATAGATGTTAAATGGTATGCGATTTGAACTAATTAGCCATATTGATTCCATATGTGAAGTACTTCACTTAACCTGTATTTAAATGAATGATTGGATTGAAACCCTCAGATGTGCTTCAATGGATCTTAGGAAGGGCGTAAGCTGACTAGCCCGAGACGTAATCCATCCATCCATCCATATCTGAATCTACCTGTGTCTGAAACTGTGTAGGCATTTCGTGCCTGTGTTTTTGGATTATACTTGCTTTGTAAATCCCTACTGAACAATTTGAGAAATAAAGCAAAGAAATTTTTAAGTGCAGCAACCTCTTGGACTCTTTTTCTATATACAAGGTCGGTGGGAAGACCTGATTGCTGGCACTAAATCGTAAGCAGAGTGCGGTTCTCCTCCACAAGTGAATATATATATATATATATATATATATATATATATATAATATATATATATATATATATATATATATATATACACATCGGGTCCGCGGGACCCGCGGTCACGGAGCTCCTGGCGGGCGCGTGCACACGAGCCACCTCTTAAAGGGCAAGTACAGGTACGTTAATCTGCCTGTACTTGCCCTTCTGCCGCAGTATATCTGCGTGAGGCGGTTGGGAAGTGGTCAAAGGAGTATTTCATTTTTATTGTTTCACTTTAAGCATTCTTAAAATCACTGCTCCTGAAAAAACGGTGGTTTTAAAAACTTTTTTTTGCATTGATACATGTCCCCTGGGGCAGTATCTGGGTCCCCAAACACTTTTTATGGCAATAACTTGCATATAAGTCTTTAAAATTAGCACTTTTTGATTTTTCACGTTTGTGTCCCGTAGACAAACGTTGCTCGCACAAATTTTTGGTCTGTATGCAAGTTCTGGTGCGAACTGAAGTGCGGGGGGGGGGGTGTCCGGCTCATCCCTAATAGAGAGCAGGAGGTCTTGGGAGGAACGAGGAGGACAATTTGGTTGGTATTTTCAGACTAAGTTAGTGATGTAGCTGGGGGTCAAGTTGTGGATGGCTTTTTAAGTTATTGTTAGTATCCTGAATTGAATTTGTTGGGTGAGCGGAAGCCAGTGGAGGGATTGGCAAATTGGCAGGGAGGGGGTAACAGACGCTGAGTATTTTGTAAGGTGGATGAGCCTGGCAGTAGCATTCATGACAGACTGAAAGGGGGATAGCCTATTTAAAGGTAAGCCAATGAGGAGGGATTTGCAGTAGTTGAGGCGAGCGATGATCAGCAGGTGTGAACTGCAGTCAGGTCCATAAATATTGGGACATCGACACAATTCTAATCTTTTTGACTCTATACACCACCACAATGGATTTGTAATGAAACGAACAAGATGTGCTTTAACTGCATACTTTCAGCTTTAATTTGAGGGTATTTACATCCAAATCAGGTGAACGGTGTAGGAATTATAACAGTTTGTATATGTGCCTCCCACTTTTTAAGGGACCAAAAGTAATGGGACAATTGGCTGCCCAGCTGTTCCATGGCCAGGTGTGTGTTATTCCCTCATTATCCCATTTACAAGGAGAAGATAAGAGGTCCAGAGTTCATTTCAAGTGTGCTATTTGCATTTAGAATCTGTTGCTGTCAACTCTTAATATGAGATCCAAAGAGCTGTCACTATCAGTGAAGCAAACCATCATTAGGCCGAAAAAAAAAAAAAAAACATCAGAGAGATAGCAAAAACATTAGGTGTGGCCAAATCAACTGTTTGGAACATCCTTAAAAAGAAAGAACGCACCGGTGAGCTCAGCAACACCAAAAGACCCAGCAGACCACGGAAAACAACTGTGGTGAATGACCGAAGAATTCTTTCCCTGGTGAAGAAAACACCCTTCACAACAGTTGGCCAGATCAAGAACACTCTCCAGGAGGTAGGTGTATGTGTGTCAAAGTCAACAATCAAGAGAAGACTTCACCAGAGCGAATACAGAGGGTTCACCACGAGATGTAAACCATAGCCTCAAAAACAGGAAGGCCAGACAACATCTAAAAAAGCCTTCACAGTTCTGGAACAACATCCTATGGACAGATGAGACCAAGATCAACTTGTGAAAGGAACTGCTCATGATCCAAAGCATACCGCCTCATCAGTGAAGCATGGTGGTGGTAGTGTCATGGTGTGGGCATGTATGGCTGCCAATGGAACTGGTTTTCTTGTATTTATTGATGATGCGACTGCTGACAAAAACAGCAGGATGAATTCTGAAGTGTTTCGGGCAATATTATCTGCTCATGTTCAGCAAAATGCTTTAGAACACATTGGACGGCGCTTCACAGTGCAGATGGACAATGACCCGAAGCATACTGCAAAAGCAACCAAAGAGTTCTTTAAGGGAAAGAAGTGGAATGTTATGCAATGGCCAAGTCAATCACCTGACCTGAATTCGACTGAGCATGCATTTCACTTGCTGAAGACAAAACTGAAGGGAAAATGTCCCAAGAACAAGCAGGAACTGAAGACAGTTGCTGTAGAGGCCTGGCAGAGCATCACCAGGGATGAAACCCAGCGTCTGGTGATGTCTATGCGTTCCAGACTTCAGGCTGTAATTGCTTGGATTTGCAACCAAGTATTAAAAAGTGAAAGTTTGATGGATGATTGTTAATCTGTCCCATTACTTTTGGTCCATTAAAAAGTGGGAGGCACATATACAAACTGTTGTAATTCCTAAACTGTTCACCTGATTCAGATGTAGATACTCTCAAATTAAAGCTGAAAGTCTGCAGTTAAAGGACATCTTGTTCATTTCAAATCCATTGTGGTGGTGTATAGAGCCAAAAAGATTAGAATTGTGTCGATCACCCAATATTTATGGACCCGACTGTAGAATCTTTGTGGTATTATTGGTTAGGAAGGGGCATATTTTGAAGTTGCTGCTGGGGTTGAGGCGGCAAGCTATGGACGGTGATTGGATATGGGGCCGAAAGGAGAGTTCAGAGTCCAGGACTACACCTAGGACACTGGCATGGGGGGGTGGGTTGATAGTGGAGCCGTTGATTTTGACAGAGAAATCAGGGGAAGAGGCACATGGGGGAGGAAATATTATGAGCTCGGTTTTGGATAGATTGAGTTTGAAGAAGTGGTGTGACATCCAGGCTGATATGTCTGTTGGCAAGTTGGTAATACGTGAGGAGACTGATGGAGTGAGCTGAGGGGTAGAGAGATAGATTTGGGTTTCATCGGCGTAGAAGTGGTATTGAGAGCCATGGGAGGCAATCAATTGACTTAGGGAAGAGATGCAGATTGAGAATAGGAGAGGTCCAAGAACAAAACCTTGGGGGACCCCTTAAGAGAAAGCGAGAGGAGGAAGTAGAATTGTAAGTGACACTGAAGGTGCGGTGGGATAGGTAGGATGAGAACCAGCTAGGAGTACAGTCACAGAGACCAAAGGAGTGGAGTTTTTTTTTTTTGAGGAGGGGGTGGTCCACTGTGTCAAAGGTAGCAGAGAGGTCCAGGAGGAGTAGTACAGAATAGTGTCTGTAGTTTTTAGTCATTAGTAGGTCGTTTGTGAGTTTAAGGAGAGCAGTTTCCATGGAGTGTTGAGGGCGAAATCTGGACTGAAGGAAATAAAAAAGTTTGTTCTCAGTCAGATGGTTACTGAGCCGGTTGTAGACCAGACGTTCAAGGAGTTTGGATGAAAAGGGGAGTAAGGAGATAGGGTGTAGGTTGTTAAGATTGGTGGGGTCCAGTGAGGGCTTTTTAACCACCCTGGCGATATGATTATGTCAGATTTTTGCGTCTCAAAGTGGTACATTGTTTTGCATTGAAATTTGGCGTTTTATATTGTAGGCCTGTAATTCTTACTAATAACACACTTAAATCTGTCGAAACAAGAGTCTAGTAGACATCCCGGGTATGATAAAGTTTGAAACACGAAATCATAAATTATAATATAATAACTATAAATAATTATAAAAAATTATTGATTGAAAATGGTAATCATTGTTGGATATTCCTTATTGCCTAGTCAGTGAACAGATCCCAACTTCTGGTTCATAATGACAACACCGTCATGTCGTCACTGAAAATAGCTAGATGTAGAAAACATGGCTTTGATGTTAGTTGCGGTGCTGAGTAGTACAACTCAATGAATCATAGTTCAGGATATAAGCATTAGAGTAGAATTTGTCAATTGTAAACTGCATAGGTTTTATCCATACATTACCACCCAATGTATGGGGGGCTGGTCCGGGTCCTTTCTTATTTAGCTGGCGGCGTAACCAAGATATGTCTGGTGGCAGTGAAGTCTCACAGCCAATTGTAGCAACGGCGTTGCATCTCCATGGCCAGTATGTCTGACTCGTTGCTGAGATGATCCGCCGCCGGCCTTGCAAATCTCGTAGATAGCTGTGGCTGTTTTCAGCATGCTATGGCAAGCGTCCTGTTTCTCCCATCTGTTCAGCTCCTGCGGCGTCGTGGAGCGTGACAGCGCCGTTGATGACGTCAACGCGTTTTGCTGGAGCTAGTAGCGTAGCTTCATCTCGGACGTCAAAGACTTCACTTTCCTTACCCGATATTTTTTATATCGAGTACTCCCCTTTTCCTTTCAAACTGTGGGTTCCCCACAATGGGGTACAATAGGGAGTCTATTGATGATAATTTGCCTCTAGCAATAAGTCCAAAACACACCCGTAAGGTAGGTCCTATCAATGAGTGTATCTTAATAATAGATGGGAGATCACTAAAGCACCAAGGGGCTCGTTGTAGTAGGGCACTACTCTGAGCCTGCTCTAGACCTGGCCATATTTTCATGTCCCATGTCGGCTCCGATCAATCAGGCGGCTCAAAGGGGCCGCCTGATAGTATTTGTATAGACCAGGTACCGCCAATCCACCATATTGTTTAGGTAAGGACAACAAAGATCTTCTCATCCTTGGATGCTTGTGTGTCCATATAAATCCAGTAAGGAGAGAATGTATCTGTTTAAAATAATATTTGGGTATAGCTATAGGTAGTGCCTGAAATAAGTACAAAAACTTTGGTAGAACATTCATTTTAATAAGATTGCACCTCCCAAACATAGCGGAGGAGAGCAAAAAAAATCCCAAGAAATTCTTTACGTATGTAAACAGTAAAAAAGGGAGGACAGACAATATTGGCCCCATACAGAATAAGGAAGGACATCTGGTTACAAAGGATGGGGAGATGGCGAAGGTATTGAATTTATTCTTCTCCTCAGTCTTCATGAGGGAATCGAGCGGCTTCAGTAACCAAAACTGCAGTGTTTATCCTCATGACACATCACAGGAAGCACCTCCATGGTTAACATAGGACAGAATTAAAATTAGACTTGGGAAACTTAACATTAATAAATCACCGGGACCAGATGGCTTGCACCTGAGGGTACTTAGGGAACTCAGTCAAGTAATTGCCAGACCATTGTTCCTAATTTTTACTGACAGTCTACTGACTGGAATGGTACCAGCTGATTGGAGAAAAGCCAATGTAGCACCAATATTTAAAAAGGGCCCAAAATACATCCCTGGGAATTACAGACCAGTTAGCCTAACGTCAATAGTATGTAAACTCTTGGAGGGGATGATAAGGGACTATATACAAGATTTTAGTAATGAAAACGGTATCATTAGCAGTAATGAGCACGGATTCGTGAAGAATCGTTCTTGCCAAACCAATCTATTAACCTTCTATGAGGAGTTAAGTTGCCACCTAGATAAAGCAAGGCCCGTAGACGTGGCGTATCTGGATTTTGCAAAGGCATTTGACACAGTTCCCCATAAACATTTACTGTACAAAATAAGGTCCATTGGTATGGACCATAGGGTGAGTACATGGATTGAAAACTGGCAACAAAGGCGAGTTCAGAGGGTGGTGATAAATGGGGAGTACTCGGAATGGTCAGGGGTGGGTAGTGGGTCCCCCAGGGTTCTGTGCTGGGACCAATCCTGTTTAATTTGTTCATAAACGTCCTGGAGGATGGGGTAAACAGTTCAATCTCTGCATTTGAGAACGATACTAAACTAAGCAGGGCAATAACTTCTCTGCAGGATGTGGAAACCTTGCAAAAAGATCTGAACAAATTAATGGGGTGGGCAACTACATGGCAAATGAGGTTCAATGTAGAAAAATGTAAAATAATGCATTTGCGTGGCAAAAATATGAATGTAATCTATACACTGGGGGGAGAACCTCTGGGGGAATCTAGGATAGAAAAGGACCTGGGTGTCCTAGTAGATGATAGGCTCAGCAATGACATGCAATGCCAAGTTGCTGCTAACAAAGCAAACAGAATATTGACATGCATTAAAAAAGGGGTTAATTCCAGAGATAAAACGATAATGCTCCCGCTCTACAAGACTCTGGTCCGGCCGCACCTAGAGTATGCTGTCCAGTTCTGGGCACCAGTCCTCGTGAAGGATGTACTGGAAATGGAGCGAGTACAAAGAAGGGCAACAAAGCTACTAAAGGGTCTGGTGGATTTTAGTTATGAGGAAAGGTTACAAGCACTGAACTTATTCTCTCTGGAGAAGAGACGCTTGAGAGGGGATATGATTTCAATATACAAATACCAAGCTGCTGCTAACAAAGCAAACAGAACATTGACATGCATTAAAAAGTGGATTAATTCCAGAGATAAAACGATAATTCTCCCGCTCTACAAGACTCTGGTCCGGCCGCACCTAGAATATGCTGTCCAGTTCTAGGACCAGTCCTCAGGAAGGATGTACTGGAAATGGAGTGAGTACAAAGAAGGGCAACAAAGCTAATAAAGGGTCTGGATATTAGTTATGAGGAAAGGTTACAAGCACTGAACTTATTCTCTCTGGAGAAGAGACGCTTGAGAGGGGATATGATTTCAATATACAAATACCATACTGGTGACCCCACAATAGGGATAAAACTTTTTTGCAGAAGGGAATTTAACAAGACTCGTGGCCACTCATTAAAATTAGAAGAAAAAAGGTTTAACCTTAAACTATGTAGAGGGTTCTTTACTGTAACAGCGGCAAGGATGTGGAATTCCCTTCCACAGGCAGTGGTCTCAGCGGGGGGCATCGATAGTTTCAAGAAACTATTAGATAAGCACCTGAACGACCGCAACATATAGGGATTAACAATGTAATACTGAAATATAATCACACAGATAGGTTGGACTTGATGGACTTGTGTCTTTTTCCGACCTCACCTACTATGTAACTATGTAATAAAACCCCCTCTGCCATCTCTCCAAGAGAATCCGTGCTTTATCTAAAAATGGTGGGAAATTAAGCTTATATGTGTGTGAGATATCTGCCGGAATAAGAGTTCCCAAATACTTCAACGCTTGGTCTGACCATTTAAATTTATAGATAGTCTTCAGTGATCTCAATATGTCACTAGAAATTGAAACTCCCATAGCTTCTGATTTTGATAAATAAGCCATATGTCTCTATTTCTTGGAGCAAATTAGGAAGAGATATTATCGGGTATATCATCTGCATAAGCCTAGAGCTTATACTGCATTCCTACAACTGACAACCCCGCAACATTTTGGTTTGATCAAATTCTACAAAGTAAAGGCTCCAAAGACAAGGCAAATAGGATTAGTGACAATGGGCAGCCCTGCCTAGTTACATTGGTAATCTTAAAAAGAGGGGATAAAACTTCATTCACCTTGACCTGAGCGGTTGGCTGTGTATAAATACTTGAGATCCATCGGAGCATGTCATTTCCCACCCCCACATATCGTAAAACCGAAAACATAAATTGCCAATTAACCCGGTCGAAAGCCTTCTCTTTATCTGTCCCCAAAAATACACATGGGGTTTTAGATGAACTAGCAACATGAATTAAGTTCAAGGACCTTATCGTATTATCCTGTGCTTCTCGCATCTGAACAAACCCCACCTAATCCCGATTGATCAGGGAGTGTAATTGTTGTTGGAGGCGCATCGCAAGGATCTTAGAAAAAAGTTTCAGGTCTGTGATTAAAAGAGAAATCGATCTATAGCTCCCACATTGTGATGGATCTTTACCTTCCTTAAGTAATACCGTAATTTGGACTTTTAATGATTCTGTGTTAAAAGAGCTCGATTTGCGAAGTCCATTATACATCTATACAAGATAGGGTCCTAGAATAGGGAAAAGGAGTTTATAATATTGAGCAGTAATGCCGTCTGGGCCAGGTGCCTTACCCACTTTTGCCGAATTTACGCTTCCTGAACTTCATCTAGTGTAATCGGCATTTCCAATTCTTGCAGTGTAGTAGAGGTAAGATCAGGCATTCCAGAGCATGCCAAATAATTATCCACTGCAGTCTCTTTCTGTTGATTTAAATGTAAATTATACAGAGATGAGTAAAAAACACCAAATCTCTGGGCTATTTCTTTGGGTAACATAAATTTTTCGCCTTCGGTTCCCATAATCATTGGGACATATGTCCTTGGTTGCTGTTCCCTCAGAGAGCTAGCTAGTTTGCCACATTTGTTTCCATATTCATAACTCTGTTTTCTTCCTACCTATATTGCCCTTTAAGCTTTATACAAAAGTAAGTCTGTGACCTGTCTATGGCAGTCAAAAGATCCCATTCCATAACTGGGGTGGGAGCCTGTTTATGCAAGGTCTCTAATCTCTGAATATCTGTTAATAAAGATTTTAACTTTGTTTCTCTCTCTCGTTTAAGCCTAGCCCCATGTTTAGGACTCCCCGCAATCACTGCTTTGTGGGCTTCCTAGATCACACCCGGATTACAGTCAGGTGTGTCATTTGCCTGGAAGTACCATGTCACCTCTCTAAGAGCATCTTCCAAGACAGCTGGGTCCTGTAGGAGGCTTTCATTAAGTTTCCACGTCGCGGGACCGGGGAGTCGGGTATCTAAAAGATTATATTTAAAGAAGATTGGCGCATGATCTGACCAGGTGATCATCCAGATAGTAGCTTCCTCTACTGAATGTAATTGGTTATGTGGGATAAAGAAATAATCAATACGAGAGTATGTCTTATGTGAGTGTGAATAAAAAGAGTAGTCTCTCTCCACAGAATGAAACAGATGCCATACATCCACCAATCTTGCTCCATGAAGCGACCAAGAGATCCATTCCCGGGTGCCTGGGGGTACAGCCGAAACCTCCGAAGAGGTATCTTCCTTGGGAATCAAGGGGATATTCAAATCCCCCCCCCCCCCCCAGGATCAACAGACCCTCCAGGAATACCGAAAGCTTATCCAAAAATTTCCTGAAAAAAAGATCCTGCTGTGTATTAGGGGCGTAAAAGAGGCCAAGGTTACCCCTATCCCCCAATCTTACCCTTCAGAAGTAGATATTGCCCCCGGGTGTCCACTAGAGATTCTGAACATGACCATGGAATCTTACTAGAAATCAGAATAGACACTCCCCTCATCTTAGCAACAGGGTTAGTAGCATGTTAAACCATTGGGAAGGTTCTATTCTCCCTGAAATGTGTTTCCAGGATAAATGCTATATCAACCCCTAACCGTTTCAGGTCTTGAAAGAGTATACGTCCCTTTTCAGGGGTATTTAATCCCTTAACATTAAGGGACATTATTGAGAGGGAATACATTTCATGTATCCCACTCTCTACGCACAGGCAGTCAAAAAGAGGAGTAAATCTAGAGGTAGGGGTGGAGAGGACGATTAATAAAAAAAACCCCAACTATTCAACCAACACCTCTTAGAGAGGATGCGATTCTGCAATCTCTCCAAGGGTAACAAATGCAAATTAGCTTTAGGCACTCAACCTACTACCTCTGTCCTTATATGAGTGCAGGCCTAATGGGGGGAAGTAGTTGAGCATGATCCAGGAGAGAGAGATCCCAGTTTTCTTCACCAGCTCCTCTAAACCATAAAGAAATATAAAGCTAGAAGGCTTTTCTATACTGCCACTTAATGAATGAAAACAAAATCAGCACATGGTTATAACATCATTGCTATCTCAATAATAATACATATATATAGTTATAATTCATATTCAATCTCCTTGATCTCATTTTACATATATTTCTTCAAGATCAAGGAGATTGAATATGAATTATAGCTATAGATATGTATTATTATTGAGAAAGCAATCATGTTATAACCATGTGCTGAGAGAAGAGAGAGCCATCATGAAAATTAATCTTATTTATTTAATTAATATACTTTATACTGTCACATTTGTTTGTTGTTTGGTTGTTCTTTTATTCTTTATTTTATCAAAATTTATTATACACAAAAAAGTAATACATTTTCCCTACTCAATAGGGATATTAACAAATTTTGTTTTCAATCCTTCATCTACCCTTACCCTTCTCCCCCCCCCCCCCACCCCCTTCCACCCCATTCTCAGACCCTTCTTTCTGCTCTTCTCTAGGTATTCTTAATCTCACTGTATTTCTTTGTTAATTTAAACGTTTCCCACTTTTCCCATCTCTTAATGAATCCCTCTCTAGTATCCTCATGGCTCTGTCTTAGAAATTCCATGTTATATATCTCTTCTATTTTATCAAACCACTCTCTTATTTTTGGACTCTCTACTTCCTTCCATTTCCTCAGTATCAAGCTTTTTGCAGCGTTCATCATATGTTCAATCATTGAGTTTCTATATTCTTTTGTCAGGATATCTACCCCATGAAATAGACATGTCCATGGTTCCTCAGGTATAACTATATCTAATTTCCTTGATATAACTCAGTATTTCCTTCCAGTACGTTCTAATTTTAGGGCACCCCAACCATATATGGGCCATGGTTCCCGCTTGTTTACAGCCCCGCCAACACTCCGTTGTTTGTCCTATTTGATATTTCCCTAGTATTTCTGGGGTTCTATACCATTGGGTTACGCACTTATAATTAATTTCCACCATCCCATTATTTACTCATGATCCATGTACTAGTTTCAGAATTTTTCCTACTTCTTGGTTCTTTCCTCGTTTCCCCAATTCCCTCTCCCGATTTTTTATAAATGTTGGAAATTCCAGATCTTCCCCTTCTATCAAAGTTTTATATATCATAGATATATTCCCACTTGTTTTTTAGATGGTACATAATCGCTCTATCAATGTAAGTGCTTCTCCTTTTCTTATTGGGTGAGGAAGTGCTGCTATGAAGTGTGTGAGCTGAAAATACCTCCATTCATTAATCTCCAGTATATCATTTTTTATTTTTAATTATTGTAAAGTGCAAATTTTTCCCCCTTATGTTATATCATGTAGTAGTGCGTTTTCTTTTTTAATCCAGTTCCCTCCCCCCTATCAAACTATTTCCCGGAGCAAATAAATTATTTTCCTTTAGTGCCATCAATGGTTTATTATATTTCCATTTATTTTTCTTGTGTAGTGCATCCCAAATTTTTAATACCATCCGTGTCAATGTGTGTGTATTTTCTCCCAATGTCCTATTATGTGGTGGTATCCATATATTCCTTCCTAATTGTGTATTAGCCATTATGTGTTCTATATTAACCCACCTTTTCTCATTGAATTAGGCCATTCCACCACATGTGTTAACAAGACAGCCTCGTAATATTTTTGAAAGTCATGTACATTTAATCCCCCTTGGCTTTTTACTTTCTTCAGAATTGCCAGATAAATTCTAGGTTTCTTATTGTGCCATATTAATTTAGTGATTAAAATTCTTAAAGTTCTAAAATATGCCGGGGGTATATATATATATATGGGGAGCATCTGAAACCTGTACATGATCTTCGGACGTATTATCATCTTTAGGGCGTTAATCCGGCCCATCCATGATAGGGGGCATGCTGTTATCCTTTTTATTTCCTCTAATAATGGGATATAGTTTTCTTGATATATTTCCTCTAGCAATGCCGTTCATTTAATCCCAAGATATTTTATTTACGTCCTCCTCCAAGTGCATGGAAACTCTTGTTGTAAACTCTGTTCCTCTTTCAATTTCATATTTATATTTAATATTTCGGATTTACTCAGGTTGATCTTTAAATTAGATAGATCTCCATATTCCTTTAGTGCGTTCATAAGATTGGGCATTGTAATTCGGGGGTTTAATATATAGAATAATATATCTGCAAATGCAGCCAATTTATGCTCCTCTTCTCCGAATTTGAAGCCTATGTCTGCATCCCCCGCACTGTTGCCAGAAGAGGTTCCAGCGCCAGCACAAACAGAAGCGGAGACAGGGGACATCCCAATCTTGTCCCGTTATTCATTCTAAAGGTGGATGACAATGTTCCATTTACTTTCACCATGGCTATAGGACCTTTATATAATGCTTGTATCCACTGCATCATTCTTTGGTCTATCCCCATGCTCTCTAGGGTGCTCATCATGAATCCCCCAGCCCCCAGTATATATCATGTTGGAATACTGCCCTGCGGCTCAGTCTCGAAAGGGAGGGGATCATGCTCTGCTTCAGTATGTCGCAGAACATGTTGGCATTCATGGTTCCCTCAATGAACTGTAGCTCCCCAGTGCTGGTAGCACTGATGCAGCCCCAGACCATGACACTTCCACCACCATACTTGACTGTAGGCAAGACACACTTGTCTTTGTACTCCTCACCTGGTTGCTGCCACACACGCTTGACACCATCTGAATCAAATAAGTTTATCTTGGTCTCATCATACCACAGGACATGGTTCCAGTAATCATTGTTCTTAGTCTGCTTGTCTTCAGCAAATTTATTTGCGGGCTTTCTTGTGCATCATCTAGAAGAGGCTTTCTTCTGGGACGACAGCCAATTTGATGCAGTGTGCGGCGGATGGTCTGAGCACTGACAGGCTGACCCCCCACCCCTTCAACCTCTGTAGCAATGCTGGCAGCACTCATACGTCTATTTCCCAAAGACAACGTCTGGATATGATGCTGGGCATGTGCACTCAACTCCTTTAGTCGACCATGGTGAGACCTGTTCTGAGTGGAACCTATCCTGTTAAACTGCTGTATGGTCTTGGCCACCGTGCTGCAGCTCAGTTTCAATGTCTTGGCAATCTTCTTATAGCCTAGGCCAGTGATAGCGAACCTTGGCACCCCAGATGTTTTGAAACTACATTTCCCATGATGCTCAACTACACTGCAGAATGCATGAGCATCATGGGAAATGTAGTTCCAAAACATCTGGGTTGCCAAGGTTCACCATCACTGGCCTAGGCTATCTTTATGTAGAGCAACGATTTTTTTTTCAGATTCTCAGAGAGTTCTTTGTCATGAAATGCCATGTTGAACTTCTAGTGACCAGTATGAGAGAGTGAGAGCGATAACACCAAATTTAGCACACCTGCTCCCCTTCATACCTGAGACCCTGTAACACTAACGAGTCACATGATTCCGGGGATGGAAAATGGCTAATTGGGCCCAATTTGGACATTTTCACTTATGTTGCCAGTGGTTTAGACATTAATGGCTGTGTGTTGAGTTATTTTGAGGGGACAGCAAATTTACGGTGTTATACAAGCTGTACACTCACTACTTTACATTGTAGCAAAGTATAATTTCTTCAGTGTTGTCACATGAAAAGGTATAATAAAATATTTACAAAAATGTGAGGGATGTACTCACTTTTGTGAGCTACTGTAATATCTATCTATCTATCTATCTAAACACAATAATTTATTTAAAGCAGAGTTCCACCCAAAAATGGAACTTCCGCTTTAAGTACTGGTGACCCCCTGACATGCCACATTTGGTATGTCATTTTTTTTGGGGGTTCAGTTTTAACAGGCACCCAGCTCCCACTTCCTCCCCTGGCGGGACGGCACCGGAAGTTCACCCCCCCCCCTCCCATCTTCTGGGACACGTCACAGGTCCCAGAAGATTGCCTGGCTAATCACAACGTGTAGTGCGTGCCCGGCTTACAATGCCAGCACCGCAGAGAGGAAGGGGAGAGGAGCGAGGCTTTGTGCACCTGCATCGCTGGACCATGGGACAGGTGAGTGTCTGTTTATTAAAAGTCAGCAGCTACACTTTTTGTAGCTGCTGACTTTTAAAATGGGTGGAACTCCGCTTTAAACCATTTCTACATATGGGATATTTCTAATCAGGTTAATACATATTACCCACTAGATAATTCGTGTGCCAACAGACAATATAATATGAGGTATAGTCTTATATTCATACACTTTTAGACATATGCGGCTATGGTACGATTCTCAGTAGAATATAATCCTAAACGCAAACAAAAATTCCATCATTCCCTTTTGGCTTCTTATGGACCATGGAGGTTGTACATCAATATTTGTGTCACTATTCCAGATATTTTAGAATAATGTCTGAGCTGTATGAAATGGTTACAAGAGAAAAGAAAACTGTTCTTTCTATGAGGGAGTTTTTGCTCTGTGTTTCTCAGAGACAATGGCTTGGTCATTGGATAACTAGCTTTCTTTATCCTTTCAGTCCATAAGCCTACCTGGATATGCATAGGGCCTTGGAAAGTCAGTTACTGGGTATGGTTTTATTAGGGTGTTATCACTGGTGCAACACAGGATGTTCTGTTTGAAGACTTATATGAGTGTCCTGAGTTTAACCTTTTTTTTTCTGAGGCTTATTCAGTATTAAACCTCTATATGAAATTCATGAAAATATGTCTATTTCTTTATAATAGTTCTGACAGGGGTGACATGTGCATGTTTTATAGAGTTGAGGAAGGTGCCAGAAGAGAGGGTGAGGTTGAAGTTGTGTAGAAAAAAACAGAGGGTATCAGATATTGGGCTGCATTTGAATATATGTATTGTTATGTAAATATATATACTTCTTTTCAGCGACAGCTGTATTTTGTGGCCACGTCTAGTCCATTCTTATTTTAGTAATTGGGCGTGACCTCCGGTACTTCGAGCCTTCAGAGCAAACTGCCTCCGACCCACAGACTTGAGCCCCCAATGGACTGCTCGAGGAGGCCCTGCCCGCCGTGCTTTCCGCCTGCACCATGCATGACATCCGCTCCGAGTCGGAGCTCCAAATGCCCAACATGAGGCTCATCTCCCTGGACCTGTCCGGGGCCCTACTCCATCGGCACCTTCCACTCCTTCATCCACAACTGGCTCTGTTTCCTGGTAAGTTAAGCCACTAGAAGGCCCAGCATTTCTCCTCACCAAGGCCTCCTTCACTACAACTAGGGAGTACAGGTCCCATTATTCCTCCTTTGTGTCCTCATTAGGGCCTGCTACACTACAACTGGGGAGACTACAAGGTTCAGTCTGCCCTACATTCTAATCAGGGCCTACTACTCTGCACCTAGGTCCCAGAATCCCTCTGTCCTCACCAGGGCCTGCCGCACTACAACTGGGGGGACTACAGGTCTCAGCATTCCTCCTCTCCTAACAAGGGCCTTCTGCACTGCAACTGGGGGGACTACAAGGCCCAGCATTCCTGTCCTTACCAGGGCCTACTACACTGCAACTGGTTGACTACAGGTCCCAGCATTCCCTCTATCCTAACCAAGGCCTTCTACACTGCAACTGGGGGGGGGGGGGACTACCAGTCCCAGCATTCCTCTTCTGACAATGACCTACTACACTGCAACTGGGTGGACTACAAGGCCCAGCATTCCTTTTCAGATCCGACCCGGAGAAGCCCCTGCTCTTTCCGCCCAGGACGTTGCTACTGCCCTTGTTGAGTGGGCCACTACCCCTCTACGCTTACCCTTCTAGCTGAGGTAACTGCTACTAAAAGAACTAGTTTGAGCGACCATAATTTGATTGTCGCTTCCTCTGGAGGTTCAAAAGTCCTTTTGATCAAACCTTGTAGAACCAATGATAAGTCCCATTTTGGAAAAAAATTTAAAAAGGTATTGGCCTAGCTCTGGCCAATGCCTTAAAATATCTAATAATAAGCGGCTCCTGAGATAGCTGTCTCTCAAGTAAAAAACGATAAAGCGGCCAATTGGAACTTTAGGGTACTAGCTGCCAACCCCATCTCCATTCCCTCATGGAGGAACTCTAAGACTGAAAGCATTTCCTGTGGTGAGAATTTTTTAGTCGTGCACCAGGAATTAAACCGCTTCCACGTCTTAAAATAAATTGCTCTGGTAACCTTTTTTCTGCTACTTAAAAGGGTTGAGACCAGTTTGTCTGAGAGGCCTTTTCTTTTTAGGATCTGCTCCTCAGTAACCACCCTGTCAGTCTGAGGTGCTTGATATTTGGATGCTGAAGAGGTCCCTGGGTTAGGAGATCTTTCCGAAGTGGAAGAACCCAGTGAGGTTCCACTGCCATCCTCTGTATATTTGCAAACCAAGCCCTTTTGGGCCAAAAAGGAGCCACTAGAATCATGGCCTCTTTTTGTAGTTTCTTTAATAACAAAGGGATCATTTGAAAGGGGGGAAAGGCGTAGCACAAGTGCTAGCGCATCCAATCCTCTCGCTTGATCTTGCCTGTTTACTGAAAAATAGGCCTTCACCTTTGTTTTTTTCTGGGATGCGAACAGATCTATTTGAGGAGCTCCCCATTTTTCTATTAACTTTTGGAATACTTCTGTGTTCAGACTCCACTCTGCTTCTAGTATCCGTTCTCTGCTCAGAAATTCTGCTACTAGATTCAGATCTCCCTTTAGGTGCACTGCTGTTAGGGACCTCAGGCTGTTTTCTGCCCAGGATAGAATCTGAAGGGACGATGATAGCAAGACCTTGCTTCTCGTGCCTCCTTGTCTTGTTATATATGCCACTGCTGTGGCGTTGTCCGACAAAACTTGGACATGGTGACCCTGGACTAGTTTCTCGAAAGCCCATAGTCCTAGGAGAATAGCCCTTAGTTCCCTCCAAGGATCTCCTGGCTTCCCTGTTTGTCCAATTCCCCTGAGCCATCTGTCCTTCCAGGTGGGTGCCCCAACCCCAAGAACTTGCATCCATTGTCAACCTCCTCTCCAAGGGAAAACACCAGAGCAGGCCCCTGTCCAGGTTTGAATGGCTCCTCCACCACCAGAGCTTCCTCTGAACTTGAGGGGGCATTTTTATCAATGTTTCCAGGGACTCTCCATAGGACCAATGTCTAAGGATTGCCTGCTGGAGATCCCTTGCGTGGAAACGTGTCCATTGTTCTGCTGGTATTGATGCAGTGAGGAGCCCCAAGACAGACATAGCTGCCCTGATGGAACTTGGCAGGTTTGTCTGGGTCTTTTTTACAGCATTCTAAAGCTTTTCTATCTTTTCCTCAGGGAGAAAGATTCTCTCCTGTATGGAATCGATAGTATATCCTAGGAATTTTATTGTCTGCGATGGAATCATGTTTGATTTTTCCTTGTTTATTATCCAGCCGAGACTCTCCAAGTGTCTCTTTGTCCTTTCCAGATCCTTCCCTAATAGATCCCTTGTCTTGGCAAATATTAGAAGATCGTCTAAATATGGGACAAATCGATATTCCCTCTACTCTGAGTGGGGCTAAGGCCTCTACTAAGATCTTTGTGAATATCTTCGGAGAGGATGACAGCCCGAAAGGAAGAGCTCTGAACTAAAGATGTAGGATTGAGTCTCCCCTCTTGATCGCAAACCTTAGGTGCTTTTGGGATGCTGGTGCTATAGGCACATGGAGATACGCATCTCTCAGGTCTATGGATGCCATAAAACAGTTTGTGGTCAGGAGACCCTTTACTGAAAAGATCATGTCCATTTTGAATTTCTTGTACCTGATAGATCTGTTGAAGATGTTCAGGTTCAGAATTAATCTGAATTTGCCTGAAGGCTTCTTTACAAGAAATATGTGCGAATAGCACCCCTGTTCTACTTCTTTGGGAGGAACATTTATGATCACCCTCTGTTGAAACAATTCCTGTAGGATTGATGTCATTGCTACAGATTTCTCTGGGTCTCGGGGAGCCTGGATTACGTAAAAACGAACAGGTGGGGGTTGAGAAAGTTCCAGTCTGTAACCCTCTATTATTGTTTTGAGGATAAACGGACTGTCTGTTACCATCTTCCACTTTGAAAAGAAGGTTTGTAACCTTGCTCCCACAGTCGGAGGACAGTCACTGTTTTTTTGTATTTGGGGTAGGGGTGCGAAATAGTACTCCTGACTCCCTCTCTGAGACCTCCATGGTTTTTTATAACATGTCTCTTTTGTGTCCGGGGTTTTCCGAAAAGCACGAAATTTTTTATTGCCTTGAGGGAGCACGAAAATTTTTATTGCCTTGAGGGATCACCTTTTTCTTTATAGGGAAGGCCTTTTTCTTGTCAGCCGGTCTTTCAAGAATGGCTTCAAGACCCGGGCCAAAAACCAAATCTCCCTCAAAGGGTAGACCGCATAGCTTGGTCTTTGAGGCTGTATCCCCAGTCCATGTCTTAACCCATAAAGCTCTACGAGTTGAGTTTATCAACGCTGAGGATCTGGCTGACATTTTAACTGATTCAGCTGAAGCATCTGCTATGTATCCTACTGCTTTCAGTAGTACAGACAGTATATCTAACAGATGCTTACGGGGAGTTCCTGCCTCAATATGGGCTTCCAGCTGTTCCAGCCAGTGCTTCAAGTTCCTAGCTACCACGGTTGAGTTCATGGCTGGTTTCAAATTTGCTAGGGTTAAATCCCATGCTTTCCTTAATAGGGAGTCTGCCCTTTTGTCCATGGTATCCTTTAGGATACCCATATCCTCAAACGCAAGGTCAGTGTTCCTTGACACTTGAGAAAAAGCTGCGTCAAGCCTTGTTTTTTTGATCTTGGGAGCTATCCTTTTCAAAGGGAAACCTGCGTTTGAGGCATCTAGAAAAGAAAGGGGCCCTCTCTGGGTCCTTCCATTCCTTTTTTATAGTGTCCAATAGAAACGTATGCACTGGAAATACCCTGTGCTACCTCACCCATGCCTTGAAACATTTTATCATGTAATGACAATAGGGTTTTATCCTCTGTGATGTTTAGAGTTGTGTGGATAGTCTTCAAAAGGTCATCCACCTCCTCTAGGGATAATTTGTAGCGAGAAGAAGATGATTCTTTCTCTTCATCCGCTTCTTCCTCAGAGTCTGTAACAACGCTACGTTCTTCATCTTCTGAGTCACTGGTCCCTCTGGATGCAGAAACAGATGAATGAGAACGAGGTACTATGCTGCTACCTGCAGCTGGGCGTTTATCAAGATAAGACCTGAATGTCTCAAATGTATCCGCCAATTTTTTTCTGAAGGAGTTTAATAATTCTCCTTGCTGAGACGCAGGTGTAGTAGGAGTGGTTTCCTCCTTAACTAAGTCTGCAATGCAGGCCCTGCATAATACTTCTGTCCAGGACTCTTAATACATTTTTACATGATGGACATTTCCTTTTAGCAGGAGGGGAGGAATGTTTGGTCTTTTCTTTAACTTTCTGAAATACACCAAAATAACCATTTGCTTTTAACATTTCTTTAATTATAGAAACACAAAACCCCTCTTTTTGATACCAGCCAGTGAATCCCCCCCACAGATTCACTTTACAATAAATGAACACACATACTTCCTGATATCAACATACAGGAAGAGTGTTGCAGGCTCCTAAATTCTCCAGAATTTAAAAGAGGGGAAATAACAAATGCCCATACAGTAAGATACAGAGACCATTGTCCCAGCTTACCTGGGCCTGGCTGACTTGCGTAGTTCCTGCTCCTGCCACCGCCGTTTGTTCCTCCTCCATGCTGCCAGGATTCACAATGGCAATTGGTGCTCTTATTTCAACTTTCCCAGTCCGCTCGCCGCTGCGAGGGCCGGAAATGATGTCAGCCCGAAGAGGCCGTCCCCTCCTCCTGCGTTCCAGTGGCCATAACCGCAAGCCGCTAGAAGTCCCGCCCCCGGCCGTAAGGACGCACTCGCCCTCGGAACTCGGAAGGCTGAGACTTTGGGGAAGAAGGAGACGCCGTTTCTCCTTAGCCTAGACGCCGGTCTAAAGGAGCGGGGACCTCCAGCAGCCTGACCCTCGCTGGGTATGAAGAGGAGAGGACACTGGAGCATCCACCTCATGTAAGGGAGGAAGCTGGGCTGGCCTACAGAAAAAATAAAACAACCGGTATGCCCCATACTCTCCCCACCGGGAGAAAGCATAGCACACCCCTGACTCCCTGCAGCGCTTCCACCATGGCGGAGGAAACACTACAACTGAGGCCATGGTGGAAGCGTCCGGTCTTTAAAGAAAACTGACTGCAGTGTTTCCTGGGAAAAGTGGGTGGAGCTGCGCTCTCTCCAGGTGCTGTCCTGAAAGATGGAGGGAGAAAAAGTGCGTGTTATACGCCGATAAATACGGTATTCATATCATATAGGAGCTGGCTAAAAGTTCACACAGACTATCCAAGAAACATCCACTTGCTAATCTAGTTTATAACTGGAGGACAAAAAGGATTTGTACGTCCCCTGACCTGGAGAATATGGCACGTCCATCTTAAAAGGAACAGTTCACACTGCGTCACAGACAAGGCCTTTGGGCTCCTTCTCACATCTAACATATTAAAACATTTCTAGGCCACAGAAGGCATAAAATCCTTGCAGGATTTACAAGATATGACTTTCCCACCACTCCCCCTTTCACAGACAAAACAATTTAAACACTTTCTTGGAAAGTTCTTAAGTGGCCCACCCCCATTGCTACAGTCCTCCTGCTTTGAACAAATTTGTCTTGCAGGCACTTACCTTGCACATGGCCTATCCAAGGCATATTACATCCTTAAAAACCCTCCTAATCTCCTGGTATCCCTGTATCTTCTGAAATGAGAGAAAGACCTTACAACTGCAATGAGAATATAGGGCAAACGATCGTCTGATTTTCCTTGCTGTTTCAAAGCAAGTTGAACCGGAGGATGAAATAATGTACGAAAATTCTCATACGACAAAGGCTTTTTTTGTTTGTTGTTTATGGTTTCTGATGATTATGTGCAGTCTTTCGTATCTAATTTTTCTTCAGATACGACATGCCTCGTACAGAATTTTTTCTTCCAATTTTCTCAGTGTGTACCCAGTGTTAGACAAATATCTCACCTGCTTAGGGAGCACATATTCTCTTCTTTGCTCATAAGACCTCGTTTTCCAGTGCTATCCAGAAAACAGTATATAAGATCACCACAAGAGGGCATCATGTGCCTTTGAGGCTTTAAAAAATGTTCCTCCCATGCTTCCCTATTTGTTGGAGATGTGGTCACCATGAAGGGACAATGCCCCATGTTTTCAGGAGCTGTCCACAGCTTTAAGGCTTCTGTAACTCAGTTCAAAGAATTGTTTTAACTTACTTATTTACACTTAGGAGATAACCCAGCAGCATTTCTCCTCCATCTCTTCATCTCATGAATGTGGTCCAGTACACTTGAAAAATAAGCTGACCCACGTCCGGTTAAGTAATGGTTTACAAAGATTACCCTCTCGCCAACTACAGAACCCATGTGCAGGGTCAAGAAGGGTGGGCCTACAATCACACATATGTTGAGGTTTCTATGCTGAGAGTACTCTCAGTGCCGTGACCGATAGCACACCTTTATTTAAATTAGTCATTTCCTGACAGACTCCATGGCAGCCTACGTGTGGGTTTACCCCGCCTCCTCTCCAATGCTATAGGACCCCATTCCCATAAATGAGTACTCACCACTAGCTACTGCGTTCCTTTTTTGTCCTCCTCCAATGGACCTACACAAGTTGTTCGCGTCCGGTCGGACGGATCCAGGATCATGGCATACCTTTTGCGGTGCAGCTCAGGGCCCAGCCACGGGCGGGCGAGTAGCAGGTAGAGGCTGATATTTACCCTTTTGGTGGAAGGATGGTCGCCTCTGTATGTCGGACGTCCAGGGACATCAGCGGCTGGCAAGGTCGGAAGCTTATAAAAATGTATATCCATGGCAGGTTTTTTTGTGTGTTTGTCTGTTTCTCCCTTGGTTTCCTGGCTTGGCTATGACCATTGTAGTCTCTGTGGAGACCGTTTTTCCCCCTCATGGCGGCTGGAACGCTTGTGCGTTCCATCTCGCCCCAGCTCTTCCGGGTTCGGCCGTCCGCAATGCTCGCGCATGCGCGGTAGCCTCCTCGGGTCCGAGGCTTGGCTGGCGCGTGCGCAGAACGGCGGAACGCTCGGCTATCCGCACATGCGCAGTACGGTCACCGTCTGACGGCGCAGGCGCGGGGTCAGATGGTGACGTCATGGGCGGGGGATTTAAATTCAGCTCATAGACTCCTTCACAATGGGAATGTCTCTCAGTGATTAGGAGCAGAGCGGTTTCTCTTCCCCATCTCCAGCCCTAGTCTGCTTTAGGTGAGTGCCTATTATACTTTGTATTTAAAAAAAAAAAAAAAAAAAAAGAAAAGTTATGTTTGTCATCCAGTCATAATAGGCTGAGGGTATTGTGGGGCAGATTGTCCCCTTTTTTACTGGTATCTTGGCCCGTTCAGGCCGCCTTCTTTTTCTGCAGACTAATACGTACTGTGTCGCGCTTCATATGGAAGTCTCGGACAATTCACCGCCTTTAAGTGGCCAGCCCTCACGCACAAGGTATGTGCTTATGAGGGGAGGGGTTGAGAGTCAGTCGCACTGTGAATTGCGTTATCTGATGTTGGTCTCGCCTTTTCCCCCTCCCTACTGTGTTTTTTTCTCCCAGCCCTTGCAGATCGGACCCTCAAATTGTGGTCCAGAATAACAGAGACCTTGCCAGGCCACAACACCGGTCACCTTCAAGATCCAGGCATGACTCTAAGTCTGGAAACCACCAGAGGAGACGCTCTCATTCCTCCTCGAGACACCGCTCCCAACGCCACGACAGCCACTCTGACCGCAGAGCCTGCTGGGGATGTGGAACACGAGTTCCGGAGGGCAAGTCACTGTGTGACCGTTGTTATGCCCGGGCGACTAGGGAGAAAGAATCAGAGAACCAGCGTCTGGAAACTCTCGTTAAACGAGTGGTACAGCAATCCTTGAGGGAGCTGGATCCTCCCCACACATTGAGCCAGTCTACTACATTATCTGGCCCCCCGGCTGACGAATCCCGTGAAGATCCGGGCACTTCACAGCCGTACGTGGCCTCCCTTGACTCCTCGGATGATGATCCTCAGGAAGCAGAGGAAATAGGAGGCTTTGATTTTAGTATGGTGTCACCTTTAATTAAGGCAATCAAGGAAGCTCTTAAATGGGAAGACCCATCTACTCCCCCGGCCAAGCAGAAGAAATTCTTCAAACATTTGGGGAAAGAACGCGCAAGTTTCCCGCTCCTTTCTGAGCTGAAAGAGATCATTGATGAGGAATGGAGTAAGACGGACAGGAAGTCCTCTATGACTAATAAAACCTCCAGATTATATCCCTTCAAGTCAGAAGAGGTGAAGTATCTGGAGAATGCTCCCCTTGTGGACGCAGCTCTGATGCGCCTGGCTAAGCATATTACACTTCCCTTGGAAGATGCAGTGTCCTTCAAGGATGGTCTTGAAAGAAGGATCGACCAAGACCTGAAGAGGATTTACGGGTTGGCCGGAACGGCCTGCAAACCTGCTTTTGCTCTGGCAGCCATGTCAAAAGCCATGGAGGCTTGGACGGAGAAGGTGGATTCCTTCCTTAAAGGGGTTTCAGAAGAGCTAGCGGGAAGTTCAGCAGCTGCAGAATTGAAGCTAGCGGCGGTGTTCTTGGGGGAGGCGTCCATTGACTTGATTCGCCTATTGGCGCGAATTATGCTGTCATCGGTCACGGCTAAACGGGCCTTGTGGTTACGCCCTTGGCTTGCTGACCCCGTTTCCAAGCAGGCTTGGTGCAAAATCCCCTTCGAGGGATCCTCGCTGTTTGGCAATAAGCTAGATGATGCCATAACGCGAGCCACGGGTGGCAAGTCGGGATTTCTCCCACAGGACAAGCGCCTTCTGGGTTGGAAGAAGCCGCAGTTCAGAAGACGCTCTCCGGAGCGTTCTAGGGAAGCTCGCTCTTATAAGCCCGGTAGGGACTTCAGAAGGAATTGGAGCAGGGGCCAGACATCTTTTCGCAAATCCACTAAAGGCCAGGCACCCAGCGGCCATGAACAAGCGAGGTCTTTTTGAGATTGCGCCCGCCCAGGCGGGTCGGGTGGGGGCGCGGCTGCGCCTCTTCCGGCACGTCTGGGTGGCCTCGATCTCGGACTTTTGGGTAATAAAGACGGTCTCGACAGGTCACAGGTGGACCTTCTCCAGTGCACCGCCCCCCAGATTTGTCCCCACTCTTCTGCCCCGGGCGGAAGATCAAAAGCAAGCGCTATTGTCCTATGTGGATCTCCTGAAGTCTCAAGGGGCAGTGGCGTGCGTCCCGAGGGACGAGTGGTTTCAGGGAATTTACTCCCCTCTTTTCCTGGTTCAAAAGAAGAGTGGCTCTTGGCGCCCGGTCATAGACCTGACATACCTCAACGAGTTCATAAAACCAGGGAAATTCAAGATGGAAACGCTGTCGACTATTCAGCAAGCTATTCAGCCAGGCGACTGGATGATTTCCATCGACCTAAAGGACGCTTATTTTCACGTCCCGATAGAGGAAAAGTTTCACAAATACCTCCGCTTCCAGGTAGGGCAAGATCATCTCCAGTTTATCTGCCTCCCCTTCGGGTTGACAACGTCCCCCCGGGTCTTCTCAAAAATCCTTCTGGCCACGGTAGCTCACATAAGACTGAAAGGGGTACGTCTTTACCACTACCTCGACGACCTCCTGGTGCTGTCGCAAAGCAGGGAACAGCTGCTAGCCCATCGACAACAGGTGATCTCCACCCTTTCCAGTTTTGGGTGGCTCCTGAACTTGGCAAAAAGTCATCTAAAACCAACACAGCGCCTAATATACCTAGGAGCTCAGTTCGACACTGTAAGAGGCACCATTTCCCTTCCACTACAGAAAATTCCGGTAGTACGAGACAGGATTTCTCGGGCAGTACATGCCTCACACCTAAGAGCCTCTCAGTGTCTGGAAATTATCGGTACAATGGTGTCTACGACGCCCATGGTCAAGTGGGCCTTGTGGAGGTTACGTCCCTTCCAGTCGGGGTTTCTGCAGCAATGGAAAACAGGGGACAAGAGTCAAGTCATCCGGGTGACCTCGTCAATGAGGAACAGCCTCTTTTGGTGGCTTCAACGCAAGAATCTCCTGGCATGTCATTCCATCGTTCCCATCTCCTGGGTCACGGTGACGACCGACGCCAGCGGGACGGGTTGGGGGGCCCTCTGCGGCTCGAATCTCGCCCAAGGCAAATGAGACTCCTGCCGTGCAGTCCCAGGTTCGAACGTTCTAGAACTCAGGGCAGCCTGGTGTGCTCTACAGGCCTTCTCTCATCTTCTGAAAGGGAAGTCAATACTATTAAGAATGGACAACACAACGGCCGTCGCCTACGTGAAGAGGCAAGGGGGTACCCGGAGTCCCACTCTTTTTCGAGAAGTCGAACCCATTCTTTCATGGGCGCAGAAGAATCTTTGCAATATCTCGGCAGTGTTTATCCCAGGAGTCCAGAATGCTCAAGCAGACTTCCTTTCACGCACCAAACTGGACAACGAGTGGTCTCTTCACATGGAGACGTTCAGATGGGTCTCCTCGCTGGGGATCATCCCCGAGGTAGATCTGTTCGCCTCACGCCACAACTTCAAGCTGGAGAAATTTTACACCAGAGGCCGTTGCAGTCAGGCTCTCGGGTCAGACGCACTGACGGACCTCTGGAGGTTCAGCAAGGCATACGCCTTCCCGCCACTCCCAGTCATCCTGAGATTCCTGCGGAGACTCCATTCAGAGACGGCAGAAGTGTTGATGATAGCTCCATACTGGCCGAACAGACCCTGGTTCCCTCTCCTTGTCCAACTCAGTTTCAGGGACCCGGTGCCTCTCCCTCTCAGGCCGGACCTTCTTTCCCAGGGGTCAGTCCTACACCCGTGCCCAGCAGTGCTGAGACTGATGGTCTGGTTCTTGAGAGGGAGAGGCTAATCTCGCTTGGTTGTGCTCCTACGGTAGTATCAACTCTCATGAGTTCAAGAAGATCCAGCACAAATAAAGTTTACAGCAGAATCTGGTCTAGATTTGTGGATTTTTGCTCCTCCAGCGGCAGGTCTTTTAGACACCCGGGGGTGCAAGATATACTCAGTTTCCTACAAACAGGCTTAGATCTTCCATTATCCATCAGCTCGCTTAGGGTTCAGGTCTCTGCACTATCGGCCTTCTCTGGGTCCTCCTGGGCAACTAATCCACTAATTCGACAATTTTTTCGTGGCGCTTCAAGGCTCAAGCCTCAAAGGAGATCCAGGTTCCCCAAATGGGACCTGCCACTTGTCTTAGACTCAATCTCCGGACTCAGTACTTCGGGGCCTTCCCCGCTCTCTATCAAGGACTTCTCAGCTAAAGTAGTCTTTCTAGTAGCTATTACATCTGCAAAAAGAGTTTCTGAGATTGGCTCTCTGGGTTGTGAAGAACCCTTCTTAACATTCTTCCCGGATCGGGTGGTACTTATCCCAATGCTGGGTTCTAACCCAAAAGAGTCCTCTGTGTTCCATGTTAACCAAGAAATAGTCTTGCCCACGTTTAGGTCTCTGTAGTCCTCTGAAATTCATCCTCTGGATGTAGGAGAAGCAATTAAAAATTATCTAACGATGACTTCTCCCTTCAGGCGTTCTGACCATCTATTTATCCTTCACTCGGGAAGTAACAAAGGAAAGAAAGCCTCAGTCAGGACACTCGCTACTTGGATCGTTCAAACTATTCAACAAGCGTACAGGGCGAAGGGCTTGGCTCCTCCACAGGCGGTGACAGCTCACTCCACCAGAGGAATGGCAGCTTCATGGGCGGCAGCTCGACATGTGGCCCCAGACACAATTTGCAAAGCAGCTTCGTGGGCCTCTATTAACACTTTCATGTCTCATTACTGTATTGAGCCTGCTTCGTTATCCTCTGTAGACTTTGGTTTGAGAATCCTATCGGTTGATAGGTCAAATTAAAATTTTTTGTTTGATTCAGCATACCCACCCGTGTGGTTGGCTAGTTATTTCCCACACGTAGGCTGCCATGGA
Source organism: Lithobates septentrionalis (assembly GCA_037952835.1). Lineage (NCBI taxonomy): Eukaryota > Metazoa > Chordata > Amphibia > Anura > Ranidae > Lithobates > Lithobates septentrionalis. Next base: position 2,549,413 of record JBBDGP010001163.1, on the reverse strand, counting down.
GTCTGTCAGGAAAAAGGAAAATTTATTGTCAAATACTTACCGTAATTTTCCTTTCCTGATGGACTCCATGGCAGACGGAGTTCCCACCCATTGGTCAAAGAGTAGGCTAGTTACGGAACGCAGTAGCTAGTGGTGAGTACTCATTTATGGGAATGGGGTCCTATAGCATTGGAGAGGAGGCAGGGTAAACCCACACGTAGGCTGCCATGGAGTCCATCAGGAAAGGAAAATTACGGTAAGTATTTGACAATAAATTTTCCTTTTTTTCACCAGATGACTTAGTTGTGAGGTACCATTTATCTAGCTATTCTGGGTCATAAAGTAAGGTCGGCTTTAACCACTTCCATACCGGGCCTATTCTGGCACTTCTCTTCTACATGTAAAAATTATCATTTTTTGCTAGAAAATTACTCAGAACCCCCAAACATTATATATGTTTTTTTAGCAGACACCCTAGGGCAGTGATGGCGAACCCTGGCACCCCAGATGTTTTGGAACTACATTTCCCATGAGGCTCAACTACACTACAGTGTAGTTGAGCCTCATGGGAAATGTAGTTCCAAAACATCTGGAGTGCCAAGGTTCGCCATCACTGCCCTAGGGAATAAAATGGCGGTCATTGCAACTTTTTCTCTGGCACGGTATTTGCGCAATAATTTTTCAAACGCCCTTTTTTTGAAAAAAAAAAAAAAAAGAACAGTTTCATGAACTAATACATAACAAAACAGTAAAGTTAGCCCAATTTTTTGTATAATGTGAAAGAGTAAATAGATACCCAACGTGTCACGCTTTAAAATTGTGCACACTCATGGAATGGCGCCAAAACTTCGGTACTTAAAAAATCTCCATAGGCAACACTTTGAAAATTTTTACAGGTTACCAGTTTGGAGTTACAGAAGGGGTCTAGTGCTAGAATTATTGCACACGCTCTAACGAACGTGGTGATACCTCACATGTGTGGTTTGAACGGCGTTAACATATGTCGGCGGGGCTTACATGAGCGTTCGCTCCTGAACGCAAGCTACCGGGGACAGGGGCATTTTAATTTTTTTTTTTAATTTTAATGAATTTTTTTTATTTTTACATTTTTTTTTGATCACTTTTATTCCTATTACAAGGAATGTAAACATCCCTTGTAATAGGAATCTATTGTGACAGGTCCTTTTTATGGAGAGATGCGGGGTCAATAAGACCCCACATCTCTCCTCCAGGCTGGAAAGCATGAGATCGGAAAAAAGAAAAAAAAATCACTGATCTCATGCTGACAGCCACCAGCTTTGTTCCGGGAACCCGGGCGTGACGTCATAACGTCGCGCCTGGGCCTCCGACGGTCATAGAGATGACTGGTGACCATCTGGTCACCGGAAATCTCTATGGTCATCATCCGGCGGCAGCCGATGCTTTCTCCCTGGGCCCCCCGATGGCACAGGAGAGTCTGGAGAAGCACTGGATGGCGGAGGGGGGGGGAGGGAGAGCCCTACCATTGCCTATAAGAACGATCAAGAGGCGGAACTGCCGCTATGATCATTCTTATCGTGCACAGAATCGCCGGCTGGAGAGAATGATATCTGGATGATGCCTGTAGCTGCAGGCATCATTCAGATATCCCCTAACAAAGTAAAGGACATCATATGACGCCCTTAGTATTGAAGTGGTTAACAAAAGGTGAATTCCTCAACAGAAAGGATTTAAAAGAGATTTGAGGTGACAGGAATATGCAAACTGCCACTGCCGACCCAGCCTTCTGAAAAGGTTTTGTGGCCAATTCTTCTACTGATCCAATATCTTCAGTACTTTCCCAGAGATTGACAAAGGACAAGTATAAATAGCACACTACATACTTGTCTGGGTCAGTAGCTTCAAGAGTATTGAAGCCAGAGACAACAATGTTTAAAAGCAGGTCAGCAAAGGCAGAAAACAAAAGGTTGCTGTGTTAATGCTAGTATTGGACTGCAATATGTGTCATTTTGATTTTTATCTATAGGTATAGTTTCACTTTAATGCGCTAGAAGCCGCTGAAAATTTAAAGTACCAAGCTTGAGACATCTGTTCCATTCTGCAAGAAATGTAAAATACCATTTGGATGGTTTTTAACCACTTAAGGACCAGCCTCGTTTTGGATTTTAGGTGTTTACATGTTTAAAACAGGTTTTTTTGCTTTTGCAATACTTTTTTTTGCACTGTATTTGCGCAGCGGTCTTATAAGTGCACTTTTTTGGAAAAAATTCACTTTTTTGAATAAAAAAAAAATAAGACAACAGTAAAGTTAGCCAAATTTTTTTTCTATTGTGAAATACCCAACATGTCACGCTTCAAAATCGTGGAATGGCGTCAAACTTTTACCCTTAAAAATCTCCATAGGCGACGTTTAAAAAATTCTACAGGTTGCATGTTTTGTGTTACAGAGGAGATCTAGGGCTAGAATTATTGCTCTCGCACTACCGGTCGCAGCGACACCTCACATGTGTGGTTTGACCACCGTTTTCATATGCGGGCACTACTCATGTATGCGTTCACTTCTGCTCGCGAGCTCGTCGAGACAGGGCGCTTTAACATTTTTTTATTTTTTTTTCTTATTTATTTTACTTTATTTTTATTTATTTTTTCACGGTTTAAAAAAAAAAAAATTGGATCACTTTTATTCCTATAAGGAATGTAAACATCCCTTGTAATAGAAAAAAAGCATGACAGGTCCTCTTAAATATGAGATCTGGGGTCAAAAAGTCCACAGATCTCATATTTAGAATATAAATGCAAAAAAAACCCAAAAAACAAAAAGACAAAAAAAATTGTGCCTTTAAGACAAATGGGCGGAGCGGACGTAATGACGTCACTTCCGCCGTCCTATGGTATGGAGACGGGTGGGGGCCATCTTAGCCTCACTCGTCTCCATACTGAGGAAGTGAAAGGACCCGATCGCCTCCGCCGCTACCGACGGCTCCGGTAAGTGGCGGAGGGCGCTGGGGGCACCTCTCCCGCCACCGATAACTGTGATCTCGCGGTGAACCTGCTGCAGAGACCACCATTATCGTGTACAGAACCGCTGGCCCTAAAGATGGATACCTTGGTTGCGGCAGCAGCTGCTACCGTTACCGAGATATCCATCTTCAAAGTAATGACATATATATACAGTGGCCGGTCGGTAAATGGCTAGAATTTGATTAAAAAATAAATAAATAAAAAAAAAAACATGAGAATTTACATGGTTAAAAACAGATGCACCTCCCAAGTAGTCTACATTTCCAATGAGGCGAAACACCTCCCACTCCTAAGAACTTTGTGAATGTCCTCTTTAGGTTATCAAGAATGGTATAATAGAACAATGCTGTGGTAATTCTAATGATCCATCCAGGGCTGCCAAGGGGTATGAAACTGGAGAAATATCTGTAATACCCAGATGAAGAGTACAAGTATCCCACAGTAGTGATAAGGAAGAACATGGTGTAAAAGGAGGTTTAACCCCAAGAAGATCCATAAACTTGCTTAGTTGTCAGAGTTGGTTGTGGAAATTAGGCCACTTTTTTGATCTGATGAGAGGGACTTTAAGGCTCTGTTTCCACTAGTGCGATTTTTCATGCGACTTGGGACTGAAAAGTCGCATGACAAATTGTTTCCCATGATTTCCAATGAGTACCGTTCATATCTGTGCGACTTCAAGTCGCAGCGACTTCAAAGTAGTTCCTGCACTACTTTGGTCCCACTTTGATGCGACTTGAGGTCCATAGATACAGGCATTGCTTCAAATCGCGGTAAAAAGTCGCGGTAAAATCGCGGTAAAAAATCGCGGCAAAATCGCGCGACATTGAGGACGCAATAGTGGAAATATAGCCTTAGTGTTCTATAACGCAAAATGGTTTTAATTCATTCTCAGCCTGCTACCATGCCAAATAAAAAGATTGGTTATAAAAGTCTGCAATACAATATTTGGAGAACTCTTAAGTAGGGATGAGTGGAACAGCAGAACATGCGAACAGGCAAAAAATTTGTTTGAACACTGTTAAAGTCTATGGGACACGAACGTGAAAAATCAAGTGCTCATTTTAAAGGCTTATATGCAAGTTATTGCCAAAAAAAGTGTTTGGGGTACTGACCCAGGGTACATTTATCAATGCAAAAAAGTTTTGAAAACCTGATTTTTTTTTTGGGAGCAGTGATTTTAATAATGCTTAAAGTGAAACAATAAAAATTAAATATACCTGGGGGGTGTCCTTAGTATGCCTGTAAAGTAGCACATCTTTCCCATGTTTATAACAGTGCCACAGCAAAATGACATTTCTAAAGGAAAAAAATATCATTTAAAACTGCTCGCGGCTGTAATGTATTGTCAGATCCTGGCAATATAGATAAAAATACCCCAAAAAATTGGCGTGGATGTCCCCCCAAAAACCATACCAGACCTGAGGTATGGACATTAAGGGGAACCCCGCACCCAAATTTAAAAAAAAAATGGTGTAGGGGTCCCCCAGGCACTATATACTCTTAACAGCAGTATAGATACTATACAGCCTGCCCTATATACTCCGCAGAAACTTGGGCCTTAGGTGTTGGTGGTGCCACAACACTAACCCCTCACAAATACTTGTGTTGGGCGCTAGAACGGGCCCTGCTGTGAAACATGACTGCCAGTTTATTGTCCTTCTGTGGCACCCCCTGCCTCTCTAGGCTCACGTTATCCCCTTTTTCAACCTGGGAACCAACCTTCAAATCACTGCGCATCCTACAGCAGCATATAACCGACACTGTGGTCGAATAATTCTGGAGACTCCTCCGTGCATGATGGGGGGGCTACAGAAGGTGTGACTGGACAAGGAGCTGGTGGAATAGGCCACTTTGGCAGCTGCGTTGGAAGGCAAACTACTTTGAGCCTGGGTGACAGAGGATGAGGACAGGTTTGTTATCCACTCCACCAACTCTTCTGCATGTTGTGGCTCAATAACACAGCCAGCAGCAGCAAAAATGGACAAGTGTGCTCCACGGCCACCTGCACAGGATACACCATGTCCATGACCACCACTGTTGACTGTAGACACAGAGGCTGCTTGCCCCCTTTTAGTGGCCTGTGAGTGTCTGCCTCTCGGTAGCTTTCCGGATTTTTGTTTTGCAACACTACACTGTATTAGATACTGTGTACACGGGGGGGCGTGGCCTGAAGCAGCATGGAGTAGGACGTGCAGGTCCTGAGCTCTGTCCAATACTCCTGATATAACTCATCCTGTAACCCGCAATACTTACCACCCACTGGACAGACCTTCCTGGGGACATCCACTATCCCCTCCACTGACCCTACAGGCGACCGGACCAGCGGTGGCCCGAACGGAGCGGCGATCCTCCGCACAGCGGCCGCATTTAGGCAAGCCTGGGGCTTCGGCCTAGTCACCGAGGTCCGCGGCCATCTTGGTACACCCAGCCTGTGCAACATTTTCGCCCTGCTGCCTTCTGGATGCGCCCAGGCGACCTCCTTGGGGACCCTCAGCACACCCCACCCAACCCTCAAGGGCCCTCAGACGCAAGGCATCCTAGAAGGAGCGGCGGCCACAACCAGGCAAGTCCGAGGCTTCGGCCTACTCACGGAGGTCTGCGGCCATCTTGGTCCACCACAACACCCGGCCTATATTGTAAGCTCACCCTCCTGCCCACTGGATTCAATTGGGAAACCTTCTTGGGGACCTTTTTATACACCCCACCTATACAGATCTCCAGGCTTCCTGTAGCCCTAACGGAGCGGAAGTCGCATCTGGGAAGATCTTACTCCTGGAGATCCGGACATCTTAGAGGTATTTAGGCCAAGACCGGCGCTGTCTTCTGCAGGCGACCAGATCTACCTACACAGGATTGGAGACCCACTAAGTCAGCCAGCGGCCGAGATGTGAACAGAACTGAACCAGAGCACCTCTTAGGACGAATACTCCTTCACTGATCCTGGGTGTCTGAGACACGAATTCTTAACAGCACAACCACCACTATGCTCCCGGGAACTGGCAGATCAAAGAGATATGGTCAAATACGGGCGTGCGCCCATGGATTCCCCTGCAGGACGTCTCTCTCAATATGCTTGGGGATCCCAAGATGGCGCCGGCCATGAGGCAGAAGAACAAGACCCCAGTAATGTACAGCAGAGAGGCGATGATCGCCCCCCCCTCTCACCTAGGCAAGATAAACCCGCTACCACCTAGAGCTCAGGGATTGAGGAGGGGACTCTCCACGGACAGATTACCGCAGGAAGAGCTGAGGAACAAGATGCCTGCAGTTTAAGGAAGGGGAGCCCTCACTAAAACAGATAATGGAGGCAATATGTACCTGCCAGACTACATTGACTGAGCATATAGATGGATTAAGGGCAGAAATGTCGTTTTTGAAACATGACATGCAGACCATTAGGGAGAGAGCCACGGAAGCTGAGCAGAGGATTAGTGACCTGGAAGATGTATTCCGTCCTCTGGAGCTTAAGGTACAGAATATCCACTGTGAAGTGAATGCTCATACAGACAAGCTCGGAGATATGGAAGACCGCCAGAGGAGGAACAATATTCGCCTGATTGGCTTCCCTGAGAAAGCGGAGGGCAAACAGCCTGAAGACTTCCTTGAACTATGGCTTAAAGACACTATGGCAGACACTACCTTTTCACGTCTGTTTGCCATAGAGAGAGCTCATCGGGTTCCATCTAAACCACCTCCTCCTGGTTCTCACCCGCATCTGATGATAGCCCGTATACTACATTTCAGAGATCGTGAGAACATCCTACGTGCAGCCCGCACTATGGGAGACTTGCACTATAATGGGAACCATATTTCTATATACCCGGACTTCTCTGCGGCTACCCAAAAGCAAAGAGACAGTTTTGTTCATGTTAAGAAGCGGCTCAGGGATCTACAACTGGCGTATAGTATGTTATACCCAGCTAAGCTGAGAGTAGTTGACAGAGGTAAAGTTTCCTTCTTTAATTCTCCTACCGAAGCTTCACGTTGGTTGGACACTAGGGGGCGCCCTAGCTCTGTTGCCGATTGAGAGAATGACAATCTTTAACCCAAGCATCTACAGTAAGATCCACAAATCTACTCCTGTTAGTTAATCCTGACACTGAAAGATGTCTGATACTACAGTAATAATGTGACATGTCCTGAGAGGTTCTACCAGCTGAGTGAACGGTCAATTTTGCTAGATTTTTTTTTTCTTCCTTTTTATACTCTTTTTGAATTCCTTGCTGTTCTCTGAACTGCTTGCTGAACTTAACTCTGATTTTTTTTTTTTCTTCTTTCTTAATATTTCTGAGATGGGAGGGTTTTGAAGGAAAAAGGAGGGAAGATTTTGAAAAATAAAAAAAACACAAGAAAAAAAAATTATTTATCTCTTTTGTTGACAGACCCAGCTCCTGGTACTGTACCCCCGGTACTTACTGGGGATGCAGGAAAGGAGCCTTTGAAAGTTTGCAGGTTTACGATCTGTGACCCTTGAGGTTGCATGTGACCTATGACCCCCTGAGGTCGTTTATTGTTACAGTTATGGGGTACGGGCAGGGAAGGGAAGTTATGCTTTATTGGTTAGTGCTGTGTGCCGTTGTCTCTCTCTATTTTGACCCCTACAGATCGGAAGGGCTGGCCAAGGCTTGGACAGCCGACGCTCATCCAGGAATTGAGTTGTGGTTTGCTTGCTCTCTCAAATGGCGGGTAAGATAAATATATCATGGAATGTCCGTGGTATGAACTCAAAAGGTAAAGAGATCCCTTATTTTTGATTTTATACGGAGGTATAAACCCCATATTATCCTGCTGCAGGAAACACACCTCCAAGGTTCTAAAGTTCTGGCGTTAAAAAAGGCTAATGTTATGAGGGTCATACATGCTGAATACTCCACGTACTCTCGGGGGGTAGCTATCTTGGTTACTAAAAAAGCAGCAGCACATATTATACAAGTTAAATCAGACCCCAATGGTAGATATGCTATATTAGTATGTCAAAAGTTTAATGTGTGCTTAACTTTGGTGTGTGTATGTTGCACCGCCATTCTCCTTCCAAGTATTAGAAGGCATTTTAAAAGAAGCTGTGATGATAGCGCAGGGTCCACTGCTGTTATTAGGGGATTTCAATGTGGTGTCGGATGGGGATCTTGACAGGCATGGGTGTGCGGCTGGTTCCCGCCACACACTTGTGTCCTGGCTGGACAGTTACGCTCTTACTGACGTGTGGCGTCGCAATAATCCAGGGATCAGAGCATACTCATGCCATTCGGAGACTCATAAGACTTTGACTGGAATAGACATGCTATTATCTTTGATAGACGCCTCCCTATTATTTCTGGGGTCAGGTACCTCCCAAGGGCCCTGTTGGACCATTCTCCTATGGAAGTCACATTGAATTTAAATGTGCCCATTGGAAGAAGGCAGTGGTGTATGAAAACACAGTGGTTACAGGAGGATTACGTGACACTCGGCTGCAAAACAGCTATGAATCATTACTAGAGGGAGAATGGTGCTGAGACCTCGATACACAATCAGTGGGAGGCCTTTAAAGCCACCTTGAGGGGAGTGTTCACTAAAGAGACGAGAGATCTAACACATGCTTTAGACTCTGAAGTGAAACGTAAAATAAAATGTGTGTTAGAGATAGAGAGATCCATCTCTAACACACACATACATAATATATATATATATATTTATATTTATGCATTGTTTAGCATAGGCTAGTGTGTTAAGAAAATAAATACAGAAGTGTGTGTGTATTGTTTGAAAGGCACCCTGCCAATTGGCCAATTATGGTTCTCTCAGCAGAGCGCATTGTGATTAGCCAAAGCATGCAGGTCAGGTGCATGCTTTGGCCAATCATCATACAGCAATGCACTGTGATCTCGCAGTGCATTATGTGGCATTCCGCAGTGCTCAAATTTTCCTTGAACACCCCATATGATCGGTTAGTTTTAGAACAAACGAACACCCGAACTTACGTTTGACTCAAACTGTGGGCTCATTCCTACTCTGAAGTAATAATAATAAAAAAAAAAAAAAAAAAAAAAAGAAGTGGGGATTAATAGTCATTTAAACCATGTATATTCTTCACATCCAAGAAACTGGGGTGGAGTGTCCGACTCTTGAGGTCACCCAAGGCTCGGTTCACATTATGATGCACAATGGCTGTCATTTTTTTTGGCGCTACTTTCGTAGGGCAGACCACTGACATGAATGATAAACAGGCCAAAATGAACATGTAGTTTTTTTGAACACTGAGCTTTGCATTTTTACGCATGGAAAAAAACTTTTGTCTGCTTGCAGCAATGGGGGGGGGGGGCAATTAACAATAAATGGCACCACACGTGCGACATGCATTTTACAAATGCACACAAATCTGAAGGTGTTCACAAAATGCTACCTGAGAAGAGGGTAAGAGGTCTGTTGTGAGTTTTTTTTATACATTTTGAAATGGGGAGGAGGAAAGAGGGGAGGAGGAAAGGAGGAGGAAGCTGGTGGAAGCCACAAGGACATAAGGAGAAACATGGCCTGAACTTGTGCTATAGTACTGTACATATATGTAAGGAATAACCAAGAAGATGCCATTACAATTTGAAAGAATCAATTTAAAACATGACACTTGACAAAAGAATGACAGGTGGAGAAAATGTTTAATTCATTTTGGCACATTCTTGGACCAAAGAAAATGGAAGCACATTTTTAAAAAAAATGTGTTTAACTGCTTGACGTTCTGTTAGTAAGCCACAATGGGAATTTAACATAAAAAGGAGGAGGATACTTTTTGGCATAAAATAGATTAGACACAACTGCATATTTCCAAAATTCTGACAAGGTGGCAATATGCTCAGTTATAGGCATGAATGGACAACTGTATACATGTGGTTCAACTGCTCACATGCTACTTGAGCTGTTATGGACCTTCAAAAACCCAGCTGTTATGACAGCAGTTTCTTAAAATGTCCTACAAGACACCAAATGGTGAAAAGACCAGAGTCAAAGAGGCGTGCCAAGACTCCACAAAAAAGTTCCAATACGTTACACAAACATGTGAGAGCCATATAACAAGGCTTCCAAATCTAGCTGCACAAAATGTAGTCCATCCAGAAGTTTAAGATCAAACAGAACCAAACAAAATGTAGTAGTACAATTAAGAGCGCTAACATGCATACATATGGTCCCTTATACCATGGAGCATGTAACAGAGTAACATGCATGTTTTTACAAACGTCAATTGTTCTATTCAAGACGGTTTGCTATTTACAATATATAAACACTGAAAACTGATTTTTTTTTTTACAAATAGTAGGCTAATGCTGTAAACTCAGTTAACGCTGTACAGGTTGTACATGAGGTGATGTAAAGACATCTGTAGAAGCAGCTTTTTGCAGCAGTCTGTTTATCTCCTTGTGGTATTTTAAGGGTTAGCAGCATAACGATTTACTTTCGGCTGTCAAAGGCTCATTTTCAAGCTGTACAGTGCTGTCGTCATCCTCCTCTACGTGGAAGTTCTTGAAATTTTGAAGAATATTTTCAACCAAGCATCGAGCAGCGTCATCAATGTTAACATTGTCCTGCAATATAGTGGATTATAAATTTCAAAAGAAAATAAACACAAGTGGTCAAAAACAAACATTCAACACATTATTAGGTGGTCAATTAATGGTGTTAAAAACAGGGATTATATATCTATAAAAAGGCAAAACCCATTTTTTTCTAATTTTGGATGAAGCAGGGAAAGGTTAAAACTGTCTTAAGTTTATTTATTTATTTTTTTGCCATCTGTCTTATTGGTGAGATTTTCCTTCATGTCCTGTCATGGGAATAAATGTCCCTTAGAAAACCCTTCTATTCCTGTACTGATGGCATCTAAACATTTTGGACTTACTCTCACTTCCTGGCACCACCGGGGAACAGAACATTTCCAAAAAGGTGAAAAAAAAAGTGGGGATGGTTGCCTTTAGTTATATTTTAATGCTTTTACAAATACACCAACACCCTTTCCTCCAAAGGATATCCAAGTACATCCCCATACACCCCTTCTCCAGACTACAGAACTCACAATCAGTCTTTATCAGCATGACTTAGCTTACTACAAAGACCTTTTTTTCTATTTTTTTGGTTTATTTTTTTATTGCTATAAAAATGGAAAAAAAAAAAAAAAAAAAAAAAAAAAATCACACACATACACACACTCACTAACTACAACTAGTATGATTTTGCTTTTTTTGCAAATCAAAACCTTTAATTGAATTGCAATTATCCCAACAATGCAACTTTCATGTCATTCGACAAATCAAGTTTTCTTAATTTATTTTAGGCTCAACAACACAGAAAATCCTATCTAAAAATTGTATTTGTTAAATCATTCAGGAGGTCCAGTATCATGTATAATATATAAATTTAGTTTCCAAACCCCCAAGGTGTATAAAGTATATAAACCCCACAGTTAAAAAAAAAAAAAACAAACATCATGTCAATTTATTAACCACTTCAGCCCCGGAGCATTTGGCTGGCCAAAGACCAGAGCACTTTTTGCGATTCGGCACTGCGTTGTTAAACTGACAATTGCACGGTCTTGCGACGTGGCTCCCAAACAAAATTGGTGTCCTTTTTTCCCCACAAATAGAGCTTTCTTTTGGTGGTATTTGATCACCTCTGTGGTTTTTATTTTTTTGCGCTATAAACACAAAAAGAGCGACAATTTTGAAAAAAAAAAAAAAGCATTTTTTTTTACTTTTTGCTATAAAAAATATGAAAAAAACATTTTTCTTCCTCAGTTTAGGCCAATACATAGTTTTCTAGATTTTTTTTTTTCCAAAAATATCGCAAAAAAGCGTATATTGATTTGATTTGTTTGCGCAAAAGTTATAGCGTTTACAAAATAGGGGATAGATTTATGGCATTCTTAGTAATAATTTCTTTTTACTAGTAATGGCGGTGATCATTTTTATCGTGGTGGTGGAAAATGTAGTGCTAACTGTTATACACAAATATTGTGATAAATGTGCCAGAAAGAATAAATGATCAAAAAAACTCAAAAGCCCATATAAAGTAATTGTCCATCAACAAAAACATTGATAAACAGAAAAAACGTATAACATAAAATGGTGAAAAAAAAAAATGCCCCACTGTGTGAGCAAAATAATCAAACACCAGATAGTGTAAATCCAAGAGCGGTGGAAATGGGAATACAACTCTGTCCATGGAGACAACATCAAAGGGGAATCATCAACAACTGAATGACATGTAGATGCTCTTACCAGAACGGGTGGACTCAAATGTCAGCGACCTAAAGTCATCAAGGCAGTATGTCACACAGGTCCTTGGATTGGCGGTCGATTTGGAGGTCACCGTTTCCCCCTGGATTCCATCCTAGAGGTTCGAACCATGATGTTGTCTCCATGGAGGCAGTTGTATTCCCATTTCCACCGCTCTTGGATTTACACTATCTGGTGTTTGATTATTTTGCTCAAACAGTGGGACATTCACTTTTTTCACCATTTTATGTTTTACGTTTTTTCTGTTATCACCGTTTTTGTTGGACAATTACTTTATAATTTTATTTTGATTTTTTTTGATTATACTTTCTGGCACACTTATCACAATATTAGTGTATAACAGTAAGCCCTCATGCACACAGGCTGTTTAAAAAAACGTTATGAAAACGCCAGTATCTTTGCAGTGATTTTTTTTTAACTTTTTTCAGCGTTTTTGCAATAGCGTTCTTGAGCGTTTTTCCGCGTTAGCATTTTTGAGCGTTTTTTTTTTTTTTCAAATTTTTTTTTTCAATGGATCAAAAACGCTAAAAAACATTGGTGAATGACGTTTTTGAGCGTTTTTACAGCTGAAAAACGTCTTTCAGAACCCACTGGTCCTGGGTTTTTTTACAGCTTAAAAACGCCTATGCCACTTGCAGCTCAAAAACGCCTAGGTGGGCATGAAGCCATAGACTAACAGACAGGCCTTTTTAAGCTGCAAAAAAAGCTCAAAAAAGCATCTGTAAAAACGTCCGTGTGCATGAGGACTTAGCGCTACATTTCCCACCACCCCGTTATTCTTGTGTTTGTCACATTATATGTAGCTGCTCATTTTTCACTTTTTTGGGGTTAGCGCAGTGTTTGCCTTTACATTTTCATCATTTTTATCGTGACTGCGACATTATGGCGGATGTCTCTCTCTCCGTGAGACGTTCGTGGGTATCCCCGTGGTCATAGAGTCCGCGGGACCCGCAGTCGGACTCACGACGGGCACACGTGCGCTGGTTATCGAGGCCTCGCGAGATCACATACAATAACGTGATTTCGTGCAGCGGAGCCAACCTGCCGCAGTAAAACTGCGGCAGCTGGTCCGCAAGCGGTTAATTTAAATCTATAATTTACATCTTTTGACTGCTCAGGAATTTCTTTGTGATGCAAACATCCTTGTGGCATTAGAACTGGTGGAAAGAATTCCGTTCTATAAATAAACAATTTACGGCAGGACTTGCTGCACTTGTATACAAATTGCTACATTTCATTATTTGTCGGGTAGTTTAGTGTAGCACTTTGATTACAGATGAGAAGGGTGTTGGGAGAAGTAGAGTGGAAAAATGGTTACCTACCCTCTCCCTCTTAAATTTGTGCCCATTCGTTGAGGGGCTATAACCATAAGGGCTGCGGTCTTTTTTGAGATCCTCAGTTTGGTTTATTCCGGAAGGATGATCACATTTCAGACCACTTTACTAAAAGTTTTTTTTTGTTTGTCTTTTGTTGTGTGTGTTGTATTGTTGCAAATTTACTTCTTGGGTGCCAGTTGTTACGCAGATATGATTTTTATTTTATTATATTTACTAAATGCTGAATCCTAAAGTAATAACTTACAATGTCAGGGGTATATGTTCTCTCTCTAAATGCAATAGGATCTGGTGGGAATTACACATTTATAAACCCCAGTACTTATGCTTGAAGAGACATTTTATCCAGAGGTCTGTTCCCGGACTGCCAAATCATGTTATTGAAAGATGGTTTTTAAGTACTTCTATTAAATGAGACAAAAGTGGCAATAGCTATACATAAAATTATGTACTTTTATCCCGCTGGATCACCTTGCAGACCTAAATGGTAGATATGTGATGGTTAAAAGCACACTGCATGGGTCTTTCATTAGGTTTGCCAACATATATGCCCTAACTCAGGACATGCTGTCTTTATAGATGGTGTATTGCACAAGTTAAGTGAATTTTCCTCCAGATGTTGGTAGTAGGACGTGGTTTTAATGTGCGTTTGGATCCTTTATTAGATACTACATCTGGAAAGGCAACTTTGTTGAGGGCTGCAAGGAAACCGCTTTGTAAATCTTAACAATTGATATTGGTTGATGGCCCTAAATGCTAATAAAAAAAATAAAAAAAAATAAAAAAATAATGATACTTACTTTTTAACTGTACATCAATCATAACTATGAATAGATCTTTTAGTGATTGATCAGGGTTATTTAGATATTTAAAATCCTAACTGATGACTCTCTAATACCTAGGGTCTCAGATTATGCTCCAGTAGAGCTTATTCTAATTTCTTTGATAAAAGAAAAAACAAACAGTCTTGGACATGGCGTCTTACTGAATATCTTTTGGATGACCCAGCTGTCACTGAGAAAATTAATTCTGTTCCTAACCTTTACTTTATTGAACAATTATTACATCAAATTACCATATTGGATCATCATAAAACAGGGGGCAGCATCCAAGATAGGAAAAGCTTGATGGATTTCAGGCTGCAGCTGAAACAGATGCTTGATTCACAGGTTCAGCATAGGTTTAGATTGCTAGTCCTCTGGTTTTAGAAGCAGAAAAATAAATGCAGCCACTTGCTAGCCAGAGCCCTTAACCACTTTAGCCCCAGAAGATTTTACCCCCTTCCTGACCAGAGCACTTTTTGCGATTCAGCACTGCGTCGCTTTAACTGACAATTGGGCGGTTGTGTGACGTTACACCAAAATTGACATAGTTCCCCCCCCCGCAAATAGAGCTTTCTTTTGGTGGTATTTTTTCACCTCTGTTTTTTTATTTTTGCGCTATAAAAAACAAAAAAAAAAACCCCCAAAAAAAGCGTCAATTTTGAAAAAAAAAAAAAAAAGCTATATTTTTTGCTATAATAAATACCCCCCCCCCCCCCCCAAAAAAAAATACTACGGTTTTGTAGTGGATAGCACTTTCACCCAGCAGTAAGAAGGGTCGCTGGTTCGAATCCCAACCACGACACTAACTGCCTGGAGTTTGCATGTTCTCCCTGTGCCTGCGTGGGTTTCCTCTGGGTACTTCGGTTTCCTCCCACACTCCAAAGACATGCTGGTAGGTTAATTGGATCCTGTCTAAATTGTCCCTAGTATGTATGAATGTGAGTTAGGGACCTTAGATTGTAAGCTCCTTGAGGGTAGGGACTGATGTGAACATACAATGTATATGTAAAGCGCTGCGTAAATTGACGGCGCTATATAAGTTTACCTGAAATTAAAAAAAAAAAAAAAAATTTGGGACCATTGTCATTTATACAGCGGTCAGTGCTATTAAAATGCACCGATTACTGTGTAAATGACACTGGCAAGGAAGGAGTTAAACACTAGGAGGCAATTAAGGGGGTTAAGTGTGTCCTAGGCAGTGATTCTAACTGGGGGGGGGTTCACTACAACATGACATCGATCACTGCTTCTGATGACAGGGAGCCTTAGATCTCTGTCATATTGCTAGGCAGAACAGGAAAATGCCTTGTTTACATAGACCGGTGGACATAGCGAGTCCGCAGGACCCGTGGGCACGGTCACACTGTATACGCGGCGTGCAAGCCCACTGGTCCTGCAAATCAAAGGGGATGTACAGGTACGCCCATTTGCCCACCACTGCCATTGTGCCGACTTATATCGGCGTGCGGCGGTCGGCAAGTGGTTGAGCATAAAATTTGAGAGAGGCCCCCCCCCCCCCTTTTTTTTTTTTATATAAATTCTCAAAACTGGTGAGAAACGCTATAAGCCCATGCAAAATCTGTAAAAACTTTCTGGAGTTTTATTGTTCCATGTATAATCTAAAATTAGGGAAATCAGAAACAGGAAAAAATAAAAAGGCGTTGTTGGATAAACTGATATCGCAAATAAACTATCCCCAATTACTGGGTCAGGCTATAGAGGAATTTCTAAACAGGTTATTTCACCTAGTGAAATTTTGGGAACTCTTAATTACTCTATCAAGTAAGAGTTTTACCAAGGTGTATTTTCTAAAATATTTTGATGTCCTCTTACTTATATGACTTCATATTTTAATTCTTTGATAGGGAAGGGCAGAGATGGCAGCCCATGTGGTAGTCTTGTCCAAAGAAGAGATATATCCTATATGGTGTTAGAGTTGCAGGCCAATTTCTTTGCTAAATTGGGACATTAGGATACTTGCAAAGATTTTGGTGGATAGAAGTAAATCCTATTTAGCCACAATAATACAAAAAGACCAAGTAGGTTTTGTCCAAGGAAGAGGAAGGAAGAGGACCACATGTACATACACTATATTACCAAAAGTATAGGGACGCCTGCCTTTAAAAACACACATGAGCTAAGGTGCACTAACAAGTACCATAAAGACATGGTTGAGCGAGTTTGGGGTGGAAGAACTTGACTGGCCTGCACAAAGTTCTGGCCTACACCCGATAGAACCCCTTTGGGATGAATTACAGCGGAGACTGAGTCGGGCTTTCCCGTCCACATCAGTGCCTGACCTCACAAATGCGCTTCTGAAAGAGTGGTCAAACATTCCCATAGACATACTCCTAAATCTGGTGGACAGCCTTCCTAGAAAAGTTGAAGCTGTTATAGCTGAAAAGGGCCTGCCAACTCAATATTGAACTCTATAGACTAAGACAAAGATGCCATTAAAGTTCATATGTGTGTAAAGACAAGAGATGTTCAATCGGGTTCAAGTCTGGGCCACTCAAGGGCATTTACAGAGTTGTCTCCTTTGTGATTTTGGCTGTGTGCTTGGGGTCGTTGTCCTGTTGGAAGAAGAACCTTCGCCCCAGTCTCAGGTCTAGAGCGCTCTGGAGCAGGTTTTCTTCAAGAATTTCTCTGTACATTGCTGCATTCATCTTTCCCTCAACCCTGACTAGTCTTCCAGTTCCTGACGCTAAAAAACAGTCCCACAGCATGATGCTGCCACCACCATGCTTCACTGTAGGGATGATGTTGGTCAGGTGATGAGCGGTGCCTGGTTTCCTCCAGACATGACGGTTGCCATTCAGGCCAAAGAGTGCAATCTTTGTTTCATCAGACCAGAGAATTGTGTTTCTCATGGTCTGAGAGACCTTCAGGTGCCTTTTGGCAAACTCCAAGTGGGCAGTTGTGTGCCTTTTACTGAGAAGTGGCTTTCACCTGGCCACGCTACCATACAGGCCTGATTAGTGGAGTGTTACAGAGATGGTTGTTCTTTTGAAAGGTTCTCCTCTCTCCATAGAGAAATACTGGAGCTCTGACAGTGTGACTATCGGGTTCTTTGTCACCTCCCTGACTAAGGCCATTCTCCCCCGATCGCTCAGTTTGGCAGGGTGGCCCGCTCTATGAAGAGTCCTGGTGGTTCCAAACTTCTTGCATTTATGGATGGAGGCCACTGTGCTCATTGGGACCACTGCAGAAATATTTCTGTACCCTTCCCCAGATTTGTGCCTCGATACAATTTTGTCTCGGTCTACAGACAATTTCTTGGACTTAATGGCTTGGCTTATGTTCCAACATGCACTGTTAACTGTGGAACCTTAAATAGACAGGTGTGCCTTTCCAAATAATATCCAATCAACTGAATTTACCACATGTGGACTCCAATCAAGTTGTAGAAACATCTCAAGGATGATCAGTAGAAACAGGATGCACCTGAACTCAATTTTAAGTGTCATGGCAAAGGCTGTGAATACTTATGTACATGTGATTTTTTTTTTTTAATAAACTTGCAAAGATTTTCGAAAAAACTTCTTTCATGTTGTCATTATGGGGTATAGTTGGTAGAATTTTGAGGAAAATAATGGCGGGAAGCCAGTGATTATTGGTAGCAGCCACTAGCAATAACTAAGAAAATCCGTCAGGTCGGTTATACCCAAGTTTATCAACTTGGTACACTGAGCCTGCCCATTAATGGTTTGACTCTCGGCCGGTTCCTGCTGAATCAGTCAAGATTTGAACCGTGTATGGCCGGCCTTAGGTACATAACTGGCGGTAATAGCACCACAATCTTAACACCTTCATTCTTTAATTATTGAGTGTGCTTTTGTTGAATTTGTAAATCATTTTGGTTTTTTTTTGTAAGTGTAGGTTGGATAATTTATACTATTTATATGGAATTAGGATTGTATTTGTGATAGTCTATGTATGATTTTTGTATATAAAGAAATAAAAAAACAAACAAAAAAAAACAAAACGATGTAAAATCATGTAGCCATTGCATGTTTCCGATGAAACATTTTATGAACAGCCTACATCAATGAAAATTGAATTTGCCCCATTAAAGTAATCTGTAAGCTTAGGGGCCGACATTTGGATCCCAACTTCACTACATACATGCAGCCAGTGAAGTCTAATCTCAAGCCCTGCATATTTCTTCCCATTTAGTGTCTTACTTGGTGGCGAGTTTAGAATCATGATGAAAGCAATAGCAGCACCATTTTTTTTTTCCAACCCTCACAGGTTCCCAGGAAGTTTTATCAACTATGCTCAGATATAGCATAGCCTCCATTTTACAGCCTGGACATTCTAACAATGCTGCATTTTTATAACTACTAAAAATTAGTGTGCTGTAAGTAATTATGCTTTCGGGGCTCTGTCCCGTTGGAGCTAGGCTAGTGATTCTTGATTTTAATTTTCTTCTATTTTTGTATTCTTGACTGCTATTTTTCCTTGAGTAACTGATGTCGCTTTATGCTGACTGGCGTGCGAGTCATGCTCATGAAAGAGGAACAAGGCAACAGAGAAATGACACTCTGAGCTTTGGAGAGAGACAAGTACACAGTATAGAAGGATGTACTTTAACATATCTTAAATTTTTGGTTATTTTACTGCCGTGTTTTTTTTCTTCTTCTTGTAAACACCACAACTCAGATTTTGTACTTGCTAAAAATTCTATTAGCCTGAAAATTAATGCAGCCACCACATCGAAGCACTACGCTGCAATATATACATTTTCTGTTCTCCGGTTTAGATATGCTTTAGCAGCTTCATTGGGGATGAACACAGTAAACATAGGAATGGGGCCATTTATGATTACCCATGGGAGGCTTAGCAGTGGTCCCTACAATTAAGCTTGTGTGAAAGTATTGGGAGCCTGAAAACGTCCTCAGCTATTCACTGCCTTTTACAGGTGATCATTCATTCAGCGATTACCTGCAGATGATTGGCTCTGAACACAGACGGTCTAAGCCTCCCAAAAGGTAAAACCGCAAAAAGGCCTTGTTCACAAGTGTGGACGGGGATGAACACAGTGCCTTGAAAAAGTATTTTTTCACATTTTGTCATGTTACAACCAAAAACGTAAATGAATTTTTTGGGGATTTTATGTGTTAGCCCAACACAAAGTGGCACATAATTGTAAAGGAAGAAAAATTATAAATGGTTTTCAATTTTTATTACAAATAACTATGTGAACAGTGTGGCGTGCATTTGTATTCAGCACCGCTGAGTCAATACTTTGTAGAGCCACCTTTCGCTGCAATTAGAACTGCAAGTCTTTTTTGGGCATGTCTCTACCAGCTTTGCACATATAGGAGAGTGACATTTTTGCCCATTCTTCTTTGAAAAATAGCTTAAGCTCTGTCAAATTGGATGGAGAATGTCAGTGAGCAGCAATTTTCAAGTCCTGCCACAGATTCTCAATTGGATTTAGGTCTGGACCATTCTCTAAAACATTCCATTATTGTTTATGGTTGTTGGTCTCAACTGAACAGAGCGCCTTCTTCCACATGTTTGCCATGATTCCCCACATGGCTTCTCGCAAATTGCAAATGGGACTTCTTATAGCTTTCAATAATAGCCATCTTCTTGCCACTTTTTCCATAATGGCCAGATTTGTAGAATGCACGACTAATAGTTGTCCTGTGGACAGATTCTCCCACATGAGCTGTGGATCTCTGCAGCTCATTCAGAGTTACCATGGGCCTCTTGGTTGCTTCTCTGATTAATGCTCTCCTTGACCGGCCTGTCAGTTTAGGTGGACGGCCATGTCTTGGTAGATTGGCAGTCATGCCATACTCTTTCCATTTTTGAAAGATGGATTTAACAGTGCTCCGTGAGATGTTCGAAGCTTGGGATATTTTTTTTATGACCTAACCCTGCTTTAAACTTCTCCACAACTTTATCCCTGACCTGTCTGGTGTGTTCCATGGCCTTCATGATGCCGTTTGTTCACTAAGGTTCTCTAACAAACCTCCGAGGGCTCCACGGAACAGCTGTATTTATACTGAGATTAAATTACACACAGGTGGACTCTATTTACTAATTAGATGTCTTCTGAAGGCAATTGGTTCCACTAGATTTTAGTTAGATGTATCAGAGTAAAGGGGTCTGAATACAAATGCATGCCACAAACTTAAATTATTTTCAAAATCTTTTACAAATATCTGTTCATTTTGTTTCCACTTCACAATTATGTGCCACTTTGTGTTAGTCTATCACATAAAAACCCAATAAAATACACTTGTGTTTTTGATTGTAACATGACAAAATGTGAAAAATTTCAAGGGGTATGAATACTTTTTCATGGCACTGTAGGCTGAATAGCTTCTTGAAGAAAATACTGCTGCCAGCTGTATTGCTGGCCACAGGTATGAAATCACCTAGTCACCTAGTCATTTGATCTCTGCTGATGGAAAAAATACGCCATCTGATACTACTCTTATAGGGGTCCACTTAAAAAAAGTGAGGAGAGTGCTGGATCCCTGGTCTGGTTGTCGAAAGTCATTTTTTTGACAAAAAGTAACTAAAAGAACCTCTTTACCTTGCATGAATTATCTGATGTGTTTCACCTATTCAGAATGCTTGCTTTAATTATATTATAGCATTCTTTTGAATAATCCACCCACCAGGCTGCAAAAGGTTGAGCATTCAATACAATTATATTCTGTAAATCTTCCAGTAGCAGAAATGTTCAGTCTTTATTCGTACACAAATATTTATGCAATGTCTCAGTCAATATTTACATTCCCCGAAACTGTAAACACCATTCCCGTGGGTCTACTTTTTCTGGCCAATTTCTGTAATGCGTTGTGGTTGTCAGCAACCTGCCAATATTCAAAATTCAAGTAATAGACATTTTCACAATACAAAAAAAAAAAAAAAAAATTAAAAAAAAAAAAAAAAAGGACAGAACGTGTTCATTTATTTGGATACATACTTTCAAAACACTACACATTATTTACTTTATAAGCTATATGACAGAGGACCAAACATTATGTGAAAAGCACTTTCAGGGGAGAAAAAAAAAGTTGGATAAAAAAAAATAAATTTATCTGTCACTGGGTTTACATTTCTGCTCCAGGGAGATAAAGCTAGATAACAGCATATGCACGCTTATCCCGGAGAGAGAAGTCTACGCTTTTAGTGGAGATATATATTTATATATACATTTTTATATATATAAATATAAATCTCCACTAATAGCGTAGACTTCTCTCTCCGGGATAAGCGTGCATATGCTGTTATCTAGCTTTATCTCCCTGGAGCAGAAATGTAAACCCAGTGTCAGATAAAAGGCCCCATTAACACAGTCCAGACTTTTGGTGGAGCTCCTCATGGATGTAACAGACATACCTAACGTTCACAGGTTTTGTATGACAGCAACAACTTTTTTTTACTTCTGTTTTAGGGTGACAATCACTCACTGCCATTTGTACAAAGCATTCCATTGGACCTCTCTAGTTTTTCTCCTTTGTGTATATGTTAAGTCACAAATTGCTTGTCACTAGCCTGAAAACTGTATTATACTCACTATGAGTTGTAGGTAGTGCTTTTTTTTATGGTTTATGAAACCTTTAAAGTTTTGGATAGAGTGGGGAAGGGTTATGCTGTCCATACACTATACGGAAAATCAGCCGAAATTTGGTCATTTTGACAGTTTGTTCATTTTTTCAGCCTGTTAATGGGCACATAATTGATAATCGTTGGGACGTTTTCAAGCCGAAAAAACAAAGGACAAGTTTGGAAATTTTCTGCCAAACGAACGATCAATTGAAAGGTTAATGAGTTTCCTGTCTGAACTGTTTGCACTAGGTATATGAAAAAAAACAAACAAAAAATGGATTCATTCATGTCCACTGAACGATTTATTGGTCATTACAGGATGGCACTATCGTCTGCTCTCACGGCCGAATGTTTGTTTTTCGAAAATGGGTTCGGACGATTTTCGTAAAGTGTATGGCCAGCATTAGTCTGTTAAGTTTATATTAACCACTTCAATACTGGGCACTTTCATCCCCTTCCTGCCCAGGTCAAATTTTCAGCTTTCAGTGCTGTCGCACTTTGAATGACAATTGCGTGGTCATGCACCATTGCATCCATATGAAATTCTTATTTTTTGAGACATATAGAGCTTTCTTTTGGTGGCATTTTAATAAAATTTTTTTTTGCAAATAAGTAATTTTTCTTCTGCACTGATGGGGCCACACTTATAATCAGGACACTGATGATCAGTACCCCAATTATCCATGTAAGTAAATAGGGAAACCTGAATATGCCGTCATGTGCCGCCAATAAAGATGACCGCTGCCCAGCACTCGAAAGTGGGGTGGAAAATGCTAGTGAGAGACTTTGGACTGTTAAAGTGGTTGTAAACCCTTACACACCACTTATACCTACAGGTAAGCCTATAATAAGGCTTACCTGTAGGTATTAGGAATATCTCCTAAACCTGCACGGTTTAGGGGATATTTACCATGTATGCTTGCGCCAACGTCATTGGTGCATGCGCACTGAAGAAAGGGCACGGTTGCACGCGCGGGAGTGACGTCACACAACTCCGGCCAGTCACAGAGCCAGAGTCCATGGCCCCGGAAGGAAGAGGGGTGAAGATGGACGTAGCCACCAGTGGGGAAAATCTGGGACATTACGGGCTTCGTTTACAGGTAAAAGGGGGAAGGGTTTGCTTCCTCTTTAACCACTTAACAACCAGCCCATAGCTGAATGACGGCTACACGGAGCGGTTTCTTAACCCTGGGAGGGCGTACAGTGACATCCTCCCAGAATTCCGCTCTCGCGCACCCCCTGGGGCGCGCACCAGAGAACATCCGTGACCTCTGTACCCGGCGCATCACGGATCACAGTAAACCATGTGATCACTGTCAAATGATGGAGCGATCACATGTAAACAAACCAGAGTCATGTCATGACACCTGTTCCTCCCTCCCCTCTCTGATCGGTACAGAGAGGGAAGGATCGGATGGCAGCAGCGCTGTGGGCTTGATGTGTAGTGCCCACAGCGCTGCTCTGTGACATGTGCAGTCACATTCAGCCATCCATCTATCCATGCTCAGCCAACCCTCCATGCTCTGCAATCCCCTGTGCAATGCAGAGTATTGCATTTTTGGTATGTACATGCTATGTGTTAGAAATATTGTATAAATGGACAACTTTGTGTTAAAAAAAATGCATTTTAACCACTTACCGCCGCCGTCATATGACGTCCTTGACTTTGTGCGTGATATCTGAATGATGCCTGCAGCTACAGGCATCATTCAGATATCAGCTTTTTCAGTTGGCGATTCCCTACACCACAAGAACGATCATAGCGGCTGTTCCGCTGCTTGATCGTTCTTACGGAAGACGAGAGGGGACGCCCCCCCCCCTCCCGCCACCCTCCGGTGCTTCTACCGACTCACTGCTACGATCGAAGCCAGGATCGTTTTTTTTTGTTTTTTTTTTATTATTATTTTAGGCTTCCCAGCCTAGAGGTGAGATGTGGGGTCTTATTGACCCCATATCTCACTGTAAAGAGGACCTGTCATGCCATATTCCTATTACAAGGGATGTTTAAATTCCTTGTAATAGGAATAAAAGTGATCAAAAAATACATTTTTTGGAAAAAAGTGCCAAACAAAAATAAAGTAAAATGAACAGCTAAAAAAAGAAATATAATTTTTAAAGCGCCTCTGTCCGCGTGCTCGCATGAAGAAGCAGACACAAGTCCCGCCCACATATGAAAACGGTGTTCAAACCAACCACACATGTGAGGTATCGCTGCGATCAGTAGAGCGAGAGCAATAATTTTGGCCCTAGACCCTCTCTAACTCAAACATGTAACCAGTACAAAATTTTAAAGCGTCGCCTATGGCGATTTTTAAGTAGCGTAGTTTGGCGCCATTCCACGAGTGTGTGCAATTTTAAAGGGTGATATGTTTGGTATCCATTTACTCAGCCAATATTTTTGCATAATGTGAAAGATTTTGCTAACGTTACTGTTTTTTTGTTTTTTTTAAGCATAAAACTTTTTTTTGACTGAGTAATTGTCATTCAAAATGTGAGAGCACCGAAAGCTGAAAATTGGTCTGGTTATTAAGGGGGTTTAAGTGCCCAGTGGTCAAGTGGTTAAAGGAAAGGTAGGTATAGGGATCTGAGTACCAAATTAGGTTTTTAAATTCAGTAGGGAAAAGTTAGAACAGATTTTTAACAGTCTTGGTATGCCCACTGATCAGGTTTCTTCTCACTTTCTGTACTGGCCCCTGGCAAAGGATGTAAATGAAATTGTTGCAAAATTTTACAGATTTTTCTGACACTACTCCCCAAAAAACTAGAAACATTTTTACAATAGCACCATTCCTGTACTAGACACTACCCCCCCCTACCCAATGACCAATATTATTGGAACAGGAAGTGATAGTAAATCTCCCCAGCAGGAACTGAAAAAAAACTGTAAACCTGACAGGTGTTCTAATCCTTTCCCATACTATTAAAAAAAATTCACTGCATTCTACAGATATATACAAAAAGTTGTTTACTGATGTGTGATATTACCTTTGCAGACGTTTCATACCATGCAACAAAGCCATTTTCTTTACAGAAGTGATCAAGCTGGGAATGGGTTGGCATACTGTTCTCCTTCCTTTGATCACACTTGTTGGCAAGAAGAATAGCAGGTATGGGTCCACCACTTGGAAGATAAACTTTGCTATCCAGGTCAGATTTCCACTTCGTAATGGCTTCAAAAGTGGATACTCTGGTAACATCAAACACCACAAAGGCACCCACAGCCTCTTTATAGTATACTCTGGTCATATTTCCAAACCGCTCTTGACCTAAAAGAAAATATATTTTTTTAATTCTGATTGAAAAAAAGAAAAAAAAAATCCAGGCAAATAGTTTGTGTATACACATAGAAAAGGTCTCATTTTTTTTACTGTGTAGGTCAAAACATTTGGGAGGGGTAAGCACAGAACAGGTTGCAGAAGTGAGGGTACTGGTAACTTTTTAATAGGCGGGGGACTCTTAAGAGAACCCAGATCCATAAAAACAGCTGATACTGGCAGCTCCATGTCCAAACTGCATTAATAAGAACCAAAATGAGGACTGAGCCTCATGTACCAATTCCTCTAATAATGAAAGCATACATGCCTCCTCACCCTCAGCTGGCAGAAGCAGATGCAGCCACAAAGAATCAGGATATGGACTACCCATGCATTCTATGCCAGCTTTCCCCATAAACTTAGACATAGTTACTGAGAACTCCTCCCTGCACAATACTGAGGGGGGAAGCTACACCCGAAGGATTGAGAGGAGTGTTTTGACTCTAGCATCAAGCAGACGGCAATGGTTCAGACTATAGGATTCAGGTCCCTTAGGAGGGTCACAGAAAGCCACCCTGGAACTTAGTGGATCGTCAAAACCTGCAGGACAGCTGCCCTTGCACCTATGATTTCCCCATACCAAAGATGCAAAAATATTTTATTACTACAGGTACCTCCACAGCGCCATCAATTTATACATACACATTCTAGGGCCAATTTTAGACAGGAGTCATTTTACCAACATGTCTTTGGAATGTGGGAGAATACCAGAGTACCCGAAGGAAACCCACGCAGGCACAGGGAGAACATGCAAACTCCAGGCAGGTAATGGAGTGGCTGGGATTCAAACCAACGACTCTAGTGCTGACAGGCAGAAGTGCTAACCACTTAGCCACTGCTCTGCCCATTGTTTGTATCCACAAACCACTGCTGGAGCTGAAAGGGATAATGCAGTCTGTGACCTCGCCACTGTAAGGCAGCAGAGAGCCTGTGGGTGAACGTTTTTGAGATCAAGGAGGTGGTGCCGCTGTATATTGTATGTTACTTAAGCAGGCCATACATGGTCAAATTTGGAACAAATTTTCTTTTCAAAATCAGAAAGTTCGTTTTTTTGTGATCTGATGATGCCACCATTGATTTTCGAAATTCGGCCGACCAAGCCTTCAGTTTCACCTCATGTTGCTACAGAAAAGAATTTGTGGGTGGGAATCTTCTTTTCTCTCCGTAAATTTCCTTTTCTTATTACATTTCTCGCACATTCTCCCATCATTGATTAGAAAATCGTTAGTTTTTCAAAAAATTTCCAACATGTCCGATTCCTCAAATTTGATTGCCGCACGAAAAATTGTCCGTTGTTGCAGACCACTAATGGAGCGAAATTCGTACGAAAATTCAGTCATACGATTTTCAAAAGAAAATTCTTTCGAAATTCGAACCGTGTATGGCCGGCATTAGTCTTGCAGAATGCTTTGATCTATAAACTAGAAGCAGCAGGTGATCTAGCCTAACAGGCATAGTGCTTTGTAACCATTTCTCATGGTTCAGGGATCTTGTGGACTCCAATGTCTCTACTTTGAAACTCTTTATATGGGTCCTACCACATCTCATGCTGTTATTTAAAACAGGCGATAGTTCGCAATTTAAGTTTGGCTCCCACACTTTAGCCCATCTTTCTGTTCCCCTTGGACACAAGGCTGGTGTGAAACAGCAAGATTGCCAGGGTGTCATATTTATGAATGTAAAATAGCACAGATCTTTGAATTAAAAATTAAGATAAAAGTCACACTGCGTTTTGAAGAGTCTATCTTTTATGATAAGAATAATCATCTTAGCTTATTCACTGAAGCTTTCCTGTAGTTACAAACCTTGCTTGTCCCATTTCACACATTCCCATTAGGTAGTGAGACAGCCTGCTGTACTTATGGGCAAACAGGATTGTGGGTGGGAGGAAAGGGGAAAGCTCTGACACTACCTGTAAGAGTTACATGTACAGTACAACATACATGGCACATAAGGACCCAAAACATAGGGGGGGGGGGGGAGCAAAAAATAAGTTCTGGGGGAATTCGGTTAGTAGCATTTATTCCATATTCCCCAATTTAAACTATCTTTTCAGTTCACATGGCCTTTTGTTTTGAAACTTTGTGGTGGATGCAGAGGCACTGGAGGCCAGGCACCTAGCTCGCTGCAGACCAAAAAAGCGTGCCGTTCTTTTTCTAACCTAAAATAATTACACTGTTGAAGATCCCAAAGAACAGCACTATTTGCAGAGAACTAAAAGTTTCTATAGTATGGAGACAGACAATGTTGCTTCCCTTTACTACAAATTGGCAATTTTGCTGCAGTGGTTTTCTGCTAAACAGATGGGTCATTTAAGATGAGTCATTTGCTATGAAAAGCCTTTAACAGGACAAGAGTAATTTTCTTCCTCAAAAAACCTAATTAAATGCATTAAAAAGGTTAGGGAAGAAGGTTCTTTTGACAATTAAGTGTTGGATTATAGAGAAAAGGCTCTAAAAAAATGGTTAATGGTTAAAAGTCTTAGGAAATACACACATGCTTGAGTCATGCTCCCCCATCTCCTAAACTTGAACACAAGTTAAAACTATTAGGGATATACCCCATTTACAGATTGATCATTTCATCACCCTCAGCATTCCTCAGCACCCTATAGAAACGCCAAACAATCGCTATTAATATATGCC
This sequence comes from Lithobates septentrionalis, assembly GCA_037952835.1. Taxonomy (NCBI): domain Eukaryota; kingdom Metazoa; phylum Chordata; class Amphibia; order Anura; family Ranidae; genus Lithobates; species Lithobates septentrionalis. The sequence continues at coordinate 2,521,482 of JBBDGP010001163.1, read as the reverse complement.
CCAAAAAACATAGGATATTTCCCTACAAAAAAAAAAAAACAAAAAAAACCCCACACTCAAACAAAAAGAGACAATCTGGGTAGAAGTAGGTTGTGTGCAAAAGGGAATTTCTTGTGCGTTTAGAAAAAGTATGCAAATTCCTTTTGCATACATGTCTTGCACCCACTTGGAAATCCCAGAGAGGATGGGAACACCCGAGGATTAGAAAGGGACCACTCTTTCCTCTGGGGGAAAAGGGTTTTCTCCACCCACTAACTCAGAAGGTTGTGCGGTTTCCCTTTTTTTTGGGTGACAGCAGCCTCAAAAGCTTTAAGTTATTTGTTTCCTTTCTGTTCCTTCCACTATGTTTTTTTTTTTTTTTTTTTTTAGTGAAACAGTTTTCTAAACTATAAAAAGGACTCCCCTGTCCTCCTTCCCTTTCTTTTTCAAGCTGACACTCCGAGCCACATTTGAGATCTCTAGCCAGCTCTTTTGGACCTCACCTTTTGGGCCTTGTTCGACCATTGGACCACAACCTATAATTTGGGTAGAAGCTAGTTAAGCTTCCACTAAGGTTTTTGGATTGTGAGAAGAAACCATATACATCCAAGCCAGTGGGCCATTCAAGAACAGTCATGGAGTTATTGTGAAGCCATTCCTCCATTATATTAACTGTGTGCTTAGGGTCATTATCTTGTTGGAAGGTAAACCTTCGGCCCAGTCTGAGGTCCTGAGCACTCTGGAGAAGGTTTTCGTCCAGGATAACCCTGTACTTGGCCGCATTAATCTTTCCCTCAATTGCAACCAGTTGTCCTGTCCCTGCAGCTGAAAAACACCCCCACAGCAAGATGCTGCCACCACCATGCTTCATTGTTGGGACTGTATTGGACAGGTGATGAGCAGTGCCTGATTTTCTCCACACATACAGCTTAGAATTGAGGTCAAAAAGTTCTCTTGGTCTCATCAGACCAGAGAATCTTATTTCTCATCATCTTGGAGTCCTTCAGGTGTTTTATAGCAAACTCCATACGGGCTTTCATGCGTCTTGCACTGAGGAGAGGCTTCCATTGGGCCACCCTGCCATAAAGCCCCGACCAGTGGAGGGCTGCAGTGATGGTTGACTTTCTACAACTTTCTCCCATCTCCTGACTGTATCTCTGGCGCTCAGCCACAGTGATCTTTGGGTTCTTTTTTACCTCTCTCACCAAGGCTCTTCTCCCCCGATAGTTCAGTTTGGCCAGACGGCCAGCTCTAGGAAGGGTTCTGGTCATCCCAAACATCTTCCATTGAAGGATTATGGAGGTGACTGTGCTCTTAGGAACCTTAAGTGCAGCAGAAATATTTTTGTATCCTTGGCCAGATCTGTGCCTTGCCACAATTCTGTCTCTGAGCTCTTCAGGCAGTTCCTTTGACCTCATGATTGTCATTTGCTCTGACATGCACTGTGGGCTGTAAGGTCTTATATAGACAGGTGTGTGGCTTTCCGTATCAAGTCTAATCAGTATAATCAAACACAACTGGACTTAAATGAAGGTGTAGAACCATCTCAAAGAAGATCAGAAGAAATGGACAGCACCCGAGTTCAATATATGAGTGCCACAGAAAAGGGTCTGAATACTTAGGACCATGTGATATTTCAGTTTTTCTTTTTTAATAAAATCAGCAAAAATGTCAACAATTCTGTGTTTTTCTGTCAATATGGGGTGCTGTGTGTAAATGGGGGGGGGGGGGGAATGAACTTAAATGATTTTAGCAAATGGCTGCAATATAAAAAAAAAAAAAAAATAAAAAAAAAAAAAAAGAGTGAAAAAATTAAAGGGGTCTGAATACTTTCCGCTCCCACTGTATATGCATATTCTTATCAGCAATAGGTTTAAATATGTTGCTATATATATTTATAAACAATATTCCACCCATAATCCCCCATGTAGGAAAATTATATGCATATTCTTATCAGAAATGGGTTAAATTAATAAATTAATTATAAACAATATTCCACCCATAATCCCCATGTAGAAAAATAATGTGTATTCTTATCAGAAATGGGTTAAATAGGTTGCTATGTATAAAACAAAATATACTCTCTTATGGGAAGATAGTATTAACAGGGCTAATAGAGTTCTCAAATGGTCTAAGGCTAGTAAATACAATAGCACTAAACGCTCAATTGAATGAGTAAATATAAACATAAAATAATCATAAAATAAAAAAAGTCCAATGCAGTAGCATGAGAGCCAATAGTCCCCAATCGATAGTTCACAAAATACCAGCGATAGCATATAATAAACCAGCGTTAGTATGTGAACACCACCTGTATCTACTGCATAAATTCCAAGATTTCGTATAAACAGTTCAGTGCATACGGCGGACCATAATCAAAATAGGGGACTGTAATTCTTCTGGAGTGCACATATCCATGGGTAACTAAACCATCACCACATCACAGCATGCATATCCCCTATGGATGTGAGCTTACCAGAGGTAAGATAAAGACAAGCCTGTCATCTCCTTTCTCCTTCAGATCGGCTCCACCACCACCAGAATCCCTCAGTCCTCCTCAGTCAAGATATTGCAATGTCATGGTAAACACATGTAGAAAAATAGAAGGGGAGGCTCTCCATAGTGTAAACTTGTTTATTGCAAAGAACCCCCTCTAAAATAAATGCGCTTACACAATAGAAGTTTAAAAACAGCCTGACATAAATCAGCATTGGCTCACCGCTGGTCGGAGCTCCGAGCGGCCCGCCCACTATGATGAGTCCCGGGATGACGCTGCCTGTCTCCAGCTGGTAGGTCACGACTCTACGATTAAATAGCATGGGAGGCAGGTTCCCACAGCACCATCACCACAGGAACCATTAGACTCATACCCACCCCTCTGTGGAGGGTAAACTGCAATGCAGCGTCCCATCCATCCCTAAGTGCTCACTCTATATCAGCACCATACTAGTAGGCTAATCCTTACCCATGCTTCACAAAACTTCTCTAAAAAGATGATTTAGTTTGATGTTGTGAACAATATTTCAATATAATGTTGGGATATTGGTTTATATGGTTTTCGGTAATATAGTTCAATGATTACATGATTACCTAATGTATTTATATTATACACTATGAATTTTTCTGAAGCATGGGTAAGGATTAGCCTACTAGTATGGTGCTGATATAGAGTGAGCACTTAGGAATGGATGGGATGCTGCATTGCAGTTGTTTACCCTCCACAGAGGGGCGGGTATGAGTCTGATGGTTCCTGTGGTGATGGTGCTGCGGGAACCCGCCTCCCATGCTATTTAATCAGAGTCATGTTGCGTGGTCACGCCCTCTGAAGACGGCATTCTGAAATGCCTCAGGGCGTGACCACGTGACCTACCAGCTGGAGACAGGCAGCGTCATCCCGGGACTCATCGTAGTGGGCGGGCCGCTCGGAGCTCCGACCAGCGGTGAGCCGATACTGATTATGTCAGGCTGTTTTTAAACTTCTATTGTGTAAGCGCATTCATTTTAGGGAGGTTTCTTGTGGGTTCTTTGCAATAAACAAGTTTACACTATGGAGAGCCTCCCCTTCTATTTTTCTACATGTGTTTACCATGACATTGCAATATCTTGACTCAGGGATTCTGGTGGTGGAGGAGCCGATCTGAAAGAGAAAAGGAGATGACAGGCTTGTCTTTTTCTTACCTCTGGCAAGCTCACATCCATAGGGGATATGCACACGTTGATGTGGTGATGGTTTAGTTACCCATGGATATGTGCACTCCAGAATTACAGTCCCCTATTTTGATTATGGTCCACCGTATGCAATGAACTGTTTATACGAAATCTTGGAATTTATACAGTAGATACAGGTGGTGTTCACATACTACCGCTGGTATATAATATATGCTATCGCTGGTATTTTGTGAACGATCGATTTGGGACTATTGGCTCTCATGCTACTGCATTGGACTTTTTATTTTATGATTATTTTATGTTTATAATTTACTCTCATTCAATTGAGAGTTTAGTGTGATTGTATTTACTAGCCTTAGACCATTTGAGAACTCTATTAGAGCTGTTAATACTATTTTCCCAAAGGAGGGTATATTTTGTTTTATTTGTGTGATTTTTCTTTATAACAGCAGCTTGTAATTTGTTTTATATCCTATTTATTGTTCAAGTGGATTCATTTCCACTTTTTCTTTGTAATCCTGTGAGCGCTTGGACCAGTGTTGTTTACCAACCCTGGTATCTGTTTTATTTAGGTTCCTATGTATATTTATAAACAATATTCCACCCATAATCCCCATGTAGAAATATATATATATATGCATATTCTTATCAGAAATAGCAACATATTAAACCTATGTATGTTTAACTACAATATTCCACCCATAATCCCCATGTTGAAAATAATTATATGCATACTATTATCAGTAATAGGTTAAATATGTTCATTGTCAGGAGTTAACATGATATTCCTCCCATAAACCCCATGAGAAATAATTAATTATTCCTATCAAAAACAGGTCAAATGTAATTTTTACATTACTTCTGTATAATTTACTATGATCCTGTTGTACAGCTGCATATATATCAGCAAGTGAACAGTTAAACATTAGCAACTGCTTCTTGCAACATTGTATCAAGCACTGTAGGAAAGAATAACATAACATATTTTGAGAAACAAAAGAGTCATTACCATATATATGTGTATAAAAGTACACCGACATCTAGTGAGAGTTCTTAGTATTGAAGCCAATAATCCTATCATCCCATCATCCCAATATGCAGTTTTTGCTGTCTGCACACCAGTTAGGGAGATTCACCCTCTCTATTTGTCCTGTTTACTGTTATCAAAAGTGAAAGTAAAATCCCAAATTTTGGGTTGACATCAGGAAAGTAAGAAAGGAAATCTAATAGGAACACTTGTTCTGGTGACACCTTGGAATTCCCTAACTTTGGAGGGGTTTCCTCTTACTTCCGGTTTGGCTATGGGACAAGAAGTGAATGGAAATCTCCTTTATGGGACACAAATGGCAAAAAAAAAAAAAAAAGCCAAAACAGAGGTTTTAACCCCACCTTACACTATCTAAAATGGAAAAAAAACAAACACACAAAAAAACAAAACTGCTTTTATAGCCATTTAAGCTTTTATTTCTCTGCTTAAAAGGTTGAAGAAGCTTGTGCTTTGTTGTGTTTTTTTTATTGAGCTCTTTTTTTTTTTTTTTTTCCACAAACCCTCCCCTCAACTAACCATGCCTTTTTTGTGTATTTTCAAGCTTTAAGGTTTTTGCACTTTTTTTGGGCACTTAGGCGTCTTTTCTGCTTGAAAGCTCCCCTCAAAACGAGAGTTTGGTGGGGCTTTTTTTTTCTTGCCTGTAAGAGCATATGCCTGTGAAAGCCTAAATAAGCCATAGCATACATGGACACATTGGCTAACAGAGGGGCGTTTCCAGGCAGGAAAAAAAAAATATTAGAGCTAAAAAAAAAAAAAAAAAAAAAGCTCAAAAGCCTGTAGGAGCAGATTCTTTGAGATGCAGTGTGCACGAGCCAATCGGCTGCCAGTGACAGCATTATCTCAGAATCAGCAATGCACACAGATATGCAACCCTAGTACTGCAATGAAACAATTAACACTTTCTCAGCATAGGGCACTATGCCAGAAAATTTTAAAGGTACAGATTATGGTTAGGAATAGTAAAAGTAGGTCTAAAACCAAAAATATATAATATCTGGACTTACAGTAAAGTTTTACTTCAAGTCAGGGGACACAAGAAAGCCTTCAGGAGATTTGTACACTGGCAAACAAAAAGCTCCTAAGCTAACCCCCATATAACCCAGCCTTTAACCATCATGTTTCAATTTTGTGAGCAAGCAGTACATAAGGCCAATACCACAAAAGGATGGGACCCATGTCCCTCAATGAACTTCAGGAAAAGGGTTTTTACAGTATGTGTAAACATTTTCTTTCCTTTATTGCCCATTGATGGACACAGGAATATAGTAGTATTGGATATATGTGTGTGTGCAAAAGTAATCCAACTCAAAGTGGTTGTAAAGGCTGAAGGTTTTTTACCTTCATGCATTCTTTGCAAGAAGGTAAAAAACCTGTGTACTGCTCCACCCACAGCCCCCACCCCCAAATACTCACCCCCCTCTCGATCCAGTGATGTGCCCCAGAGACTCGGCTGTCTTGGGACTCCCTCTCTTCATTGGCGGAGACAGAACTGGGCACCATTGGCTCCCACTACCAGCCACAGCCAGAGAGCAATGAAGAGTGGGGGTGGGGCCAATCTGCGGCTCTACAAGTCTTATGGACGCATATAGCTGCGTTCAGGAGGAAGCACACTCCAGTGCCCCCATCAGCAAGTGGTTTGCTATTGGGGGAACTGGTCAAGGGGGAGGAGCCAGGAGCACTGGCAGGGGACCCGAGAAGGAGGATCGAGTAAGTATAACATGTTATAAAAATACAAATCTAAACCTTTAATGTCACTTTAAGGGTGGGCAAATCTTAATTCAGATTTAAATGGATGGGAAAATCTTACAAAATTAACAGGTATCAATGCCTGAACAAGGCTAGATGATAAAAGGGGGAACAAATATGGAAAAATGCTACCTATAAGTAATACCACTAAGGGGAGGCTACTATTCTGAATAATGGACTTCAACAATGTGGAACCCATGCAACCACCATAAGTAAAACAGTTGGGAGAAAAACTTGAACAAAAGTGATCACCAAAACAAGAATGTTTGTAAGGTAAAAAAGCCAAAACCTAAGATATCTAATTCTTGACCTCAGGGGAAGAAAAATGTTGGACATGTATAAGCTGTCCAAGGCCCAACTAGTGAACAGCAGGGAGTGAAGTAGAATACCCTTTGAAGGCAAATTTAGCTCAACTACATCCATTTTAGAATAATCAGTTTCCATTTTGTGTTTTATCCTGTACTCTATTTTACAAACAGCTGTGTGCATATACGGTTCATTGTTCTTGTTATCTTTTCTCTAGTTTCGTTTCTCATATGATACTTCCAAATTCTCGTAAAGCACGTGATTTTCCAGAAATGACGTTGTACGCGTTTCGGTTTTGTCATAAAATGTCTTTGTATTTGATTTGTAATGACGTTCAGGGGGCTGTACTTTCTCACAATACCCACTTTATATTCAGAGACAGAATAAAGATTTAGATTGACTTTCTCATTATTTTTTATCATTGTCTCAATGGGCTAATCTCACAGGCCTGTGGGGATTGGAAGGTACACCTAATGCAGAGGTATCGAGGGTCTAAAAATACCCCTAGACAATCTACATACCTAACACCCTTGACTTCAGGGAAAGATCCACAATGTAGCAGCCTTCTGAATATAATCTAAAAGGAAGAGGAGAGGGAAGGAAAAAAAAAAAACAAAAAACAAACTTTGAAGCGAAACAAAAGAAAGGTAGAGTACCAAGTCCCTTTTAAGAAAGGGGTGGAAATATCCACATACCTACACAAAAAGGGAAGCCTAACTGCCGGTTCACACAGGGGCAACACGACTTGCAGGCCGACTCACCGAGGCGACCTGCACACGACTTCAGCGGCGACTTGCAAAACGACTTCTGTATAGAAGTCAATGCAAGTCGCCCCAAAAATAGTACAGGAACCTTTTTCTAAATCGGAGCGACTTGCGTCGCTCCTATAAGAACGGTTCTGTAGTACAGAAGGGGACGCGACTTGTCAGGCGGCTAAGTCGCCTGACAAGTCGCCCCTGTGTGAACCGAGGCTTAGTGAGAATATATTGTAATGCAATAGACATACAGGGACCTGAGAATGAAGATTATGAGAAGGAGAGGTTTCAACTCACACCAGGGGATACAGAGGTGTGATAGTAACAATACAACATGTCTGATTTTATATACGCATTACCAGTCTGATACAGAAGTTAAAAGGGATCATTCCAACAATAAATAGTTCCCATAATGATATCCCGACTTAAGTTTTCCAAAAGGGAGCTCTGAAGTCAGGTAGCAGAGTGCTGTTTCTACTGATCTTTCAAGGAAGTACAGGAGTAGTAAGATGACTATTTCCTTGTGAAGAAGAAAAAGTGCTTTGGTGAACAGAGCCCTCACAGTATAAGGAGGAAAAAAAAAAAATTAGATGTGGGAATCCAAGAAACACGGCTGTGTTGTGCATGTAAACAGTGTGGAAATCCTGAGACCACCAACCCTGTGCAGCTTAAGGAGGCATATATCTGCATTTATAAATGGAGTATTCAATTTCCTCAAAAAAGATTATTGCACACATGATTAAAAAAGGTAAAAAGTAGGAGTCAGCTATAAAAAAAATAAAAAAATATAATGGACTCGAATGCAGTGGATTCCTTTAAGACTTGGGAAGCCCACGGTTCCACAGAAACAGATCCTAAAGTTGGAAAAATTGATAAGTTGTTCAAGGTCAATATAGCGCAACTCAAGATTTGGATACTTGAAGACTTAACGAGTGGGTTGCACTAGCTCTGAAAACGGGATAACGCTCTGCGGCTGACAGTACACACAAATCTAGAAAAAGCCAGAACGTGCCTAGAGCCTGAAAGTCAAGGTCACATTCTAATTTTTGCCTAGTCCACAAGCCTACTTCCAGAGTTAGTCTTTAGAGACTGAGGTTGTTCCACGGCTCTGGACCGGGCGATCGCTTTGTGGGTAACAGTGGGGTCTAGATATTGATGAGGGAACCCCGATCTGGATAGCTGATGTGTAAACACAAAGTCAAACAGTGTAGTAAACACTATTCAATTTGAAGATTGAAGGAGTGAAAACACCCATGAAGTACGTACTGAGTATTGAAAAATAATATATATATATATATATATATATATATATATATATATATATATATATATATATATATATATATATATATATATATATATATATAAGCACTGTTTAACCAACTATAGATGCAATAGTTTGCAGCTTATTTAACTTTTAAAAGTTCCAATCTATCAAATTAATCTTATTACTATATAAATGAGAATGCATAGGTTCAACCAGTTTCAGCAAGAGAAATTACAGAAACAGCTTAAAAAGGTGGGGCACTCTCGCTTTTAAAACAGTGTACAGGTTTCATGGGGTGTGACAGGACTTATGCAATATATAAAAAAAAAGCCTGTTTTACTAATGTGTTTATCCACTGTAAATTCATGTGGTAATATTTTCACCAGGGTGTTTATGATCACATGAGCCATTTGAAAAGGTCTGTGTACATACAAAAGATAAAGACAACAATATACATCAGAAACGCTTATTTTCTGCAAATGCTTGAATGAAGCAAAAAGGAAGCAGAACAGCCTTTACAAAGACGATTTAACAACAGTACCAGGCCAAAAACGAGAAAGCTTCTTTCCATCTGATGGGTACACTATATCTTACAGGGATCTTCAAACTACGGCCCTCAAGCTGCTGCAGAACTACACATCCCATGAGTCATTGTAAAAGTCTGACATTCACAGACATGACTAGGCATAATGGGAATTGTAGTTTCTTTTTTTTTTTTTTTTTCTTCAATATATTTTATTGTTTTAAATCCAACGTTTTGTGAGTTTCATAACGTAACAAAAAGCCGAGCAAAACCCAATTGCCTCTAAAAACCCTCCAACACATCCACCCCACCCCCCTTCCCATTCCGCGCTCTGGATCCAGGTTCTTCCTTTCCCAACCTATCCTATGTCTACTCCTGGTCTAGTCAAGCCCAAAGCATTTCTGCAAACTTCATAGTATGCTTAAATTTGTGCCAATCATTCCATGTTTCCTTGAATCCTGCCCATCCCTCCTCTCCAGTAAACCTCAAGTACTCCAGGTTATATATGGCATCTACTTTATTGCTCAAACGCCTCATCGTGGGGCTCTCTGGGTCATGCCAGTGTTTAGGGATTAGACTTTTGGCTGCATTCAGGAGTGAGGGGATCAGGGTCTTCGTGTATTGTTTAACTGGTGTTTTTGTCCGGTGGAACATACACTCCCACAGATCTTCTTGGACATCGATTTTTGTTATCTCTTATTTTCGTAATTACTTCTTTCCAGAATTGTTTAATTTTTGGACACATCCACCAGATATGTGACATGGTACCCAGTTTCCCGTACCCCCTCCAGCAGCACTGTGTAGTCTCTGATACTTGTGGGCCTTATTTGGAGTTATGTACCATCGTGCTAGACATTTAAAACTACTCAAACCAAACTTATAATTTTCCTCATCTCCCTCTCATTTACTTGTCACCCTAATTCCTCTTCCTATTTCCTGATATATGGCGGTTTTCCCATCCCATTCCCTTCCGTCAAGATTTTGTATACCGATATTCCCCCCTTTTCTACACCCTCTGTACATAGTTTCTCCATCGGTAGCAAGTTATCCGCCGATCTCACTGGTTGAGGGAGGGAGTCAAAAAAGTGTTTTAGATGGGAATAGCGCCATTCAATCATTAGTAAATCCTTTTTTTGTTTTAACTCTTGTAGTTTACATAACCTACCCTTCACCATTATATCCTTCAGTTGTGCGTTCTGTTTTTAAATCCAATTTTAAAAACAAATTACTTTTCCCCAATGGGAAATACTCTGTGTCCTTCTCCTATATTCCCCAAAGGTGTAGGTACCCAGATCATTTTCCCCAGCTCTGTTTTACTGATTGCGTTCTCCATTTCCACCCAACTTTTATTTTTATTATTTCTTTCCCAGTCCATAACCCGAGAGAACGGCTTGGTAATAGTTTTTTAAATCTGGAACTCCAAGCCCCCCTGTTTTCTGTCTCTAGTTAATATTTGTAGACTTATTCTTGTTTTTTTTCCCCTTCCAAATATACCTGAGGAGCAATGTTTTCCATGTTTTAAAATAAGCTTGTGGGAGAGGGATCGGCAGCATCTGAAATCGGTACATAATCTTTGGTAAAAGACTCATTTTAAAAATATTAATTCTCCCCAGCCATGACGCTATCTTGCTTAAATCCTTTTTAACTTCATTTAGTAATAGCAGGAAGTTTGCTTGATAAAGCGTATCTATTTGCGTTGTGATTTTAACCCCTAAATACTTTAACTCCTTCTCTTTCCAAGTAAATGGGAACTCCTCGTGATATAAAGGTGCCTCCTCTAGGGGGACCCCTATATTCAGTATCTCAGACTTCCCCGGATTAATTTTGAAATTCGAGCATTCCCCGTATTGTTTTAATTCTTTCAAGTTAGGCAGGGTTATCCTCGGATAGGACACAAAGAAGAGAATATCATCGGCGTATGCAGCCATCTTATGTTCCACTTCTCCTAGCCTGAGCCCCCTAATGCTCGCATCCTGACGGATTTTCGCCAGCAGCTAATGACAGTATGAACAGTAGGGGGGACAGGGGGCACCCTTGCCTAGTACCGTTAAACATTTCAAAAGGGTCCAACACCGAACCATTTACTTTCACCCTTGCTGTGGGGGATTTGTAAAGTGCCCCTATCCATTGTGTGCATCTCTCCCCTATCCTCATCACAGCAAGGGTCTCTCCCATGAACCCCCACTCTACCCTGTCAAACGCTTTTTCAGCATCGATAGACAGGAGTAGACCAGGGATCCCACACGCCTTTATTTCGTGCATTACTAGCAGTGTCCTAATCCCATTGTCTCGGCACTCTCTTCCGGGTACAAACCCTGCCTGGTCAGTGTGTATTGGCTCACTCATTAATGGTTTCAACCTTCCTGCCATTACCTTTGCAAACAGCTTGATATCGTCATTCAGCAATGAAATAGGCCTATAACTCGAGCAGAGAGGGGCGTATTTTCCCTCTTTTGGTATTATGGTTATAGCCGCCTCTAAAGCCTCTTTTCTTATTGCCCATTTTGTTCCTATCCCGTATATGAGCTCAATTTGGGAAGCAGAATATCTCCAAACTTTTTATAACAGGGGTCTTCAAACTCCGGCCCTCCAGTTGTTCAGGAACTACAATTCCCATCATGCCTTGTCATGTCTGTAAATGTCAGAATTTTACAATGCCTCATGGGATGTGTAGTTTCACAACAGCTGGAGGGCCGTAGTTTGAAGATCCCAATTTTATAATATAGCGCTGTTAAGCCATCCGGGCCTGTACTCTTGCCTGGTGGGGGATCTCTCTTAGTGTTTTCCTTATCTCATCTTCTGTTACCGGTTCTTCCAGCCCTTTCCCTTGCTCCTCTGAGATTCTACATAAAACTGTCCCTTCCAAGAAAGCTCTCGTTTTATCCCTTTTGTTTTTTTTCTCAGTTGTTTCATTCTTATTAATGGCAAATAATTTCGCGTAGTACTCTTGAAAAACTTTTGCTATCTCAGATGTATTATAAACCATTTTCCCATTGCCATCTTGTATTTTTTCTATATAGTTTGCAGTTATTTTCTTTTTTAACATCCTTGCCAGGGGTTTTAAGACATTAACTTGCAAGGCCTAACTAAATAGTAAGGAAAACTAAAAATAAAAATATGATAAAAATAATTGTCACTGTATCTTAAAAAAATGTCAGTGTCCGTCAGTGAACAGTGTCAGTAGGGCATTATTATTTAGAATATTTTACAACATTTTACTATTTTTTCTTTAATTTAGGAGCTCCGTTAGGTGGCTTTGGTAAAATATGGGGGGGTGTCTAAACAGTTCCCTAATGTCTCACTTTTGCGACAGAAAAAAGGGACTGAGGACAGATTTCCCAGTTCCTTTCTTTGCAGCCTCAGCTTTAATGGATAGAGAATGAATGGGAAGTGATCTGTGCTGAGTGGTTTCCTGTTCATTCACAAATTGAAGCACACAGTTTACTATGCTCCATTTATAAATGAACAGTGAGTGATCGGTACCAAAATGTAATATACCCACCCCTTCGCCCGCTCTCCATCCTGAAACATCCCCGCAGCAGCTGGCGGGAAAGGTGGGAAGGGAAGCCAGCAGCGAAGGGAGCAGAAAGTGGGCCAAGCACTGGAAGGAGGAACCAGGAGAGGAGAGGCGGTGGGGGAGGCATTTAGTGGAACGGACCAGCTGTATTTGCCCCCCTGCAGCAGCTGGATTTCCGGTGGAGAGAGAAAAGAAGCAGGCATTCAGCTGCAGCAGGGAGGAAAATACAGTTAGTCGATTCCACTAAATGCCCCACCACCCCTCCTTTCCAGGTGTTGGGGTCAGCAACCAGGGGATGCGATCTACCCGTCACCCGCATGTGATCGTCAGGTTGCCAATCCCCGCTATGATTCAACTCACTTCACTGAACTGCATGTCAAACAATTATGTTCAGCCATGTGACTGCTATTTTCAGCTTATACTGGCTTTCGTTGCTTAAAAAATATAAAAGAAAAAAAAAAGAAAAGCAAAATCGTTATGGCTTACTAACTTGAGACTTTAAAGTCAGTTTTGCTGTGTTACCATTATCTCAAAGTTAACTCACAAATAGATTTCACATTATCTGTTTTCATTAAATATACATACTGTATGTTCTAGAGATGCTGAGATCCACTAGAAAAACAGTACAGGGTAAAATTTAATCAAACCTAACCACAAAAAAAGACAAGTCTCTACTGGTGGCATTAAGGGAGTCAAAAAGGGAAATGGTGAAAAATTGCAAAATTGTCAACACAGCAGGCAGTGGTTAGAACAACTACCAGTTTTTACTTTTGCTGAGTCCTGTTAGGGAGATTCTCTTCATTTTCTGTTTTGAGGATAAACAGAAATGAGTAAAATTTCTCCAAAGTGAAGGGAAAGTCCCTTTAAGTGTCTCCACTGGAAGGTTTCACCTCACCCCCTCATCTGTTCCACTAACAACTGCAAATTTGGCTTCCACTGGCTCTCCATTGTTAAACATCAGAGCCATTTGGGACATGCAAAAGGCTGTTGTGGTTCCCCTGGTTTATATGATGTGCTTTTTACTTATGCAGGTTTGTAAGCATAACCCATTCTCCTTCCAATAAAATAAATGTTACTTTGGATAATTCACTAGGCTGGTGCACCCCGTCTTTTTTGTATGCAGGGTTCTGGATTTCTCCTGTCTGAGTAGGAAGGCAAGGCATAGCGAGCATTGGACATCCTGGACAACCACCAGAGATTAGGAATATGAAAGTTTACATGTCTACTACAAAGAAAAAACACACATACACAAAAAGGCTAGTGTGAAACTCAGCGCTAAAAAACAAACCAAAAAATGGTTGCAAGAGTGGTCAAGGACCAACACATGAAGGAAGAAAGAAAGAAAGAAAGAAAGAAAGAAAGAAAGAAAGAAAGAAAGAAAGAAAGAAAGAAAGAAAGAAAGAAAGAAAGAAAGAAAGAAAGAAAGAAAGAAAGAAAGAAAGAAAGAAAGAAAGAAAGAAAGAAAGAAAGAAAGAAAGAAAGAAAGAAAGAAAGGTAGTGCAGCATTATATGGTTTTATTGAAAAGCAAAAGTTTAAGCAATATGAAATGCACTCATAGTGCTCAGTAGGTGGGGGCTTGACCTGTCCAGCATGGGAACAGAACTACCACCGAATCCCTGGGATGTAGAAGCCGCAAGCGCTTTGTATCAGCAGGGAGCTGAAGCCTCGAGGGACCTCAGGACACCAGCTGGGTAACTCGGCGTGAAGGTGACCTGGAGCTGTAACGCCGGGGAGCCGCCTACCACGGCGTTTGGCCAATCAGAACGCGTTTTGGAAGCCAAGCCACACCTCCATCAGCCCTGAGCCCTCAGCTGATGGAGGCATGGCTTAGCTTCCGAAACACATTCCGATTGGCCAAACACAGCCGTAGGTAGCTCCCCAGCGTGAACGCTCCGGATCACCTCCACGCAGAGTTACCTAGCCGGCATCCTCTCTAGGTCCCTTGAGACTTTAGCTCCCCACTGATACCAGGCAGTTGTGGCTTCTACATTCCAGAAATACGGCGGTGGTTCTGTTCTCATGCTGGAAGGGGATCAAGCCCCCACCTACTGAGCACTATGTGACTGCATTTCATATTGTTTCAACTTTTCTTTTCAACAAAACCAAATAATGCCACACTAGGATTGCCCTGGCATCTTTCCTTCTCTCTTTCTTTATCCTACATGTCTACAACATCTCCCTAACTTGAGTGGTGTAGAGTAGGAGTAGGCAACCTTAAAGAGGTGGAGATCTACCTGAACAACATGGGAGAAGTCAAAGATCACCAGGCACAGTGTGGACCAGTGTCGCCATCCTCACACCCGATTTAAACCTCTAATTGCCGTACTACCCTGTCGCAACTGTGTACATTGCACGGCAATCATGGGTTTAAATCAGATGATGAAGAGGCAACATATCGCCTCCTCACCACCTTTCAAATGCACTCGGATCGCTTTTCAGAGGAGCAGCAGTGCTTGCTTCACTTGTGAATGAGCCTTCAATTCAGCAGCAGCACCCTTAGGGCTCATTCACACGTAAAGTTGGGAGGTGGCAAAACCCTGCAGTTGAGTCGCTTTTTTGTAAGCTCTCAGAAAGTGCACCAAATCTGCAAGATAAAATTAGAAGCCTATGGCTAAGCACATCAGTCCCGCAGGAAAGCTGGAGGTACACTTCACTGCACCTGCAGTGTGGGTAAACCGCAGCACATCAATGTAAAAGCTGCCTTATACTATTACACCCAGCGTATTGCTTCACACTGACCTGAAGATCTCTTTTCTGCTGTTGGCACCACTCTGGAGTCCGCTAGCTGAGATAAGAGGTGGAGTGCAGGTGGTATCATTCTGCATGGGGCAGGAGCCAGCACTACAGAGGAGACATCGGCTTATGGGGCTCTTGCTCTCTACTACAGCTCCAACTTTACAAGTAATCCCTCTGCATTGCACTCTGATGCTCTGGAATGGTGGGTCAGCAAGCCCAGACCACAATCTGCCAATCACCTGTCCGCGATCTACAGGTTGCTGATCCCTGCTGTAGAGTGTTTCGGATTTAGTTCACAGATGAAGGGGGTCCCTGATTGCTTTGTTTACAGACAGAATAAAAAGGCCAAGAGTGGTTATTTACTGGAAATGTAAACAGCATTTTTATCATCATCTTTTGTCAATGTTGCTGTAGTAGGTTGTATACATCTCACAAATGTGCCACTTTACAGCCTGGTTCAGAGCATCTCCTAGAGCAGCAATGGCGAACCTTGGCACCCCAGATGTTTTAGAACTAAATTTCCCATGATGCTCAACAACACTGCAGAGTGCATGAGCATCATGGGAAATGTAGTTCCAAAACATCTGGGGTGCCAAGGTTCGCCACCACTGTCCTAGAGGCATGTTATTTTAGGAATTTTACATTTTTTTTAGTGTTGCGCTTTGTGCATTATTAAAATCACTGCTTCTCATTAATAGGATCGTTTGTTGGTTTGGTATACGTTTCCCAGTCCCCAAGTCATTTTTTAGGCATCCCAATCCTATTAGCCTAGAAAATGGTCATTACTGTGTAACATTTGGCTCTCATTGACATCAACTATATATACTTGCACTTTTAGTGTTTGCATTTAAAAATATAAACTGCTAAATACCTTTTCTCATCAGCAGTATAGAGCAGTCTTGTGACCTCTAAGTGTCTGGCTGAGAACTGGTTAAAACTTGTAGAAGTCATCATTCTCCTCTGACTGTTCTATGAGGCTGCAGGACTCCTGACCCTCTGTCTGGACAGTGCTGACTGGCCCTGTGCTAATCACATGCACCCTCCCAAGAAAAAACAAAAAACAAAAAAAAAAAAACAAAACAAAAAAAACACCTCTAGCAATACACAAAACTTAGCACCAGCAGCTTGCCCTCAAGGCTCTGTTCTATCGGGAGATAGCGGTGGGGACTGTGGAAGAGGGGGGGGGATCAAAACAGCCTTTTTACACAATGAAGAGGATTAACCGCTTAGGTTCCACGGTGAGTATAACAAGCATGCTTTACTGCATATACAGAATAACTGGAGCCATAATTTACTGAGAAATACAAACAGGAAACATAAACCCAACCTGTGAATCTGGTTGAAGAAGAGGAAGAGAAATTGCAGAACCGTTTGCCAACTTCCATGTTCTCTTCTACACTGGACTTAACTTAAAGTATCAAGCATACCACCAACAGTAAAGTGATTCTAAAGCCTTAAAAGTACTTGTAAAGGCAGAAGTTTTTTTATCCTAATGCATTCTATGCATTAAGATAAAAAGCCTTCTGTGTGCAGCAGCACACACACATATATATATATACATATATCATACACACAGTGGCAAGAAAAAAGTATGTGAACACCTTGGTATTAAATTGATTTCTGCCGAAATTTGCCATTAAACGTGATCTGATCCTCATCTAAGTCACAATAGACAAATACAATTATTCATTTGAGGACGACCGGTTGGGAAATGGCTGACAGGGCCACCCACTAAGCGCATTTCGCCCATCAGGAACTAGCTGAAATTTGTACAGTGTATGGTCAAATAAATACACAGGTGCTGTGTGTGTGTCCAATTAAAGCATCAAAGCCAAAAGCGTCTGCATTCAACCGCTGTTCAGGTATTTTGACAGCTGGCGGAGATGGCTGTCAAAAGACAATAGCCAATGTGGGAGATTAGTCCATCAGCCCTGCACAGGATGGATAAAAATCAATTTTATTTTTTATTTTCTTAATCCAAAAATCAGATTTTTTTGATTATCAAATTTTAATAAAATGCTTAAAAATCTATCTAAAAGATAGGTTTTCTTTTTAAGATACATTAATAATTTAGTTTATTCAAGACGAAATGGAGCTTAGTTATGCAGTATAAGGCTGTATATTCTGCAATATTTACATTTTGTGGTAAACTCATTCAATGAATCCCAGAGATAACATGCACTGCATTGATGCATTCACACAATTTCATGGTAAACATGAGATAAAACAAAGTACAATCCTTTATCCCATTGTTTTGCAATTCTATGTACACTATAAACGGTATGACTGAATCAGTTCTGATATTGCCGTTTTGCTAACCTGACATGCTTATTCTAACTACCAGCAAGAATAAGTCCTCACATTTAAAGAGCACCTGTCCTTTCAGATCCATCATGGCAGTGCCTGTTAGCTGGCATCCACTCACCTGCTGCCACCACGTCCCTCCCCCTGTTGTGTCAGTGCAGCATCACCAGCCGTCCCATTAAAGTGAATGGGACTGTCGGTGAGTCAACAACAGGTCAGGAAGATCAGCTGCGGGACAGAGATGACAGTTGCTCTTAAAAATTATGATTTAAAAATAAAAGTTGATTTAAAATCAAGCCTTTTTACTAGCAATTTAAATTGACTGGATTTAAGGCTGCAATCACACCTGAGCGTTACAAAGTCACGCATTTTTACAGCGTTTTTATCACCAATGTAAATGGCAGAAAAACGCTCATAGAAAGAAGCTCATGTTCTTTTTTGAGCTTAGGGTGTTTTTCAGGCGTTTTGTTTCAGGCAACAAAACACTCAGATGTGAACAGGTGCCATTGAAATGAATGCGATTTTGCTTGTTGGACGTTTTTGAGACGTGTTTTCGGGCGTTTTATGAGCTGAAAACGCTCAGGTGTAAATGTAGCCTTAATCAAATCGACCCTGGTGCTGCATACCGCAAATGGAGAAATCGTTTAGACCTGCAGGCTGAATTAGGCCCCTTTCACACTTATTATACGATTTGTCCCATGATTTCCAATGAGTACCATTCATATCTGTGCAACGTCAAGTCCCTACACTACTTTGGTCTGACTTTGATGCAAATTGAGGTCCATAGACCTCAAGATTACACAGACATTGCTTCAAGTCACGGCAAAAATCGCACGACTTTCAGGTCGCACAAGTGCGACAGGAGCCTTAAAAAAAATAAATAAATAAAATCTAAGTGTATGGCCAGTCCAAGCAGTTTGGGTTCTCATTTAATCACAAGCAAGTTTCCGACTCCTTGTCGGTTCTGCTTTTTGTCTGAAAATAGGAAGCTTCTTAAACACGGTTATACTTGGAATCTGTAGGGCTCGGGCAGCTGATCCTGGTGACAACAAGGCAGAGAGAAAAATGTTCCCTACAATCAGAATCACCTTATAAACTACTATTTGAGATGTGATTAGGCATTTAGGTCAATAATCATACTGCATACAATATCAAAGCAAACTAGCACTTGGTACTCATCCTTGGATAACCAGCAATAAAACAGATTGGTTTGGGTCACAGCCAATCTGAATTTGTTTGCCATAACCTTTGTGCTCATTCACGGTTGACAAAAACCACTTTCGCTTCAAACAAGTCATAATAAATCCTAGCTTATCTGCAGAACTCCATACTACAATGGCTTCTATCAACACATTGGTATTTTCCAAGCTGTTCTTTACTATAAGTATAATGAAACAATATGGTGTCAGTTGAGGTTACAGGATCTCTAGATTTATTATAATAAAGG
This sequence comes from Lithobates septentrionalis, assembly GCA_037952835.1. NCBI lineage: Eukaryota > Metazoa > Chordata > Amphibia > Anura > Ranidae > Lithobates > Lithobates septentrionalis. The sequence goes on along the minus strand of JBBDGP010001163.1, from coordinate 2,502,184 downwards.
AACCATGACAGACTCTGCTACCCAGGTTTACTAAAAAGGAATAAAATAGGATTTTTAGAACAGCTTACCTGTAAAAATCCTTTTCTTGGAGTACATCATGGGACACAGAGCCTTAAGTAATAACTTAATGGGTTATAGGCCACCTTCAGGTGATGGACACTGGTATACTCAATCCAGGAAGTTCACTCCCTATATAACTCCTCCTCCTTCCAGGAGCACATCAGTCTTTGTAGCAAAGCAATATACTTAAATCCCAAAAAAGAGGGGAGGGACCTCTGTGTCCCATGATGTACTCCAAGAAAATGATTTTACAGGTAAGCGGTTATAAAAATCCTATTTTCTTTATCGTACATCATGGGACACAGAGCCTTAAGTAATAACTTAATGGGACGTCCCATAGCAATGCTACTTGAGGGGAGGGAGACACAACCAGAAGGGTACCCCCAGACTTGAGGACCTATACTGCTGCCTACAGCAAACTGCGCCCGAAGGCAATATCCTCATACCTCCTTACATCCACCTGATAAAATTTTGTGAATGTATGAGCTGAAGACCAAATTGCGGCCTTACAGATCAGAGCCATGGAGGCCTGATGACTGCAAGGAGCACTAACCGCCATCGTAGAGTGCGTCTTAACTTGAAAAGAGAGAGAATCTTACCCCTTAAATTATAAGTTTGAATTATAACTTGCCGAATCTACTTAGGGGCATTGGATTTCGACGCTGCCTGTGCTTTCTTTAGGACCCTCTGGCAGAATAAATAAGACATCAGTCTTACGAATCTGAGCAGTTCCCTCTAAATAGATTTTCACTGCTCTCACCACAGACAGACAGACAGACAGACAGACAGACAGACAGACAGACAGACAGACAGACAGACAGACAGACAGACAGACAGACAGACAGACAATGTAGTGACTTTTCTTCCCTGGAACATGGTTTTGGAAGAACCGATGGAAGGACAATATCTTGGTTCAGGTGAAAACCTGAAACCACTTTTGGCAAAAAGTTTGGACGAGGGCGTAACACCACTCTGTCCTCATGAAAAATCAAATATGGCTCTTTACAAGAAAGAGCAGCCAATTCCAAAACCCTGCTTGCTGAGGATATAGCAACCAAAAATACCAACTTCCTTGTCAGAAGGACTAGGGGAATATGTAGTATGGCTGTTTTTGTAACACAGACAAAACTAAGTTCAAGTCCCAAGGGTTCAAGCGAGGTTTGACTGGCGGATTAAGCTTCATCCACCCCTTGCATAAAACCCCGGACCAAAGAATGTTTAGCAAGTGGTCTTTGAAATAAGACCGATAAAGCTGAGACTTGGCCTTTAATAATACTCAAGGCCAATTTCATTTCTACCCCTAATTATAGAAAGGCAAGAATTCTGCCTATGATATATCTCCGAGGGTGCCAACCCTTGGATTCACACCAGGAAATATAAGCCCTCCAGACCCTACAATATATTGTTCTAGAAGCTGGCTTCCTTGCATTAATCAGGGTAGAGATAACCGTCCTGGAAAGCCTATGTTTCTTCAGAATGTGGGTTTCAATGGCCAAGCCGTTAAATTTAGAGACCGTAAGGTAGGATGGAATATCGGTCCATGTGAGAGCAGATCTGGCCGTAGTGGGAGGGACCATGGGCCCTCCACTGCCATCTTTACGATTTCTGCATACCATGACCTTCTGGGCCATACTGATGCTACCAGAATTACCGGCTTTCTTTTCAACTTGATCCTGCAAAGAAGTCAAGGCAGCAACTGAATAGGGGGGGGGGGGGGGGGAATGCATAGTTCAGTGAGAACTGATCCCACGGTGTCACCAACGCATCCGTTCTGCATGCGAGTGGATCCCTTGTTCTGGCCACAAAGTTGACTAAGTTCATGTTGAACCTGGACGCTAGAAGATCTACGTCCGGAGTCCCCCATCTTTGGCAAACAGCCTGAAATATGTTGGGTGAAGAGACCATTCCGCTGGCAATAACTGCTGGCGACTGAAGTAGTCCGCCTGCCAATTCTCTACTCCCGGAATGAAGACTGCCGATAAGCACAGAACATTCCTTTCTGCCCAAGTTAGAATATGGTTCACCTCTCTCTGCGCAGAGAGACTCTTGGTGCCTCTTTGGTGATCGATATAGGCCACAGCTGTGGCATTGTTGGATTGGATCCTGGACAGGACAATCCCGTAACCTGAAAGTCTAGGCCTTTAGAGCCAGACGCACTGCCCGAATCTCTAGGATATTGATGGACAAGGTTCTTTCAGCTTTTGACCACTGTCCCTGGACGGTTGTCTTTTCTAGCTCCCCAGCCTGAAATGCTGGCATCTGTCGTTACCACTTTCCAGGTAACTGGTCTGAAGGATTTTCCTTTCAGCAGATTCTGAGTTAGTAACCACCAACTGAGGCTTTGTGACATCCTTGGGGACAGCCGCATTGGCAAGTCTAAAGCTTGAATCGTTTTGTTCCAAGGGGACAGGATACTGTTTTGCAACAGTCTTGAATGGAACTGGGCATAGGGAACTGCTTCGAATGAAGCCACCATGGTTTCTAGCAACCTCATGCAAAAGGCGAATGGAAGGATCGCCTTTTGACCTGACCATCCGCACCAGCTCTCTTATGGAGTTGAGGCAAGAACAACTTTTCCTGGGCTGTGTCTATGATCAGACCCAAGTACTCCAGCCTTTTTAGCAGTATTAAGGAAAAATTTCTCTAGGTTGAGAATCCAACCCAAACTTTCCAGATAACTGGTTGTAATGCGTACGCTTTGCTCCAAACGAGCCACCGACTGGTCTATTAGCAATAGATCATCTAGGTACGCTACGACTGTTATGCCCTGTGCCCTTAACCTGGCTAGAAGTGGGGCCAGCACTTTTGTGAACACCCGGGGTGCTGTGGCTAGCCCAAAGGGCAGGGCTACAAACTGGAAATGCTGCTGTTCTAATTCGAACCGCAGAAACTTTTTGTGAGCGGGAAATATAGGAACATGCAGATATGCATCCCTGATGTCGATAGATGCCAGAAGTTCTCCTCCTAGAAGGATATAAACTACTGACCTGATGGTCTCCATGAGAAAGGAGCGGATCTTCAGGAACCAATTTAGATTTTTTAGATCTAGAATGGGTCTGACATCTCCATTTGGTTTTGGTACCATAAAACAATTTGAATAAAACCCCAAACCTTGCTCTTTTGTAGGGATCTGTATGATCACCCCTTGAGATGTTAATCGGTCTAGTGCCTGAAACAGATAGTCTTTTCGCTGGATCTTTGGGAACGCTTGACCTCGGGAAACGAAACGGTGGAAAGTCCCGAAATTCCAGCTTGTACCCCAATGTTACCGTGGAGATGACCCATCTGTCCTGAATTTCCTCTTGCCAGACTTCTGAAAACTGCAGAAGTCTTCCCCCCACCTTTTTGAGAGGGTTTTCCTCATCATGAGGAGTCTTTAGGATTCTGCTTTGCAAGTTTCCAACCCAAGGAAGTATTTTGAGCCCGAGTCTGACCCTGAGGTTTTCCCGTAGAGTCTGACGGCGGCGGCCATCGCCACTGCCTAGAGGTGGAAGTCCCTGGCGCAGGGGAAAGAGCCCATTTAAATGAAAGGCGTTTATAGTTTCTTTTGACTGGCAAAAGAGTACTTTTCTCACTAAAAATTGTTTGGATATATTTGTCCAATCCTTCTCCAAATAGCCGCTCCCCATGAAAAGGGAACCCAGTTGAGGTTTTTACATGGTGCTTCGGCTGACCAATTTTTTTAACCACAAGATTCTACGCATATGTACAAGCATAAGCGTAAGGCGGGACACCTGGTGAATAGACTCTTTTATGGCATCTATGGCAAAGCATAATGCTTTTGGTAGTTCAGCCAATTCCTTGGCTGGTTGTACAGGAACCTCTTTAAGGGCCTGTCTAAATTGGTCACTTAGGGATTGACAGACACCTATTGCAGCGACTGCATCCCATTCAGCAAAAATATGCGGTTTTAGTAATGCATGGACAGGAAAAGCATGCAAAAGGCTGAGAAGGTTTTAAGGAACCAAAGGAAGAAACCAAACTTTCAGGTAGGGCTGCAACTAACGATTATTTTCATAATCGATTAATCGGCCGATTATTTTTTCGATTAATCGATTAATCGGATAAAATCATAAAAAAAATCGTAATGTGCCATTTTTTTCTATTCCTCCCGGGGACACCAATGACGGGGCGCTATTCCTCCCGGGGACACCAATGACGGGGCGCTATTCCTCCCGGGGACACCAATGACGGGGTGCTATTCCTCCCGGGGTCACCAATGACGGGGCGCCATTCCTCCCGGGGTCACCAATGACGGGGCGCTATTCCTCCCGGGGTCACCAATGACGGGGCGCTATTCCTCCCGGGGTCACCAATGACGGGGCACTATTCCTCCCAGGAACACCAATGACGGGGCGCTATTCCTCCCGGGGACACCAATGACGGGGCGCTATTCCTCCCGGGGTCACCAATGACGGGGCGCTATTCCTCCCGGGGTCACCAATGACGGGGCGCTATTCCTCCCGGGGTCACCAATGACGGGGCGCTATTCCTCCCGGGGTCACCAATGACGGGGCGCTATTCCTCCCGGGGTCACCAATGATGGGGCGCTATTCCTCCCGGGGACACCAATGACGGGGCGCTATTCCTCCCCGGGACACCAATGACGGGGCGCTATTCCTCCCGGGGTCACCAATGACGGGGCACTATTCCTCCCAGGAACACCAATGATGGGGCACTATCCCCCCACCCCTCCCAGGAACACCAATGGGGCACTATTCCCCCCCCCTCCCAGGAACACCAATGGGGCACTATCCCCCCCCCCTCCCAGGAACACCAATGGGGCACTATGTCTATTCTCCTCCCACCCAGGAAAACCAATGATGGGGAACTACTACTCCAGGCAGCCACCCCCCGGAACACCAATGATGGGGAATTATCCCCCCCCCTCCCAGGAACACCAATGGGGCACTATTCCCCCCCTTCCCAGGAACACCAATGGGGCACTATTCCCCCCCCCCCAGGAACACCAATGGGGCACTATTCCCCCCCCTCCCAGGAACACCAATGGGGCACTATCCCCCCCCCCCTTCCCAGGAACACCAATGGGGCACTATCCCCCCCCCCCTTCCCAGGAACACCAATGGGGCACTATTCCCCCCCCCAGGAACACCAATGGGGCACTATCCCCCCCCTCCCAGGAACACCAATGGGGCACTATTCCCCCCCCCCCCAGGAACACCAATGGGGCACTATTCCCCCCCCCCCAGGAACACCAATGGGGCACTATCCCCCCCCCTCCCAGGAACACCAATGGGGCACTATTTCCCCCCCCCCTCCCAGTAATACTGTTAGGATGGTGCCCGGTCATAAAAATGTGCTGTTTTTACTGTGTTATTAGCTGCTACCTTTCACTATGAATGTGCAGCTCGGCTCTCCTCGCTTCTTGCCCTCGCCTCTCTGTTCCCTCGAGGCAGCGGGCAGGGCTGAGATCAGTGGGGATGACGTCTGCAAAGAGGAGGAGGGGGAGAGGTGCGCCGCGGACGTGCCTGGTCACAAATGGCGGCGCTGAGGACACAGGGAGGATTTTTTCTCTGTTCCCTCGAGGCAGCGGGCGGGGCTGAGAAGATCAGGGGGGGTGACGTCAGCAAGGAGGAGGAGAGGCGCGCCGTGGACGTGCGGCGGCGCAGACGTGCCTGGTCACAAATGGCGGCGCCGAGGACACAGGGAGGGAGGATTTAAAACGGACGGACAGACAGAAGGAAGGTGCGGACCAACTAATCGATAATGAAAATCGTTGACAACGATTTTCATTATCGATTATTATCGATAATATCGATTAATCGTTTCAGCCCTACTTTCAGGAGACTCCGTTAGGGGTAGCATGAAAGTAGAACGAACCATCTTCGTAAGAGATTGTATCAGCAATTTCTCAGATTGTGAGGCTGAAAAAGGTTCATCTACTGTTTTCTCCACAGAGGAATCACAGTTTGTTTTTCCTCCTGATCGACTGAGGGTAACACCTCATCCTGAGCCCACTGTTCCCCTTGCAAAGGGTCTGAAGTGGGGGAGGGGATCTAGCACGCTTCCAATCCATTTGAATGGAGGATGCGATTAAAGCTGCTAATCTTCCTTCCAGACCCTGCAGGGTGGAGGAAAGGACATCTTCAGTCAAGTATACAGGGGCTGAGATGTGAGAAGCAGTTGCACCATCAATTTGTTCCAATGGCTCACCCTGGCTTGCCATAATTAGTAATTCAGGCGAGGGTGAAAGAGTGGAATTGCGATTCGAGATCCTAGCGCCTGGGGGTGAAACCTTTAGTACCTTTTTGGTTTTTGTGGTGTCTTTTTTGGCAGGCACAGTCCTAAATAAAAAAAAAAGAGGCACTATATAATTGCACTTAATCGCTGAATATAGTCATGACAGTAAAATCGCTATGAAGTTCAGCCTAGTGGTGGGGAAAAAAAAAAAAAAAGTGTCCTTCCTGTATCAGGAATGCCAGGTTGCAACCCTCACATGCCCCACAGCTCCTGTGTCCCTGTGTGCAGACTGCTTGCTTCCTCCTCGTCAGCTGAGAGCCTGTCACGGCTGTGTTTTTATTAACATTGCCTGCCGTGCGTGTGGACGTTGCACGGCTGTGTCTAGGCCCTGCCCCCTCTGTAAACCCGCCCCATTTTTTAAAATGATCCCGCGCTCGTGCGTGGCGGCTTTTGGGGAGGTTGGGGAGGGGAGCCCGGTTAGCAGCAGGCAAAAAACAGCAGTACAATATATAGTAGGGGCAATAACACGGGACCTCCGCACCCCCTGAGGCGTGGGGGGGGGGGGGTGTTAGTGTAAGGGAAGTGCACCGCTGATGTTCCCCTAACCCTTCGGTCTCTTCAGGGGGGAGAAAAGGAAAGCATTTTGGCATTTCTTTACCTGAGAAGAAATCCCCCTGCACACGCTGCTGTGGCCACACAGACTGACTGAGCTTTACAGTGAAGACAACAGATTAAGGTATGTGCACAGACTCCCTCTAGTGGAGAATTAAGGCATGACAACAATTTTTCCCTTGAAGAATACATAGGTGTTTTTAGTTCCTAAGTTTCTTCCCATACCTTATCCCTGCCGCAGGATTTGCTGAATTAACAAACAATCCAACCTTCACCCATCACAGTGGGCTGCGTTTAGCAAATCTTCAAGGACCGGGTCCCTTGATAACAGGGTTCCACTCCCTTGGACCTGTAAAAGCTCCCCACCAGGAAAGCGTTAGGTAATGTAGCAAGACCTAAGCCCTGGGTCCCGGGATCCAGCCCTACAAAAGAGAGGCATAACAGGCAAAACCCCATTCTTCAGATACGAGGCCCCAGGTACCATACACTTTGGCCTCAGTGGCACTTTGGATGGATCTGGTCTATGGAGGCTATTTAAATCCAGCATGACTCCCTCCTGGAGCTCCTCAAAGCACATCTTCACTCGTGACCAACACCTCAGACACTGGCGAAAAAACTGATGTGCTCCTGGAAGGAGGAGGGGTTATATAGGGAGGGAACTTTCTGGATTGGGTATACCAGTATCTATCACCTGAAGGTGGCCTATAACCCACTAAGTTTTTACTTAAGGCTCTGTGTCCCACGACGTACGATAAAGAAAGAAATTTTACCTTTCAAAGTGCATTTTCACTTATCTTCGTGAAGAAAGTGAAACAAAAGGTGTTTTATTTATTTTACATGCACATGACTGGGTATTCTTTGAAAGGAAAAAGGTTTACTTTGTTTCACATTATTTACCAAGATCAGTGCCAATTCACTTACAAAGTAAACATGGTCCACCATATTAGTTAATTAACTCTACGGATTCAACAAAAATACATTTACCAAGCCAATCCAATGGGGTGCTTTCTACTGCAAGCACTGTATTTTAGCCTAGGTTTGCATCTCTTGCGTGCGTTTCCGACCCACAGAGAAATGCGCTGCACTTTAGCAGACTCACAGGCGTTTCATTATTTCTTAAAAAGGTTGTAAAGTCTAAACGTTTTTTACCTTAAGGCCTAATGTACACAAGGATGCTGAGGCAACCTCTTCTGAACTATTTTTTTAACAGCTTGAAACCGGCGTTTAAAAACGCTCGTTTAGCCGCATTTGCATGCCGCGTTTCCGTCTAGGAACGTTTATTTAAGAGAACATCATAAGACCCTCCCAAAGCACAAAAAACAGTATTTAACTATTTCAGCCATTCTGTGAGACTAGAGTGAGTAGCAGCAGCTGAAAGAGCAGCAGTGTACTTGTATCAACCTCAATTTCGTGCTTTTACTATGGATCCCATAATGAGCATATGTGAGGAAATTAAAAAAGCCAGATATTAAATTTCATGCAACTATGTTTGATCAAGTCGGGGGTCAAGCTCAAACATAACATATAGGTCGAATTCCAATTCTACTTTGGCTAACAGCAAGTGGTGTATTGGATTCATGGGCTCATTAGGGGTATATAAATGGTCTATGAAGCATTGCAAGCAATTACAAGTTTTTAAAATATTTTTTTGTGGTTTTTCATCATTTGCTGTCATTTTTAAGTTTTGTAATGAAAAATAGGGCACCTTTAAAAACGCTTCTAAGCGAAAACGTGGCTAAATGCCGGTACCGCGTTTAGCGTCGGAAACTTCAGCGTCTGAACTCTTTTTTTGCCTTCAAAGAAAAAACTCTAAAACGCAACTGCCTAAAAACAAAATTAAATGAACATGTACACATAACATTGGATGAGTTCAGGGGCAGCTGAAAAAAGCATCCAACTCCCTCTGAACGTCCGTTTACCAGCAGCAGTGTACATGAGGCCTAATGCATTTCTTGCATTAAGGTAAAAAAATGTTTAGGTGTCAGCATCGCCCCCTCAGACCCCCCTTTACCTACCTGAGCCCTTATTCGATACAGCGATGTGCACAACTGCAGATCATCTCTCCCCCTCACTTCTGGGTCTCGACTTTCTCTGCATTTTTGCGGGCAAGGCAGCTCATTGAAATGAATGAGCTAGCAAACGCGCGTGCACAGATCTGAACGGAGTCAAACTTAAAAATTATCCCGCACATTATAGCACCCTTGGGCAACTTAAAAATCCTTACAGTGTTAACATATTCTTGAAACTGCACTGAGGTCCGGTGCCTCTTTACTTTACCTACATCCTCCCATTGAAGCGTTTCACTGCCTACTGGGGATCTACGATTACGCCCCAGTAGCTGGCAAAATTTTCATGAAATATGTTTGCACAGCTGTTTATACAAAAAATAAATATTCAAAAATGGATTTAGTGAAATTTTTGGCAAAAGATGAGGCCGTGTCAAGTAAATAGATACCAAACATGTCAATACAAAAATTGCATGCACCAGAGAAATGGTGACAAACTACTCTACTGAAAAGGTTTCATAGGCAAGGCTTTAAAAAACCTCTACAGTTCAACAGTGTAGAGCTACGTGTGGTGCAATCGATTACATGCGGGAGGCTCTCTTTGACCTGTAAAAGTGATTGGGCTGCTGTGGAGCCACCTGGATCACTTTTACAAGCCAGCCATTTGCCAGCTTTAAAAAATGGCTGTAGCAGTAGCCATAACCTTGTTGTAATAACCACTTGCTGACAGGAAGTTATATTATATGTATATATTTTATATATATATGTCAGCAAGTGGTTAAAATAGTTTGACGCCTATAAGCTGTTGCAGGCATTGAATTCAATGGTATCCAGCGACATAACTGAAACATGGCCCTGTACCTTAGTGCTTTTCAGTATCCTATGCGCCAGACAATCTTATCAGGTAAAGAATGAGCACTTCCTCAATGCTAAAAGGTCATAAGATAAAAGTACTAAAGCGCTGATGTGAATATCTAAAAATGGCAAACAAATAGTAGATAAAAAAAAAATGAATCAAGCTGCAACCATTAAAAGATAGTGTTCCAACACCATATAAAAAAAAAAAATGATAAAGAAAACAACGGTGCGCTAAACTCAACCTCCTATTTGTGATGCAGTGGTAATAGTACACAAATATATATTATATATAGATCTCTTATATACACTTAGAGTGCTACAATTCTCTGTGACAAAATAATAATCAAATACACTGAAGAATTAAGTAATTAAACAGATTCCTCCGTGTAAAAGCAATAATCAAAGGAAGCCACCTGAGCGTGGATAGCCTGTTCACAGCGGTCCTACTATCAATCTCTCACTCGGAGTCCTGCCGGCTTCTTTCAATTTTCAGTGTTCTTTCAGAGTTTCAGTGTGTAATGGTTCTCACATAAAAACAAAAGAAAAGCACATCATTGCGCAATGCTATTTGTGATAAAGGGTAGGTGATTGCACTCACATTTGTTGAAAAACAACCAGCGCATATACAACGATCAGGCGCTTGTATCGAGTGTCTCCTCACTCTGCATCTAGTATGCGCAAGCACCATAGATTTCGTCACTAGGCTCCTCCCGACGCATTGCATCACGTGACGTGACTTATTCAAGGGAAAAATATCACGTGACGCAAGCCTAGTGACGACATCGATCTGTCTCCTCTCCCCTGAGAAAACCGAATTCTGCGTGTTTACACACACAGATCTCGGTTCTCGCTCTGTCACAAGCGATCGCGGGTGCCCGGCGGTCATCGCGCCCACTGGGAACTCGCACTGGCTCCGGGCACACGCTGCAGAGCCGATGCGCACCCATAGTGCTCAAAAGGTGAAGCGACGCAAGGTAATGTCGATTTGCCCAGCCGAGCCAACATGCCGCAGTAAAACTGCGGCGGCTGGTCCATAAGTGGTTAAATGTAAGGACGCATTCTTGCTGGTAGTTAATATCTTTAATGTTTGCAAACAAAATGAAGGTTTCCTATTTAGAATAATACGCTGTCAGGTTAGTAAATATTCACAAACTGGGTCTCTTTTACGGCCTGCTGTCATTTTGCCCCTCAAGGGAGGAATAAAGCTATGTGCAGAAAGATCACAAGGTTTATAAGCTGCTAAAGTTTCACTTTCATTTTTACTGCTTGCCCTTCCTTCTCACACTTAGAGCCTGGCACAGATGCATTTCTCTCAAACAATCATACAGTTTGTAGTGTACATAGATTTGCAAACAATGGGATAAGGGCCAGTTCACACCACATGCAGTCCAGTGCGTTTTTTTCTGCATCAAAAATGTATGGAAAGTAGGTTATATGGTTTTTAATGGCATAGTTCACAAGAGGGCTTGCAGTTCAAGTGTGTTCCAGTAGAAAAAAAAAAAAAAAAAAAAAAAGGAAGAAGGTAGAACATGCTGCATTTTCCTGCACTGAAACGCTGTAAAAAGCATCTAAAATGCACTGGAATGCACCAAAAACACACTGAAACACACATGTCCTTAATGTTAAGAACAAAAGAGGGGGGGGGGGGGAATGCAGTGGACTGCATAAAAAACGTACTGGAATGCATCAAAAACACGCGTGCAGAAAAGCATCTGGACTGCGTTTCTATGATGTAGGGCCATCCAAACCTACGTTCACACCTATGCATTTAGTGCGCTTTGCAGTTTGCAGAAACGCACTACAGTCATTTAACATGGTTTCCTAGGGTAATAGTTCACATGCATGCGTTTTTGCGGCCGGTGCATTTTTGGAAAGGGTCAGGGACTTTCTCCGCGATTTGCAGTTAATAGACTTCAATGGAGCTGCACCAGAAACACAAGTGGTGCATTTTTTATGTGTTTTGCATTTCCTATTTTACCACTGTATATAGCTGGTTGCCAAGCAGGGGTCGGGAAGTCGGTCCTTAGCAACCAATCAAAAAAAAAAAAAACGCGTGGGGTCCACCCCAGGTCCATACCAGACCCTTCAGGTCTACTATGGATTTGGAAGAGACCCCCACACAAAAAAGTAAATAAATAAAAAAATAAAAATAAAAAAGCGTTTTACTTACCAGATCCTTCAACCAGCAGATGGCACTCTCCCACACTCTGGCGTTGGGCTGTCCACTGTTGTTATCACATACAATGCAGGACAATCTTGGGGATGTCAGGCCCTTAACCCTACTGGCCCGGCGACAGGGAGAGGAGGGAGCCCTGCGGTGATGTCTCGGACTCCCGGAAGTGGGAACAGGATACCTGTCAAAGACAGGTATCCTGTCCCCCCTCCCCCCGAAAAGGTGCCAACGGAGGGTGAAAGGAGACAAATGAGCGCAAGTTCCACTTTTGGGTTGAACTCCGCTTTAAGTTACATTAATAATTTAGTTTATTCAGTATGAAATGAAGCTTAGTTATGTAGCATGAGGCTGTATATTCTGCAATATTTATATTTTTGTTTTGGTAAACTCATTCAATGAATCCAAGCTCTGCAAGCTGGGATAACATGTACTGCATCAGTGCATTCATACAATTTCACAGTAACCAGGGGATAAAACAAAGTTCAGGAATATTCCTTTATCCCATTGTGTTGCAAATCTATGTACACTACAAACTGTATGATTGAATCAGTTCTGATATCGCCGTTTTACAAACCTGACAGCTTATTATTCTAAATCGGAAACCTTCATTTTGTTTGCAAATATTAAAGATTCTAACTACCAGCAAGAATAAGTCCTTACATTTAAAGAGCACCTGTCGTTTCAGATTCATCAAGGCAGTGCCTGTTAGCGGCATCCACTCACCTGCTGCTGTCACGTCCCTCACCTTGTTGTGTCACTGCTGCATCATCAGCTGTTCCATTAAAGTGAATGGGACTGTCGGTCGGTAAGTCAACAGCAGGTCAGAGATGACAGTTGCTCTTTAAAAATTATGATTTAAATCAAGCCTTTTTACTAGAGATTTAAATCAAATCCACCCTCCTGCCTCTCAAAGTCAAGCTACTTTAACAGTATTTTTATGTCAGAAGGCATAATGAAAAAAAAAAAATAAATAAAAAAGAAGGGGAAGAGAACAGATGCAACACATACAAAACGAGAAGATGTATCAACAATGGGGCTTTTAACTTTAAAAATACAACACATACCAAGAAAAGTTCAGACGGGGCCTGGCATAAGGAAATTCCTGTTTCTCCATTCAGAGATTTCTCAACTGATATTAGAATAAGTGCTTGTTTTCAACAAATCATTAAACATTTCGGTATGGTTTAATCCCTAAAACTTTCCATTTTGTAAGCCTCAGTAAGCGGTTTAGAGTAAAAAGATGTGACTTTACCACACCCCATACAAAGCAATGCAGCTGTAAAAGATCACATGCATGTCATCCGAGCAGTCACATTCCTCATTCTCAAGCATGATCAGTTACTGCTCTTATAATAGTACAAATTGCGTCATGCATATAATCATTTTAGGAAGTTTTTTTTAGAGGGTTCTATGACCAAAAGAAGCTCCTGGCATAATCCAGTCCTTATAGTCTATGTTTAGTTAAAAATAAATAAGCACAAGGGACAATACTTACAATCAGTGTGAAGTGACACTTGTGTTACCGTCTCCTCGTTTTGCTGAAATCTTCCTCCTCGGATGCCCCATCAAGAGTGCCCAACTATGCCCCCATATGCTTTCAGATGGAGAGCTGGATGAAAGGTCTTGATTATGAGTGCGGTGATTAGTGCACTTGTGTTCCACTGAAAACTAGAAATACATTTGTCACAGTGCCAGATGTGACATGTAGTTCATCCATTCACAGATCTTTGTGAATGAAGGATGTGGCTGTCCAGGCAAAGCCTCACCCAGCCGTGCAGCTTTCTAAAGGGACAGCAGCCACAGGGGAAAAAAACCCCTGCACATTGTCACAGAGGGGTGCCATTTGGGGGGGGGGGGGGGGGGGAGAGGTTGCCCAATTTGTGCCACGTTACACTCTAAATATGGACAGAACATAGTGTGGAGTTAGCCTTTAATTTCTCCAATTGTATTGATCACCAATATCACCGAGAATAAAATTGAGAGCAAATCCACAATTCTGAGTTGCTACCAGAACAGGACTAGAGGGGAAATCATCCAATGGAGACACTTGTTCCCAAGAAAAAATTGTCTAAGAAAGTTGTGTCTGCAGGACAGGAAGGAAGTGAAAAGGAAATCTCCCCAACAACACACAGCAGCAATTTTAACTCTCTCCAATCCAAAATTAAACAAGTTTGAGCTCGCTATACTTTAAAAATCTGATTAAACTACACAGCAGAGGGCATCCCTCTATAAAGGCTGTAGGGTTGAGGAAACATCCGTTGCCATCAGTGATATACAGCTCAGCTGTTTTATGATGCCCGACTCAGTCTGAATTTGAAAGACGTGGCCCACAGGAAAAAGTTTAATTTTCACGCATTTTAATATTCGATTGTCTTTACGTATGCAGCTAGTATCTGAATATGTTCGTATTCAATACACTGTATGCCTGTTTTGTTAGTATTTAGGATGCTACAAAAATTAACTCTGAGGCTGGATTCACACCAATGCAAGTTGTACATCTATTGAGGGGCATCCAATTTATAATGGGTCCCCAAATGCATGCCAATGCAGTAAACACCACACCTGACTATTTAAAAGCTCAACGGATAGACATCAACACACATGCATTGTGGTGTGCCACGTTGGCATAATTTAGGTTAGCTACGTTGACAGGTTAAAGCTTGTTAAAAAGATTCCGTCACCACCCCATGCATATAATTAAGATGGTATTATGATGTGTAGATTTTATTGGCTAGATACCTTTTTTTGTTTTTGGTATATTTCAGTACAGTGGCTCTAATCTTCTGTTACACTTTCAGTATTGTCGGTGTACATGTGCCAATCTGCCACTGCGGCTTACTCCCCCTGGCCCTGAAGTCAACCGTTCTTATAAAACTATCTGGGGAAATAACCAGCATTTCTAAACATGAGGCCGAGTTCACACTTAATTCAGATGTGGCTCACAGCAGGGGTCCGGTGCGTCCCCTTACTCCATTTTAAGGACGAATCAGGCCCAATTTTTTTCCTGAATTCAGACCTGAAACAGAGTCACAGATACACAGGACCCTTGTGCAATATGCTCTGCAGCCGCCCTGCAGACATGTGAACCGGCTCCATTGAAAGCCGGTCACACTCTCCTGTCATGTAAATTGGAATGCGGGAAAACACATCCAATTCGCATACGTGTGAACCTAGCCTGAAAGCACATGTTGCACATAGAGATTTTCCAACCTTACCCACCACCAGCTCTAAGCACATATAACGTGATACTCTTATCACTACATTGACACTGCTCTCCTACTGGTAAGCTAGCCATACACGGAGCGACGTTCCTGAGGAACCAGACGAAAATTTGTTCTGTGGCCCCATCCGCCCAACAACTTTTGATTGAAAAGATCAAAGTAGCCGGTTAGAATATTGTCAGCCAAACAGTGCCTATATCCAAATCAGAGATATTTTTTGGTTTAGCCCATAGGCCAGTGATGGCGAACCTTGGCACCCCAGATATTTTGGAACTACATTTCCCATGATGCTCATGCAGTGTAGTTGAGCATCATGGGAGACGTAGTTCCAAAACATCTGGGGTGCCAAGGTTTGCCATCACTGCCATAGGCTATACAAAAAAAAAAAAATAATAATAAATAAATCTATGCATGTATGGTCAAGTCTTAAGGCCCATACCCACAATCAGAAAATTGTACAAAAAACAAAAACAAAAAAAAAAACGGTTTTCGAAGAGATCGTACAATAATCTGATCGTTCATACACAGCTTCCATCTGAAATTATCCGAAGACCAAGAAAAAATACCCCCTGGATGTATAAAAGTTTCTTTGCATAAATATTAAAATTACAAACAAACGACTAATTCTAAAAAGACGTATGGCGTCTACAAATGCATACAAACATAACAAAAAAAACAAAGAAAATTCAATGACACTGATAATCTCCGATGTGTGAATACCCTGGTACCCGACGCGTTTCCGTTTTTTTTACACCTTCATCAGGGGTACAGGATGGAGAATGGTCACTTATATTAACACCATTGGAGCGATTCCCTATCAGGAGCTTGAAAAATTATATGTTAAGATAGGCACAGGGCGCTGCTCAGAGTACATGGTTGGCTTGAAAAAACAGTTCCCACATCGGTGGAATAACAGGTAAGTGACGGTGATCAAATATCGGCCGTACACCAATCAGTGCTTGCAGAGGACAAAAAAAAAAAAAAGGGGCAGACCAGAGCCTCAGAGAGCTACTGGGTTAGCAAATGCTAGCCATAGGTACCTGCCTCCCTAAGAAAGAAGGAAGGACGATCATTTGCCCAATAATCTCATTGTGTGTACCAGGCTTTAGCCCAATTTTCTAGCACGAAAGAGAAGACCCTCTCTTCAATGTCTTTAGCCTTGGGTCGAGGCCCCACAGGGGTGGGCAAAAACAAGGAGGATTTTGGCTGCAGACTGTAAACATTGTGGACGACAATGGCTGTCATACAGTGCTGTGAAAAAGTATTTGCCCCCTTCCTAATTTTTTTTGCATATTTGTCCCCACTTAAATTATTCAGATCAAACAAGTTTTAATATTAAACAAACAAACTGAGAAAAAACAAAAATTCAGTTTTTAAATGATTTAATTTACTAATGCAGAGTTTCACCCACTTTTACAAGGTGGTCTTAAAACTAAAGACCACCCCCTCCACCCCCTCGTTTTTGGATATCCATTTATTTATTTTTCTTACCTACCACTTTAGAAATAATAAATTCACTTCCGTCCTAGCCCGGCCACGGCGCAGTAGGTCACGTCCGTTTCTGCGGTGAGCCCTTCCCCTTCTTTCCCGCTGCTTTCTATAAGCTGGCCATTCACAAAGTCGCACAACTCGCGCCTGCGCAGTAGGAAACCAGCTGTGAAGCCTGAGGGCTCCACTGCCGATTTCCCTTAGTTGGATTGGCGGCGCCTGCACCCAAGCTGGTGGCCCAATTGGCCTGGACAGGCAAGTGTCCTTATTAAAAGTCATCAGCTACAGTACTTGTAGCTGATGATTTGAAGAAAAAAAAAAAAAAAAAGTTTTTTTGCCGCTGGAACTCCACTTTAAAAAAGGGAAAAAGCTGTCCAAACCTACCTGGCCCGAGATGTTAGTGGAGTTTAACCCCTTCCCACCCACAGGCCTAAATTGCCGGAAGGGTGTCCATGTACGTCCTCTCGTGCCCGAGCGGCGCGCTCTGTGATCAGCGAGTTAAGGAGACTCGGCTTATCACAGATCGGAGTAAGAGGCTGATCCCGACCCCTTACCACGTGATCAGCTGTCAGCCAATGACAACTGATCACATGATATAAACAGAGCTGGAAATCAGCTATTTCTTTTCCTCCCACTGACAGCAGGAGGAGAAAAAATAAACCCCCCAATCACCAACTCCTGTCAGAGGGATATTGGTCCCTCACACAGAGAGCCACACTGCCTCATCTGTGCCCCCAGGGCCACCTGTCAATGCCCACCAGCATCACCCCATCAGCGCACATCAATGAAGGAAAAAAAATACCTGTTTGCAAAATTTTATACCAAACTATAAACACTTTACCAAAAGAAAGCTCTATTGGTTTGAAAAAAAATGATAAAAATTTCACTTGGGTACAGCGTTGCATGGCCGCGCAAATGTCATTCAAAGTGCGACAGAGCTGAAAACTGAAAATTGGCATGGACAAGAAGGGGGTTTAAGTGCCCAGTGGGCAAGTGGTTAAAGAGGAGCTTCAGTCTCCTATGTAAAAATTAAAAATAGCAGAAAACAAAAACAAAAAACAAAAAAAAAAAACAAAAACAAAAAACACTGTAGCTGCTGACTTTTCTTAAACAGCCACTCACCTGTCCTATGATCCAGCGCTGTGCTCATCCAAGCCTCTCGGCTGTCCCCAGCATGGTAACTGTGGGCACCTGGCTGTGACAGCTTGCGGCTTCACAACCAGTTGCCCAGTGCACATGTGCGTGACACGCTGCATGTTGTGAATGGCCCTGCAGTCTTTTGGGACCTGTCGTGTATCCCAGAAGACTGCAAGGGGGGGGTGACTTCTGCTTCCGATCACCTAGGAGTTGGGAGTGGAAGTGGGTACCTGCTCTCTCCTCCCCAAAAGCTCCACTTCAAAAACAGGAGTGGGGGAGAAGGCCTTAAAGTGAAACTTCCCTTTTGGGTGGAGCTCCGCTTTAAATAAATAGTTTGTTTGGACCAGGCAGGACCAAACTACTACCTTCAATAACAGTTGCAGTGGCTGGGAGCACTGTGTAAACGGTGTGTAGCCTCAGCTACAGTATACAGTGCTGCGTTTTTCCAGTGGGCTGGGAACTTCCCATCTCCCTCCTAGGACAAAATCAAGTCCGGCAAAGCAGCTTTCAGTCTTTCACCGTGAGCTCTCTTTCTATAAGCGAATACAAAACTTCCTCGCATTGAGTTGGAGATCATGATGTCATCCATCCACCGCTGTGCCTCAGTCAGAGAAAGCTTTGTATTTATTTACAGAATGCAAAGTTCCTCAACTCAATTTTGTTTTGGGAGTGGACAGGAAGATCACACAGCACTGTATAATGTATGCAGCCGAGGTTCTCACAGCCTCTGAAACGGTTTGTGAATGTAGCAGTTCATTTGAACCAGCTTGATCACAGGAAATGTAATCCTCGCTAAAAGATTTAGGTCAACAGCTATGTCACTGACATATAAAATGAATCTGTATTAAAAAAAAATTGCCCCATGAAGGGCAATCACTCTTTTGGTGCCTTTACCTTCTCTGCATTCTAAACCATGAACAGATCCCATATATACGCAGACTATACCCTAAAGTCAGTAATTATATGCTGCTAGACCACACTATTCCCCACCTCAAGGATCCTATAGGCCACATGTATCAATCACAAGGCCCGTGGGCAGAATCCAGCCCTCCAGGCCATTTCAGGTAGCCCTCGCATTTCTGCAACAACCCCCTGGTCTCTCCGCCCCTACCTTTGTCTCAGCAGACAACAGCAGAGAGGACGATATAATTCCTCCGCTTCTCTTTGCAGCCCCGGAGAGAAGCTAGTCTCTGCCCCCAAATCCGCTTCCCCATCTCAGCAGTTGGCAGCAATAAGGAGTACAGAACTCTTTCTACAGATCCTGCTCCTCTCCGTGCAACAGCAGCATCCCCTTGTCTCTGCCTCTACCTGGTCTCAGCATTCAGACTCCAGCCCTCCTCTGGTCCTCCTCCAGAGCCTGAAGTGGAGCTTTTGGGGAAGAAGGAGCAGGTACCAGATTTTGACAGATACCCGCTCCCACTTCTGCTCCGAACTCCGTGCAGTCTTCTGGGACAACTGACAGGTCCCAGAAGACTTCAGGACCATTCACAACACGCAGCGCATGTGCAGTGGGCACCCGGCTCTGAAGCAGCAAGCGGTCACAGCCGGGTGCCCAGTTAAGATGCTGTTGCCAGGTATAGCCACAAGGGTGTGAACACGGCTTGGGTGAGCACAGCGCTGAATCGTAAAACAGGTGAGTGGCCGTGGGCGACTCTGGACTTCTGATGTAAAGGGGAGTGGGGTGCTCTGGATATCTAGTCTTACAGATACAATTGGCACTTTGAGGGCAACCATAATGCTGATGCAGCACAACTGGCACTTTGAGGGCAACCATAAAGCTGATGTAGCCCATAATGAAATGGAGTTTGACACCTCTGCTATAGAGCATGGCTGACTCTCTCTCTTAGAAAACAGTAGTCTTCAGACAAGGGATGCTTTCTTAAAACACGGTGGTTAATACTGCAAGGATTAAGACCCATAGAGCCTCAAGTCATACTTGCTCAAAAAATTGTAGCCTTCACCTCAAGAGTAACAAATATATGTAGTATAGAGAATACTTTCTCAGAAAAGCGTAGCTCAATAATAAAGACCCATAGGCCATAGTGGAAAACTGTCCCATAAGATTGCAGCCTTCATCTCAAGCATAAAGACTTATACAATAAATGCTCAAGGATGATGGTCTATATTAGCATACAGGGGCTACTTTCTCAGATAATGGTAGTCTTCACCTCAAGGATAAAACTAAGGGCTCATGTACACTAGCATTTGGGGGGGGGGGGGGGGGCACAGTAAAAAAGCACCACTGAACCACATTCTTACCACCTCCAACTACTCCCTCTTTAGCTGCAAAGGCGACAGTCAGGAGTATACACCTGCTGTATCCATGATCCTTTGTTTCGCAACCTGAGGCAGGAATAATTCCCCCATTGCATTCAGCGGATACTACCACCCGCTAAATGTGACCCATTCAAGTGAATAGGGCCATGCTGTAACAGAAAAGGGCTGGGGGTGTTGCCGCATACCACCCATTCAAGTGAATAGGGCTTGCACTGCAACTACCCCCCAGCTACTCCCCCTTTGGCTGCAAAGGCAGCAACACGTGCTGTGGCCACAATGCTTTGGTTCATGGCTCACAGCAGGAAATATACCCCGTTGCTTTCAGTAGGTATTACTGCTCGCAAAACACCACCCATTCAAGTCAATAGGGCCGCACTGCAGCTACTTCTCCTTTGGCTGTAAAGGCAGCAGTTGGGGGTGTACACCTACCACAGCTGCAATGCTTTGGTTCGTGGCTTGCAGCAGGAATTCTATCCTCTTGTCATGTTCAGCATTCAGGGAATTAAAAGCAGCAAGAGGAGGTCAAAAAAGCCCTTATACAGCATGAGGGGAACACTTTTTCAGAAATTAGTAGTCTTCACCTTTAAATGTTATGGAGCAAAGCAATAAATACTTTATAATGCAGCGTGCATAGGCAGAGGTGAATTCAGTGTACATTGGGCCCAAAGGTGTTTACAGTTCATAGGTCCACACTGATATAACTGGACCACGAATAAGGGTCAGTGTACACAAGCAATTGTGTTTAGATTCTGACAGACTTGTGAAACATTTGTGCAGTACTTCTAATGCCGCGTACACACGGTCGTACTTTTCGTCTACAAAAGTCCAACAGACGCTGATGGACTAAAGCTGGCTGGTAATCCGATCGTGTGTGGGCTTCTCCGGACTTTCAACCGACTTTTTTAGCCTCAAATACGACGTACTTTAGATTTGAAACATGCTTCAAAACTTTTACTTCGTACCTACGACGGACCCCGAAATCCGCTCGTCTGTGTGCTAGTCCGACGGACAAAAAGCCACGCTAGGGCACCTATTGGCTACTGGCTATGAACTTCCTTATTTTAGTCCGGTGTACGTCATCACGTACGAATCCGACCGACTTTTGTGTGGTCGTGTGTAGGCAAGTCCGGTCGTTAGAAAGTAGGCCGCAAGTCCGCGGCAAGTCCACCGAAAGTCTGCCGGAAGTCTGTCCGACAGGCTGTCCGACTTTTGTAGACGAAAAGTACGACCGTGTGTACGCGGCATAAGGCAGTGTTCAAACTGGATCTTATGCAGCATTATATGTATTGCAACTTAGTCATACGATGGTGGCAGATAACATGGCAATGATACTCCTACGTACAGGAAGTGTGTTAGATTGATAATCTCAACATTGAAGGAAACCCTACACAATAACATACCTGTTAAACGTTTACTTTTTAAGGTTTTTTTATGGGGTCATGTGACTACAAGGCTCCAGCTCATTCCGCTCCCTCTGTAGCTGGCAGGCATGAACTGTGTCCCTCCCGACAACAGCTGAGATCTACGGACACTGGTAGGAGGAGATCCCAGCAATATCGGCGGCGTGGGCTCAGGACTAGCCAGAGCTTTGCGTTGAAGTGACTGCATAGAAAACCTTCAAAAAATTCAAGTATTCAGAAAGTGATTTATGAGAAAATGTATGCAAAGAGGACGAAATATTTTAGAGCCCTTTCACACAGACTTTGTCTCCTCCATTCAGGAGGGAATCCATGAATTAGAGCAGAATGTGACACAAGGCATTTTTGTGACATGTGCCCATTTAGGCGTTATTTGCATTTTGGTCTGCATGGTCCTGTGACTGTGCTGACTAATAACCAATTGACACATTATGATGGATACTCACTCCAGGGCTGTGTATTGTGGCGTACAGCATACAGACCGCTACCCCGGCAGCATAGGACAGCTAAGTGCAGCAGGGTGGCCAGGATATTTATAGCGAATTCACCTTTTTATGTATTAACCACTTACCAACCAGGCCAATTCTGACATTTCTCTCCTACATGTAAAAATCATAATTTCTTTGCTAGAAAATTACATAGAACCCCCAAACATTATATGTTTTTTTTAGCAGAGACCCTAGAGCAGTGATGGTGAACCTTGGCACCCCAGATGTTTTGGAACTACATTTCCCATGATGCTCATGCACTCTGCAGTGTAGTTGAGCATCATGGGAAATGTAGTTCCAAAACATCTGGGGTGCCAAAGTTCGCCATCACTGCCCTAGAGAATACAATGGCAGCCATTCCAACTTTTTATCTCGCACGTTATTTGCGCAGCAATTTTTCAAATGCGTTTTTCTTAGAAAAACAGTTTGGTGCTTAAAAAAAAAAAAAAATAGTAAAGTTAGCCCAATTTTCTGTATAATGTGAAAGATGATGTTATGCCGAGTAAAAGGTTACCCAACATGTCTAAATTCTAAATTGCACACGCTCCTGGAATGGTGCCAAACTCCGGTACTTAAAAATCCCCACATGTGACGCTTTAAAAATTTTTACTGGTTACATATTTTGAGTTACAGAGGAGGTCTAATCTAGAATTATTGCTCTCGCTCTGACATTCACGGCAACACCTCACATGTGTGGTCTGAACACCGTTTTCGTATGTAGGCGGGCCTTGCGTATGCGTTCACTTCTGCGTGCGTGCATACGGGGACAGGGGCTCTTTAAAGAAAAAAAAAACAAAAAAAAAAAACAACTTTTTTTTTTTAAATGTGATCACTTTTACTCCTATTACAAGGAATGTAAACATCCCTTGTAATAGGAATATGGCATGACAGGTCCTCTTTACAGTGAGATATGGGGTCAATAAGACCCCACATCTCACCTCTAGGCTGGGAAGCCTGAAATAAATAAATAAATAAAACGATCTCTGCTTCCCAGCCGAGGCAGCGCCGTTTGTTTGAATGCAGAGGCCGGGCGTGACGTCATAACATCGCGCCCAGCCTCCAATGATTATAGAGACTTCAGCGACCATCTGGTCCGCCGGAAATCTCTATGGTAAACATCCGGGGCCGGCGGATCCGTTCTCAGATTCACCTATTGCAGCGGTGAGTCGGTAGATGCACCGGTGGGCGGCGGGAGGGGGGGCGGGGTGAAAAACTAACAAAAAACGTTTTGAATAGTTTGTTATAAAATGTTGCAAACAGGTATTTTTTCTCCTTCGCTGATGATGAGGAGGCACTGATGGGACTGCACCGATAATCAGGACACTGATAATCTGTGCCCTGATTATCAGTGTAGATATCCCTTTCACATATGTCAGTTATCGGCTCTCCTCACGCCCTTGTGTTTACATCATGATCAGCTTTCATTTGACACGGCTGATCATGTGGTAAAGGGCCAATGTGATTGGCGATTTCAAAAGATATAGGATGAGAGGGGTGAGTGGCGCTACCTGTGTGCCAAATAGTTACATGGTTACATAGTTAGTAAGGTTGAATAAAGACACCAGTCCATCCA
The DNA here is from genome assembly GCA_037952835.1 of Lithobates septentrionalis. Classification (NCBI taxonomy): domain Eukaryota; kingdom Metazoa; phylum Chordata; class Amphibia; order Anura; family Ranidae; genus Lithobates; species Lithobates septentrionalis. The sequence goes on along the minus strand of JBBDGP010001163.1, from coordinate 2,478,672 downwards.
GTTCAACCTGAGTGAGTGTGGGTGTCTACAATTATCCCTATCCCTGTACATTGCATCTCATTACAATGCTCATCCATTATATTATTATTTATTTAAAAAAGGTACTCAAATAGCACCGTCAATTTACACATACATCGCACACTCACATCAGTCCCTACCCTCAAAGAGCCCACAATCCAATGTCCCCCAAGTCACATTCATATACTAGGGCCAATTTTGGACAGAAGCCAATTAACCTACCAGCATGTCTTTGGAGTGTGGGAGGAAACCCACACAGGCACAGGGAAAACATGCAAACTCCAGGCAGGTAGTGTCATGGTTGGGACAAAGTAGTTAAAGTGGGGTTCCACCCAAAAAAACAAACATATCTAAAAAATTCTAAAAAAAAAAAACAAAAAAACATTTGGATATTTTTTTTTTTTTTACTTACCTCTAAATGCCTGTTGCTAGGTGGTCCCTCGTAGTCTGCCCCTTCGTCTGCCTGAGCTGGTGACATCACTTCCCCCTGGCACAGGAAGGGCTCGGCTCTTCTCCCTCCCTCCTGTCAATCATCTGGGACCCATTGCAGGTCCCAGGTGATTGAGCGGCCAATCACGGCGCTCGGCGCCGCTCGCGCATGCGCAGTGGGTGCCAGGCTGTGAAGCCACAGCCCGGCGCCCACAGTTGAAATGCCGGCGCCGACGAGCGGAGGGGGGGGACGAGCGGGGCTTCGATCCCCCGCACCGCTGGACCCAGGGACAGGTGAGTGTCCAATTAAAAAAGTCAGCAGCTGCAGTATTTGTAGCTGCTGACTTTTAATTTTTTTTTTTTTTTAATGGCCCCCCTGGGTGGAACTCCTCTTTAAAGAGGGAGTCCACCTACAGCAACCAAAAAAAATAAATATTAAAAGCCAGCAGCTACAAATACTGCAGCTGCTGACTTTTAATACATGGCCACTTACCTGTCCCAGGGTCCAGCGATGTCGGCAGGGGACGCCGAGAACCCGCTCGGCTCTCGGCAGCTGCCGCCGCCATCCTAGGTAAGGGAATCAGGAAGTGAAGCGTTGCGGCTTCACTTCCCGGTTCCCTACTGCGCATGCGCAAGTCGCGCTGCGCGATCTGGATGGTCCCCGCTATCTCCTGGGAGCTGTGTGTTTCCCAGGAGACAGCGCGGAGGGACAGGAAGAGGCATAGACTCTCATGGGAGTCTATGCTGGAAGTGGATGCAAATACCTGTCTTAGACAGGTATCTGCACCCCCCTCCCCCCTGAAAGGTGCTAAATGTGACACCGGAGGGGGGGAGGGTTCCGAAAATCGGAAATTCCATTTTTGTGTGGAACTTCGCTTTAAAAGACAGTGATATTGTGATAATAATTACAGCAAAACAATTAACAGAAAAGTGGTAGTGTAATAATTATGATAGCTCACCTACACCAGTAGGTAAATGCTAAAGCCCTCGCACTGTGGGCTCCAATCCTACACAGGAAAACTTACCAAAAATGTAATTAACCTTTATAAAATTAGTGGATCCCATGATACCGTGTACAAATGATAATGAATCCTCTCCTTATAACCAATGCATATAAGAGCCAAACATAAGTTACATGACAGTAGAGTGATCCTCTGCTTATAACAGTACATACAGTGTCCAAACCCTAAATTCAAGATGTATGTAGATCCAGGAAACAAAAAATACAAAAATAGTACCAAAATTAAAAGATCGCACCAAAATGCAATTTAACGCACCGTATACAAAAAAAACCAAACACATAGGTGCATTCATATAGTGTCCAAACCCTGAATTCAAAATGTATGTAAACCCAAAAAGCAAAAAAAAAAAAAAAAAAAAAAAAATGGGGGAAAAAAAAAAAAAAAAAAGAGAAATTGGCTCACAAGGCTTGGACTTAACTATGCTTGGTTCTACCCAATGATGACAGTATAGCTAGCTTCATCTATATCGTTATCATATATTTATTTAGTATTTCTATGTGTCTGCGACTATCTACAATTATTATTTATATATATTTGTATATACTGTATATTTTGTCCATTAGCTTAACAAATGTGAGGCCTCCATCTGGATGTTGCTATATAAGTTGTTCAGCTGTACCTCAAAGTTCAATCTAATATTGTGAATATCACAGTACTACTACCCATAGTGCAGTATTTCCAGAACATCAGTTTACTTAAAAAAAATTGTAAAAATATATAAAAACAACACAGACAAAAAATGCAGTTCATGCAGCGTAATGCCTCATCCCATAAGGGGCTGCACTTGCCGGTACAGAGCGTAAGGCGATCGAGCTATGGGTGGGCAGCGTGCATTCCATCTGCGTTCCACCCACTCACTCAGTTTCCTGGAAGTCACGTGATGTGCGTAGTGACGCCGATTGGCCATTTACCCAGATCTGCGATCAGCTGTGTCCTAAGGACGCAGCGATAACAGAGTGGGGTGCGCAGGCAGCATGATCACGGGAGGCTGTTCATGGATGCCATCCCTGCAATGTAAGCATGCTCTGTAGCCATCTTTTGGCTCTAGCACGGGGGCGGTAACTGGTTAAAGTACCATTCAACTCCAATTTGTAAATGTTGTACACAGATCCTAATGGGAGTGCAGATTGCCACTTTAAAACAAGCTAGCAGGCTTCAGAACTTCTTGAAGCTTGTTTAAAGTCTGCTAGCAGCTTGTTTAAAGTGGCAATCTGCAGTCCCATTAGGATCTGTGTTCAACATTTACGAACTGGTTAAGGTGAAGCGTGCCACGGATTAATTTTATACACTATTCCTATTGACCACCAACCCTGAGGCCAAATTTATTCTCATGCCGAGCCTGTGGCATTTTCTGCCCCTGCTGGCCACAATCTGGCCCTCCTAAAGTCTGAAGGACAATAAACTGGCCCTTTGTTTGAAAAATTTGGAGACCCCCCCTGATCTAGAAGATATGAATGGAATGGAGTGCTCAGCTGTGGTAACTCGAAGGAGATTGTAGAGTGTATGGCATAGGAGTGCCAGGGCACACACCAATCACCCAGTGCTGCCCAGATTTCACCTGCTGCTTGGCTGCAGAGAAGGGGACTGGGGAATCTATGTCCTCAGTGCCTTTCTCTGTTCCAAAAGTGAGACAAAAAAAAAAAAAAAAAAAAAAAAAAAAAAAAAAAGAGATAGATAGATATCCTTTTTTTTTTTTTTTTTTTTTGTCTCACTTTTGGAACAGAGAAAGGCACTGAGGACATAGATTCCCCAGTCCCCTTCTCTGCAGCCAAGCATTAATAATTTATTATTAATGCTTGGCTGCATTAGCATTAATAATTTAGCATTAATAATTTATTATTAATAATAATGTAAAAAAAAACACAAATCTCTGCCCTACTGACACCAACCTCCGTCCTAATGACACACATACATTATATATATATATATATATATATATATATATATATATATATATATATGTGTGTGTGTGTGTGTGTCAGTAGGACGGAGGTTTGTGTCACTAGAGCAGTGGACGGTGTCAGTAGGGCAGAGATTGGTGTTTTTGACTAATAAATAGATATATATCTCTATCTATCATAGGCGTGCGCAAGGGGTGGGCACACCCTAATCCTGGAGTTGGCAACCCATCAATTGTGGGCAGGTGACAGGTAAGCCGCCATCTTTACTTGCCGACCCCCAGAACCTGGACAGGATAGGCGGCTGGAGTGGAAATTAAGGGACCGATCTGTATTTTCTTCTGCAGCAGCTGAAAGTAGGCTTCTCCTCCTCTTCCTCTCGCCGATATTCAGCTGCCTTGGGAGGAAAATACAGGGGCTTGGTACCAATGTATGCCACCCTCTTGTCCCAGTTCCTTTTCTTTCTGCTGCCCAGGTCCCCCTGTGTGCTCACCTACTCCCCCCCCCCCCCCCCCATTGTTTTAGGATGACGGGTGGGGAAGAGGCCGGTTAATATGTCACAAAGGCATATGTGTTAGAGCTTTGAGGTGCACACGCACACCCTAATGATATGATGACACCTATGATAGATATATATACACACACACACACACACACACACACACACATAATATAAATAGCACACCTATGGTTGTATGGCCAGGTGTACAAAGCTGAAACCACGAAGCCCCATATGATTAGATGATATGATTGTATTATATGTCCTCATCTCGGCCACTTACCTGCGATGTCCCATAGCTGCAGCCTGACCAGAGTCTTGCCATCCCAGTTGATGACTTTCAGGGCGAAGTCCACTCCTATGGTGGCCCTGTAGTGCTGGGAGAAGAGTTGGTGGACATAGCGTTTGATGATGCTGGTCTTCCCCACCCCCAGCTCCCCGATCACCAGCACCTTGAACAGGTACTCCCTGCGCTCAGGGACCCCGGCAGACGTTCCCAGCTCCCCGCTGCCCGCCTCCCCTGCCATGAGCTCTCAGTGTATGTCTATAGAGGAAGGTTCAGCGCTGCGCACACTGTCTACTGTCCGTTACAACACACCATGGACACTTCTCCGCTCCGTACATCAATAACATGCCCAACTATTATGGCAACAAAAAAGTTCCTCAACACTTTCCCCAAACCTTCTAAAAGTCCCTCCCAGCCAGTCACACAGCCAACCACCTGACAGTGGGTCACATGACAGGAAGCGGGGAGGAGGGAGGCGGAGACTTCTCTGATTTTACTCTCTCTGCATCCCTGCTTCCCTGTAGACGTGCAGGCTCCATGTTTGAGTCTCAGGGGATGTCAGCTGTCAAAGAATAGAAGCCATGTCCTTTATTCTCATCAAAACCCACATATACTGCACCTCTGTAAAAGCTGCTGCCTTGGTTGGCTTTCAGGAACTATATTAGCTGTAAATGGCAGTCATAGCTGTTCCTAGTGTCAGCTGCAATGTAGATAAACACTCATAAACTCTTTCAATCTGTGACTGTGGGAGAATTTAGCTTTGCTACAGGTGCGACCAATCGCAGGGGGCGTTCCTAAGTGTCGCATGCAGGGCAGCCCATTTATTTGCTAGCCCTTGGCTCACGTCTTATGTGTGCCGGGAACACACAAAATCGAGAGATTTCCTGAAACCCACAGCAGACAAGCAGCGGTGCAATTCATTGTTTATTGCACCCACACACATATGCAATGTCCCTCCCTCCCTCTTTCCTGCTCATTTGTCCCTCATTTTGGTCTGATCTATATAGATGTATATAAAATGCACTTTTTATCTATCAAAAAAGGTTTCCCAGAGCTAAATCTTTCATCTGATTTCTAAATTGCTGCATTTGTAAATTCCAAAAGCCAAAATAAAAGATTAATAATGGTTAAAAAAAGTACTTGTGGGTTTAACCAATCTTTTTTTTGTACAATTCTCCTTTAAGTGGGCGTGGCAGGGGGTGTGTCCTATGCCTGCATACTTTTGCTGGTAAGTGTCCTTCATTGCCATCTCAAAAAGTTGGGAGGTGTGCATATGCCACATGTGCGTTTTAATGCAGGCCAATCTGCGTGGTGCAGCGACAGTTCGGTTGTTGTACGTTTTTGGAAAAGAGCTTCTTTTCTGCGTTTCTCTGTGTAGGGCAGCCTATTGAATGCCCCGTTCACACTGGTACGATTTGTCATATCAAAATTCCAAATTGCATGACAAGTCACACCCCATTGTCAGCAATGGAAATGTTCAAATTGCTTTGACTCATGTCGCAGCGACTTTGACAAAGGTTCCTACACTACTTTTTGATGATTTCATTGCAACTTAAATAGACTTCTGTTGTATGAACCCGTAGTGAAATCGGCAGTGCAAATCGCACTAATGTGCAGCTTTGAAGTTGCACTGTAACAAACACACATATATCACTATGTCAAATAGGATAGAAAGTATTCCTGCGCTATCATAAAACGGGGGGGGGGGGGGGGGAGAGAAAGGAGAAGCCAAAATGTATATGTGAAGTCAGGAAAAGCAGCCTACACCGGGAAGGGTACAGCCTGCCCCTAGCTATAACAAAGATAAATAAAAGATGTGGTGTTGCGCTAATCCTTTAAAGAAGAACTTCACAAAATGTAGTGACTACTTAGCAACTAGCAACTTTTGAGACAGTAAACACCTTGGTCAGAAGTATGTAAAATATAGCATTAAGAGTGCAGTGGTCAGAGTATGCATTGTACAACAAGATGTAGATAGTGCAGGGCTCAGGAGTGTATAAAACACAAAATCCAGGGCTCAGGACTGCATATTTCCCAGAGTGCAGGGCTCAAGAGTATACAGTATAACGACCACAGTGCAGGGCTCATAAATATGTATTGTACAGGGTGCAAGGCTCAGGAGTGGGTAACACACAGGCCAATGTACAACTGAGTATTATCTTTCCCCAAAGCCCCCTCTAGTACATAGCCCCCCCCCCCCAAATCCCTTCCCAGTACATTATGGCAGAGAAAGGGGCTGCTGTTGAAGAACAGCTAGTACTTGAGAAGTCCCCAAGACCAGTTGGGGATAAGAGCTGTAGGGGGAGTTGCTGGTGCAACTGACCTCCTACCTGATGTCATATGGCTGGTGCATGGAGGGTTCTAAGTCTGAGCTGCCCAAAGAGGTGTACTGTCATTTGTAAACACAGAAGTTAGTAGAGGAAGCAAGTAGTGCAGAAAACTTCCTTTCCTGACTTCAAGTGACAAGTTGGTGAGCACAGAGCTAGCGTCGGAGATGGCAGTGGGGCGTACTGCTGTGTTTCAGCTGAAAAAAGCTGTGCGTTTAACTTCAAAAGAACTTCAAATACAGCAAATAGAAAACTAAATTTTTAAGCACTGACCTGCCTAATGATAGCTCTGGACCCTCCTCCAGGCCCTTACATCAGAATATCAAACAGCATGTTGTTGCTTTATGGCATGCATTTCAGAATCAGTAAATGGCTTGTGTTAAGGCATGGCTTGGGTTCCACAGACAGGAAATGGTCATATCGCTAAACTTACAGTGCATCCGGAATATATTCACAGTGCTTCACTTTTTCCACATTTTCTTATGGTACAGCCTTATTGCAAAATGGATTAAATTCATAATTGTTCTCAAAATTCTACAAACAATACCCCATAATGACAATGTGAAAGAAGTTTGTTTAAAAACTGCAAGTTTATTAAAAATAAAAAAACGAAAAAAAAATCACATGTATATAAGTATTCACAATAATATAATGAATAATGTGTAATAATGTTTAATAATAGCATTAGTAATACATAATAATAGCAATAATATTATTAGCACTGTGTGGGAACACCATTTATGTTGGCAGCTGCTTTGTTTATTTATTTTGGTTTGCGCATTAGTACTTTCACTTGACATATAAGTATTCACAACCTTTGCCATGACACAAACTTAAGCTGAGGTGCATCCTGTTTCCACTGATCATCCTTGAGATGTTTCCACAACTTGATTGAAGTCTACCTGTGGTAAATTCAGTTGATTGGACATGATTTGGAAAGGCACACACCTGTCTTCATATGGTCCCACAGTTAACAGTGAATTTCAGAACACAAACCAAGCCATAAAGTCCAAGGAATTGTCTGTAGACCTTCGAGACAGGATTTTATCAGGGTACAGAAAAATTTCTACAGCATTGAAGGTCCCAGTGAGCACAGTGGCCTCCATTATCTGTAAAAGGAACAAGTTTGGAACCACCAGGACGCTTTCTCGAGCGGGCCGCCTGGCCAAACTGAGCAATCAGGGGGAGAAGGGCCTTAGTCAGGGAGGTGACCAAGAATCTGGCAGAGCTCCAGCGTTTTTCTGTGAAGAGAGGAGAAATTTCCAGAAGAACAGCCATCTCTGCAGCACTCCACCAATGAGGCCTGTATTGTAGAGGGGCTGGGCGGAAGCCACTCCACAGGAAAAGGCACATGACAGCCCATCTGGAGTTTGCCCAAAGGCACCTGAAGGACTCTCAGACCATGAGAAACAACATTCTCTGGTCTGATGAAACAAAGATTGAACTCTTTGACCTGAATGGCAAGCGTCCTGTCTGCAGGAAACCAGGGACCGCTCATCACCTGGCCAATACCATCCCTACAGTGAAGCATGGTGGTGGCAGCATCATGCTGTGGGGATGTTTTTTAGCGGCAGGAACTGGGAGACCAGTCAGGACTGAGGGAAAGATGAATGCAGGAATGTACAGAGACATCCTTGATGAAAACCTGCTCCAGAGCGCTCTGGAGCTCAGACTGGGGCAAAGGTTCTTCTTCCAACATGACAAAGACCCTAAACACACAGCCAAGATAACAAAGAAGTGGCTACGGGACAACTCGGTGAATTTCCTTGAGTGACCCAGCCAGAGTCCAGACTTGAACCCGATTGAACATCACTGGAGAGATATGAAAATGGCTGTGCACCGACACTCCCCATCCAACCTAATGGAGCTTGAGAGGTCCTGCAAAGAAGAATGGGAGAAACTGCCCAAAAATAGGTGTGCCATGCTTGTAGCATCATACTCAAAAAGACTTGAGGCTGTAAATGGTGCCAAAGGTACTGAGCAAAGTATTGAGCAAAGTATTGAGCAAAGGCTGTGAATATTTATGTACATGTGAATTTTTAGATTTTTTATTTTTATTAAATTTGCAAAGATTTCAAACAAATTTCTTTCATTATAAGCGGAGTTTGTAGATAAAAAAAAAAAAATATTGAATTTAATACATTTTGGAATAAGGCTGTAACATAACAAAATGTGGAAAAAGTAAAGTGCTGTGAATACTTTCCGGATGCACTGTAAATGCTTAGCCAGTCAGCAAATTGGAGAAAAGCTCCCTTTATTCATTATGGGCAATTGCATTGTTTAGGGAAGTGCAAACATAGGCGAAAAATTTAAAAAACAAAACGAATGGTGATCTGGCACAGTACAAAACCAAGGAAAACAAGGAGGTGGTGATCAGGACCAGGGTGAAAGGTGTGTGTTGGTTCTAGCAAAAATAGAGGAAATTGCTGGCATAATAAAAAAAAAAAAAAAGACAAAGCAAAAAAAAAAAGGGGGGGGGGCTAAATAGTAATAAAGTGTGTAAAACATGGCCTAAGAGAAATAAACATGAAAGAAAACACAACAAAGAGGCAAGACGGAATCCACAATATCTGTACATCTATTAGTAATCAGATAAGAAGGGTGAGTATGATGCCATATTATTTAAGCCCTTGGGAGCCAATGTTTGCACAGTAAACATCCTGTGAAATTATTTTTGTAGCAACAGGCGTTTTCTTACATGTTTCTGTCCATTGCTATGGCTCTTAGTTCATGTGTTTGATGCTGCGGCAGGTTTGTCATGATCAATACTCTTTTGCTGATAGTGGTTGTCAATGGCAACCCTGGTATCACTTCTATGTTTTTGAAAATGACACCTAAAAAGTCCAGTGTTTTCCCACATAGACTAGAAAACAGGAACATTTCAAAAATATATAATATATACAAAAATCTGTGTCACAATTGAAATATTTCCAGATGGTGTACTTATAACCAGCGAGAATGAGTAAAAAAAAGAACCACACGGGTTCAAAGAGGCTTTTTAATATTTTATCAGCTTGATCCGCTTGAATAAGTAAAACTTGGAGGTTCTCACTATGCCTATAAGTGTGTAAAGGTGGCAGTTTCATCTCACTATAAAGATTGCTGCCACATAAGTATACAGTATATGTACAATATATCTTTTAACATTTTTTAAAAATCTTTCAGAAAGAAAGTGGTTTGTCTGTACATAAAGGATCCTATTATTCTTAGAACATCATTTATCTTGACTAGCCATTAATCCTGACAGAGGCAATAAAAACCTGACAGGGGGTGTAATCTTTCCCTACTCCATATAAAGCTAAAAAAAAATGTAGTTACAATTTAAGCTGAATTCCCTTGCAGTCCACTCTCATGCAGCTCCCTAAAAGCACTGTATATTGGCAGTGTACCGTCTGAAACACACTGTGTAACTCTCTCTGTCTGTTTCTAGTATCACCATTCTCATGCAAAGCAGGTTAGAATCTGCTCAGTGGAGAAACTTCTTAGTACTGATATTTTTTTGTTTGCTTCATTCTGTATGGGAGAGACAGAAAGGATCCTGTAGTGGGTGTGTTTTAAACTAGTCTTCACAAGAAGATCTCAAACGAGCAAAAAAAAGGGACTTATGCTTATAAATGTACTACAAAAATGTGCTACAAAAAAGTAACAAAACTGTGCACATGCATTTCAAGGTTTCATTTTGACTTGAGCATACAGTTGTGCTCATAAGTTTACATACCCTGGCAGAATGTATAATTTCTTGGCTGTTTTTCAGAGAATATGAATAACACAAAAACATTTCTTTCACTCATGGTTAGTGTTTGGCTGAAGCCATTTATTATCAAGCAACTGTGTTTACTCTTTAAATTATAATGGCAACAGAAACTACCCAAATGACCCTGATCAAAAGTTTACATACCCTGGTGATTTTTGCCTGCTAACATGCACACACGTTGACACAAAGTGGTTTGAATGGCTATTAAAGGTAACTATCCTCACCTGTGATCTGTTTGCTTGTAAATAGTGTGTGTGTATAAAAGGTCAATGAGTTTCTGGACTCCTGACAGACCCTTGCATCTTTCATCCAGTGCTGCACTGACGTTTCTGGATTCTGAGTCATGGGGAAAGCAAAAGAATTGTCAAAGGATCTGCGGGAAAAGGTAGTTGAACTGTAGAAAATAGGAAAAGGGTATAAAAAGATATTCAAGGAATTGAGAATGCCAATCAGCAGTGTTCAAACTCTAATCAAGAAGTGGAAAATGAGGGATTCTGTTGAAACCAAACCACGGTCAGGTAGACCAACTAAAATTTCAGCCACAACTGCCAGGAAAATTGTTTGGTGTGCAAAGGAGAACCCACAAATAACTTCAGGTGAAATACAGGACTCTCTGAAAACATGTGGTGTGGCTGTTTCAAGATGCACAATAAGGAGGCACTTGAAGAAAGATGGGCTACATGGTTGAGTCGCCAGGAGAAAGCCATTACTACGCAAATGCCACAAAGTATCCCGCTTACAATATGCCAAACAGCACAGAGACAAGCCACAAACCTTCTGGCACAAAGTCATTTGGAGTGATGAGACCAAAATTTAGCTTTTTGGCCACAATCATAAATACTACATTTGGAGAGAAGTTAACAAGGCCTATGAGGAAAGGTACACCATTCCTACTGTGAAACACGTAGGTGGATCGCTGATGTTTTGGGGATGTGTGAGCTACAAAGGCACAGGAAATTTGGTCAAAATTGTTGGCAAGATGAATGCAGTATGTTATCAAAAAATACTGGAGGAACGTTTTCATTCATCGGCCAGGAAGCTGCGCATGGGACGTACTTGGACATTCCAACATGACAATGATCCAAAACACAAAGCAAAGTCGACCTGTGATTGGCTACAGCAGAATAAAGTGAAGGTTCTGGAGTGGCCATCTCAGTCTCCTGACCTCAATATCATTGAGCCACTCTGGGGAGATCTCAAATGTGCAGTTCATGCAAGACAGCCCAAGAATTTACAGGAACTGGAGGCTTTTTGCCAAGAGGAATGGGCAGCTTTACCATCTGAGAAGATAAAGAGCCTCATCCACAAATACCACAAAAGACTTCAAGTTGTCATTGATGTTAAAGGGGGCAATACACGGTATTAAGAACTGGGGTATGTAAACTTTTGATCAGGGTCAGTTGGGTAGTTTCTGTTGCCATTTAAAAAGAGTAAACACAGTTGATTGATAATAAATGGCTTCAGCCAAACACTAACCATGAGTGAAAGAAAAGTTTTGTATTATCATTCATAGTCTCTGAAAAATGGCCAAGAAATCATAAATTCTGCCAGGTTATTTAAACTTATGAGCACAACTGTATCTTTAAGGAAATGTAGTTTATAATAACATCAAAAGGGCTACTTATTTGGCATGAAGATCTATGCATACAGCCGGTAAAATAAGTATTGAACACGTTACCATTTTTCTAGGTAGAAATACACTATATTACCAAAAGTATTGTGACACCTGCCTTTACACGCATATGAACTTTAATGGCATCCCAGTCTTAGTCCGTAGGGTTCAATATTGAGTTGGCCCACCCTTTGCAGCTATAACAGCTTCAACTCTTCTGGGAAGGCTGTCCACAAGGTTTAGAAGTGTGTCTATTGGAATGTTTGACTATTCTTCCAGAAGCACATTTGTGAGGTCAGGCACTGATGTTGAAGAGAAGGCCTGGCTCACAGTCTCCACTCTAATTCATCTCAAAAGTGTTCTATCGGTTGAGGTAAGGACTCTGTGCAGGCCAGTAAAATTCCTTCACTCCAAACTCACTCATCTATTTCTTTATGGATCTTGCTTTGTGCACTGGACCAAATCATTTGGTGGAGGGGGGAATTATGGTGTGGGGTTGTTTTTCAGGGGTTCAGCTTGGCCCCTTAGTTCCAGTGAAAGGAACTCTTAAGGTGTCAGCATACCAAGACATTTTGGACAATTTCATGCTCTCAACTTTGTGTGAACAGTTTGGGGATGGCCCCTTCCTGTTTCAATATGACTGCACACCAGTGCACAAAGCAAGGTCCATAAAGACATGGATGAGCAAATTTGGGGTAGAGGAACTTGACTGGCCTGCACAGAGACCTGACCTCAACCAGAGTCCTGACCCAAACACCTTTCGGATGAATTTAGCGCAGACTGCGAGCCAGGCCTTCTTTCCAACATTAGTGCCTGACCTCACGAATGCGCTTCTGGAAAAATGGTCAAACATTCCCATAGACACACTCCTAAATCTTGTGGACAGCCTTCCCAGAAGAGTTGAAGCTGTTATAGCTGCAATGGTTGGGCCAACTCAATATTGAACCCTACGGACTAAGACTGGGATGCCATTAAAGTTCACGTGCGTGTAAATGCAGGCGTCCCAATACATTTGGTAATATAGTGTATTTCTAAAGGTGCAATTGACGTGAAATTTTCACTACATGTCGGTAACAACCCATGCAATCCATACATACAAAGAAACCAAAACAAATAAGTTCAGAAATTAAGTTATGTGTAAAAAAATGGAATGACACAGAGAAAAAAGTATTGAACATATGAAGAAAGAGAGGTGAAAAGAGGCATGGAAAGCCTAAACACCAGCTGAAATCTACCAGTAGTTAGAAAGCAATCCTACCCCTTGTCAGTGCAAATTAATATCAGCTGCTTCCGTCTCAACTGATGGCCTATAAAAAGTGTGTTTGATTACCAAGGTGTTACACAAGAAGCATCTCATTATGGGTAAAAGCAAAAAGCTCTCTCAAGACCTTTGCAACCTTATTGTTGCAAAACATACTGATGGCATTGGTTACAGAAGGATTCCTAAACTTCTGAATGTTCCAGTGAGTGCTGTTAGTGCCATAATCCGGAAGTGGAAAGAACATAATTTCACCATAAACTGGCCACGGACAGGTGCTCTTCGCAAGATTTCTGACAGAGGAGTGTAAAGAATTATCAGAAGAGTTGTCCAAGAGCCAAGGACCACTTGTGGAGAGCTTTAGAAAGACCTGGAATTAGCAGGTACAATTGTTTCAAAGAGAACAATAAGTAATGCACTGAACCGCCATGGCCTGTATGCACGCTCACCACTCCATTGCTGACGAAAAAGCATGTTGAAGCTCGTTTAAAGTTTGCTGCACAACATTTAGACAAGCCTGTGAAATACTGGAAGAATATAGTCTGGTCAGGTGAGACCAAAATTGAACTCTTTGGATGCCATAATACACACCATGTTTGGAGGTCAAATGGCACTGCACATCACCCCAAAAACACCCCCATACCAACAGTGAAGTTTGGAGGTGGGAACATCATGGTGTGGGGCTGTTTGTACTGGCAAACTTCATATCCTTGAAGGAAGGATGAAAGGAAAAATGTAGTAAAACATTCTTGATAAAAATCTGCTGCCATCTACCAGGATGAAACGAGGGTGGACATTTCAGCAAGACAACGATCCCAAACACAAAGCCAAGGAAACTCTCAATTGGTTTCAAATAACTCTGTATGTGCTACCACAGTGATGGTGTGTATCTCTAAAATATACGACAGTAAATCATTGCTGCTTAGAGAGTGCCTCTATAATAAAAAATAGTGTGTAGTGATGGAATGACTTCTAGCAAAAAAAATATATAGATATATACCTAACATGCAGGTAATCTGCTAAATACAACAGTCAAAAAAACACAAATACATGAAAAGTGAATAGTGCTTGGGAATCGTTGTACACAATAATTAAGAAAAAACAGCTAGCTAAAGCATTCCTGGTCTCTAGTTGAACTGGTGTGCACCTGGTGTGACTCAGCACACACCCAGGTGTATATATGCAACGTGAATAATACTTATAGTGTATGATAAAAAGTGACAGTCTTAGTGAGACTGGGTGATATGAAGTTCATTAATATACATGCAGCACACATGCAAAATAACAGTGCTCCACTTGAAAATAATCTATTCAAAGTCCACAAAATATATATATAAAAGTGATCCACTTGGTGCCAAGTATATGTGACAGTAGTGATTAATCTTCATGCAACACGGCACACACTAGTGGGCAGTGGCCCCTTACCTGAAGGTAATGGGGTACTCGCATTTAGCCACTTTTAGGGATGGCAGCCTTTTGTTGTAAAAACCACGGAATCAACCAGCTGTGGGAAATGGTGGTGATGCAGTCCTATCTTGGTTTATCTCCTTTAGGGGCGTATGTTCCTTCAAGTAGTGTCCCGGGGTCACCCAGATAAATCAAAAAAGGAAGATCCCACAATGGTATAATATTGTTTGATAAGCGTATAAATCTTTATTAAAACTCACATGTACTCACATAGAATCAACAGTACTGGGCGGAGATCCGACGAGCAGCGAGCTCGTGATGCAAAGCAAAACATAGTGTGACGTCACGGTCACGTGACTTCTTCAGCCAAAAAATCTATTTTAAGCTTTTTGGAAAACATAGGGAATGGTTATCACCCTTGTGACATTTATTTTGCTGTCTGTGCTCCTCTTCAGAAGATTTCACCACACTTTCTGTTCCAATGACAAATGTTTTTAGAAAATTTGGGGGTTTTAGTGAAACAAGGATTGGTGATAAAGCATCAGTGGAAAGTTTTTCCCATATTAACTTAACTAACAGGAGAGAATTTCCCTTCCTAGGGGTAGATTTCATCTCACTTCCTGTTGTCTCCTTCCTTTGCAAGTAGGAGTCGTTTGTAAGTTGGATGTTTGAAAGTAGGGGCCTGCCCTATATACTCTGCAGAAATTGGGGCCTTAGGTGTTGGTGTTGCCACAACACTGTTATCCCTCACAGTTACTCTTGGTGGGCGCAGGAATGGGCTCTGCTGTGAAATATTAGATCAAGAATTGTAATTACATGCCCCTGTTGAACAGGGGCAGAAAAATTGGGCCTAGGCACAGGTGCTGGTGCCACAACACTGCAACCCCTCACAGAAGCTCTAGTTGGAGCGCAGGAACGAGCCCTGCTGCAAAGTATTGCATCAAAAATTGTAATCACACGCCCCTGTTAAACAGGGGCAGAAAAATTGTGCCTTAGGCACTGGTGCTGGTGCCACAACACTGCAACCCCTGACAGATACTCTAGTTGGAGCGCAGGAACAAGCCCCGATGCAAAGTATTGCATCAAAAATTGTAATTACACGCCCCTGTTAAACAGGGGCTGAAAAATTGGGCCTTATGCACTAGTGCTGGTGCCACAACACTGCAACCCCTCACAGATACTCTAGTTGAGCGCAGCAACAAACCCTCCTGCAAAATATTGCATCAAAAATTGTAATTACATGCCCCTGTTAAACAGGGGCTGAAAAATTGGGCCTTAGCCACTGGTGGCGGCACCCAGAACCAAAAATATTCTTACAAGCTATCAGCATGATCATTGAGGAGGAAGAGGATAATCACTTAGCATAACAGCATAGTCACTCAGCATCAGCATAGGCAGTCTTGAAGGAATCTGACATTTCAAAAAAAATTATTCAGTTACATCAGCATCAGGTGCTTGGTAGCTGGTGGTGATCCAAGACTGATTCATTTTTATGAAGGTCAGTCGATCGATCGAGTCGGTGGACAGACGCACCCTGTGATCAGTTACAAATCCTCCAGCAGCACTGAATGTGTGTTCTGAAAGAACGCTGGATGCAGGACAGGCCAGTAGCTCAATTGCATACTGTGCAAGCTCTGGCCAGTGATCCATCCCTAAGACCCAGTAACCCAGAGGATTTTCGGTGGGAAAGGTGTCCAAGTCAGATCTTGCCCCTAGGTATTCCTGCACCATATAAAACAGACACTGGCGATGGTTGCTGGAATCATACCTTGGGGCTGTGGACAAAAAAATTGTGTGAACGCTAAGGGCTCCCGGGGTCATCCGAAGTCCTTCCTCAGGGAGCGAATCCCTACTTATACCTGTCCACCTGGGTTGCAGGGGTTCACCGGACATCTCTGATTAGTACACACGGATCAAATGATCTGCGCTTACATTAAGGTATCCTGAGACTCCTGAGGAACTTTTCTAAAAATTTTGCACCTGTTAGCATATCCTCATATGGTATTCCTGAGACCCAGGAGACCGGGATTTGTTCTATATCATCCAGGACTATTGATACTCGGTTCACGAGAACCTTTACAAACTTACATGGATAATCCCTTTTTTTTTCTTTTTATATTTGGAATAGTTATGTTACATATTTTTTTTACCTCTCACTCTGTGCTTAACAGTACAGTTCAATTTTATACTGAATCTCGGTTAATTACAGGCTACAACAGAGATGTATTTAACAGCCGAGAGCTAATTTGGTAATGACAGTTTTACTTCTTTTCATTTGTCTTAGATTGTAATTTCTGCTCATATCCATATAACACATTATAGGTTATGTTTCCTTATACTTCGGAAATGTACACATTCTCATGTATGTCATGTTAAAACACTAATAAAATGTTTTGAAATTAAATGAACGCATTGGTCAGACGGCCACCTTCTCCACTGCTCCTTCTTTGACTGACCGAAGCCTCAGCAACACGTTGTCCAGGAACAGGAGTTTGTAACCTCCCAGTTTCTGGGAACGCGTTGCACAGACCTTTCTGCAAGGCCTCCCGAAGATGTTTCATCCTCTGCTCCCTCTGTGATGGCAAGATAAGGTCTGCAACATTACACTTGTAACGTGAATCAAGGAGGGTTGCCAGCCAGTATTGATCCATCTCCCTGATACCACGAATACGAGGATCCTTCTGCAGGCTTTGCAGGATCAGCGTAGGTTTGCCGAGGCATTCAGTCCGGAGTCCTCTGGGTCACTAAGGACAACGTGATCAGCAGCCACCTCCTCCCAGCCACGTACAAGTCCATGGGTTTCTTGGGACTGTAAATGATCCCTTAAAGACTGATGCTGAGTGCCAGGCTCCACCTCCATGCTGACACAATCCTCCTCCTCCTCTTCCTGTGTGATCAGACACACTTTCTGGATAAAGGGGGCCTTGAGAGCTAAGGAAGTCCTCCTCTTCCTGCCTCTGTTCTGCCTCAAGTGCCCTGTCCATTATTCCACGCAGCGTGTGCTCCAACAGGTGGACAAGGGGGACAGTGTCACTGATGCATGCACTGTCACTACTCACCATCCTCGTGGCCTTCTCAAATGGTGACAGGACAGTGCATGCATCTCTGATCATGGCCCACTGGTGTGGGGGAAAAAAAACAAGCTCCCTTGACCCTGTCCTGGTGCCATAGTCGCACAGGTACTCATTGATGGCCCTCTGCTGCGTGTGCAGCCGCTGCAGCATGGTCAACGTTGAGTTCCACATGGTGGGCATGTCACAGATTAGGCGGTTCTTGGGCAGGTTAAATTCCTTTTGGAGGTCTGCAAACCAAGCACTGGCATTATATGACCGGCGGAAATGCACACAGACTTTCCTGGCCTGCCTCAGGACATCCTGTAAGCCTGGGTACCTGCCTAAGAACCGCTGCACCACCAAGTTAAGGACGTGAACCAAACAGGGCACATGGGTCAGTTGTCCCTGTCAGAGGGCAGAGAGGAGGTTGGTGCCATTGTCGCAAACCACTATTCCTGCCTTAAGTTGGTGTGGCGTCAACCACCTCTGAACCTGCCCCTGCAGAGCTGACAGAATCTCTTCCCCAGTGTGGCTCCTGTCCTCCAAGCACACCAGCTCAAGCACCGCATGGCATCTTTTGGCCTGCATACTTGCGTAGCCCCTTGAACGCCTGCAGAGCACCGCTGGTTCCGAGGACAAAGCACAGGAAGAGGCCATGGAGGAAGAAGAAGAGGAGAGGGTGGAGGAGAGAGGTGAGTCAGAATCACCAGTACTGGCATTTTGGAGGTGTGGTGGCGGAACAACCTCCAACACTACTGCACCTTGTCCTGCATCCTTCCCAGAGTGACCCAATGCGCCGTGAAACTTAGGTAACGTCCCTGTCCATGCCTGCTGGACTATGAGTCAGCGGTAATATGCACCTTACCGCTGACCGCCCTGTCCAGCGAGGCCAAGACATTGCCTTCCACATGCTGGTAGAGAGCCGGAATCGCCTTCCATGAAATAAAGTGGCGTTTGGGAACCTGCCACTGAGGAACCGCACATTCCACAAACTCATGGAAGGGGGCAGAGTCTACCAACTGAAAAGGTAGCAGTTGAAGTGCTATCAGTTTTGCCAAGCTAGCATTCAACCGCTGGGTATGTGGATGGCTGGGAGCGAACTTCTTTCTGCGGTGCAGCAGCTGGGGCAGGGAAATTTGCCTGGTACAAGCTGACGTCGGTGTACCGATAGTAGATTGCCCACAAGTACTTGGCTGTGACACACCTAATTCTACACCTTCATTCCTCTCAGTGCAGGTCTCAGAGAGGACTGAAGGTATAGTGGGGTTGGAGATCCCAGCTGATGAGGAGCAAGGAGAGGTCCTCTTTGTTCTTAGGTGTGGGTCTTTTAGGTACGCTTGCCAAAGAACTGCATGGCAGGTCAACATAGGTCTGGTCAAGCATGTGGTGCCCAAGCGGGAGATGTTTTGGCCACGAGAGATACGATTGAGACATATGTTGCAAATAGCAGCAGTGGGATCTGATGCACTCATCTCAAAAAAAGGCCCACACCAAAGAACTTTTGGAATAACACGCAGAGACAGGAGCGCCCTGCACATGCGGAGCTCTGCGGTGTGATGCAGTCAGTGTGCTGCCCTTAGGCTGGCCCCTGGAGGGCATCCTGCCTCGTTAGTGATGTGCCTCCTACTCCTCCTCTCTCCTATCTGGCACCCATGTGGAGTCAGTGACCTCATCATCCCCTCCCTCCTCATCACTGGAGCAAACCTGGCAGTATGCTGCAGCAGGGGGAACATGACTGCCAGATTGCTGTCTTTCTTGGCTGACTGGGCTTACGTTACTGCCTTCCTCTAGCTGAGTACCATCATCGGAGCCTTCAAAACACTGGGCATCCTCCTGGAGCATGTACCCAACACTGTGGTCAAACAGTTCGAGGGACTCCTCAGGAGGACATGGTGGGGCTAGGGCAGGAGTCACTGATGCCATTGAGCCGAGGGAAGAGGCCGCGTTGGCAGCTGCTTCGCCAGACAAAATACCCTGAGTCTGGGTGAGAGAGGATGAGGACGATGAGGACGGCTTGGTCATCCACTCGACCAAGTCTTCCCCATGTTGCAGCCGAAAAAAGGCCAAGCGTGTCCCACGGCCACGTGCTGATGAGGATGCACCGTGTCCACGACCAGCACTGTTGCCTCTAGACACAGAGCCTGCCTGCCCTCTTTTATTGGCTTGTGGCTGTCTGCCTCTCCTTGTTGGCCTTCCAGACATACTATTGGCCTGCAGTGAGCTGCACAAAACTGGGATGTATATATATATATATATATATATATATATATATATATATATATATATACCGATTATACTGCAGCTAGCAGAATCAACTGCCTGCCTGTAGTATTATTAATATGATAACACCTGCACTTGTCTTCAGGTAGCTATACTGTAGGTGCAACTGTGCGGGGTACACACTACAGAAACTGGAAATACTTCAAGAGCCTACCTACACAAGCACCTGGCTGCAGGTAGCTATACTGTAGGTGCAACTGTGCGGGGTACACAGTACAGTAACTGGAAATACTTCAAAGAGCCTACACAAGCACCTGGCTACAGGTAGGTATATTGTAGGTGCAACTGTGCGGGGTGCACAGTACAGTAACTGGAAATACTTCAAAGAGCCTACACAAGCACCTGGCTGCAGGTAGCTCTACTGTAGGTGCAACTGTGCGGGGTACACAGTACAGTAACTGGAAATACTTCAAAGAGCCTACACAAGTACCTGGCTGCAGGTAGCTATACTGTAGGTGCAACTGTGCGGGGTGCACAGTACAGTAACTGGAAATACTTCAAAGAGCCTACACAAGCACCTGGCTGCAGGTAGCTATACTGTAGGTGCAACTGTGCAGGGTACACAGTACAGTAACTGGAAATACTGTAAAAACACCTGCCTGCCTTTCAGTATATTAGGAAGAGAAGAACAGGATCTAGCTAAACTGAATACAGTGTGTATATATATATATATATATATATATATATATACAACACCTGGGATGCATATATATACACAATACACTGTAAGTGCAGTGACTTGACCTGCCTACTCTATCTAACTTAAATCAAATGACACTGTCTCTCTGTCTATCTATCTCTCTCTCAAGCCGTAACACATTACACAGGGCAGATGTGCAGGCTGCCTTATATAGTGTGGGGCGTGTACTAAACCCCCTGAGCCATAATTGGCCAAAGCCTCCTTGGCTTTGGCCAATTACGACTCTCTGTACACACAGCGCTGTGATTGGCCAAGCATGCGGGTCATAGTGTATGCTTGGCCAATCATCAGCCAGCAATGCACTGCAATGCCGCAGTGAATTATGGGCCATGACGTGCCACTCAAATTTGGCGCGAACGGCACATATCGTTCGTAATTCGGCGAACGACCGAACACACGATGTTCGAGTCGAACATGGGTTTGACTCGAACACGAAGCTTATCCCTACCTGTCAGTAACCTCTAGAGTGTGATCCTAAAGCCCCTTTCACACTTGTACGACTTGTCCCACGATTTGGGACTGCAAAGTAGCATGACAATTCATTCCCCATGATTTCCAATGACAACCATTCATATTAGTACGACTTCAAGTCCTGCCTACTTCAAAGTAGTCCCTGCACTACTTTGGTCCAACTTTGATGCGAGTTACACAGGCATTCCCTGAAATCGTGGCCAGGAAACTGAGGTAAAATTGCACAACTTTGAAGTCGCAGTAGTGTAAAAGGGGCCTTAGGGAATCAAACTTAAATTCCTCTGACAACCACAGATTGAAACACTGTATCAAAGTTTGTTAACATTTTAGCCAAACACTAGGAACATCTGTGATTGCCATTTAGGCTCCATTCACATTTGGTGTTTTGGGATCTCAGGCACAATCGCTGCGATTCTGCCCACAATCTCAAATCGCACTGCAATCGCAAAACGCATGGTCGGATGCCATTCATTTTCAATGGCCCCTAAACAAGGTGAGGTTTAGCTGTGATTATCGCATGGCTATCACGGCAAACCGTAACGCGCAAAGCTGGTCACCCAAAAGAAGCTCCTGCTCCTTTTTTGGGCAAGAAGCTTCACGCGTTGAGGTTTGCCATGATTGCCGTGCAATTTATGATGCGATAATTGCAGCAAAACTGCACTGGGTTTTAGGTGCCATTAAAAATGAATGACATCCAAACACGTGTTTTGCGATTGCGGTGCGATTTAAGATTGCGGGCGGAACGAGATTCCAAAAAATAAAATGTGAATGGAGCTTTATAGCTAAAGAATAATGCAATAGGTCTGATGCAATAGGTCTGAGCTCAGTGCTTGAGAGCTTCCTCCTGTGATGACGAAGGTGAACAGTAAAAGCTTAGCTATGTCCTTAGCAACGTCCTAGAAGTTTTTCACACAGGCTTTATGAGTTATGTAAATGCTTACACCTGTAGCAAGGGCATTATTCAACTTTGTAGCGTTTTTATCTACAGATGCCCCTAACTTACATAGGTAGTTTACTTTTTTTGGTAAAGGTAAACTAACCCTTTAGGTAAAAGAGCGTTGTCTTCTGCTTAGCATCCAATACATCTGATCCCCCCAAAAAATGGGGGGCTATTTTACTGCTTGAAAACTTAAAGAACTCATTCACATCATATTAGGTGAGCTGCATTGATCTGTATAGATCAACACAGGCTCAATGCAAAGGCACATGAAAAACAATAGTATCCCCCCCCCCCCAATTCTTACTTGAGCTCCCTCCAATCCAGCGGTGTTCATAATAGCCTTGGCTGTCCTGGGACTCTCCCTCCTCATTAGCTGAGACAACAGCCAATCACAGCCACAGTGGGAGCCAATCACAGCCAGTGAGCCAATGAGGAGAGAGCGGGGGTAGTGAGCCGCGGCTCTTTGTGTCTTATAGACGCATACTGTAGAGCAGCAGCTTGGGAGTGAGCAAGCAGTGGTGCCCTTAGGGAAAGCGGCTTTCTCTTGGGGCACTGCTCAAGGGGGAGGAGCCAGGAGCGCTGGTGGGGGACCCGAAATTAAGAGGATCAGAGCTGCTCTGTGCAAAACCAGTTCACAGAGCAGGTAAACATAACATTTCAATAAAGTTTAACTACTTCCGGACTGCCGCACGCCAATATATGTCCTCTATTTGAAGAGGGATAGCTTTGTTATGGCAGCAGCTAGCTGCCATAACCCCGGTATCCTCTTCTTCAGCAGGTGGTTTGGTTTCCGATAATAGTGGTCTCTGCGGCGGATTCGCTGCGAGATCACTTTTATCAATGGCGGGAGAGGGACCCCCCCCTCCCGCCGCCCTCTGGTGCCCTCCGCCGCTTACCGGAGCCGTCAGTATCGGCGGAGGCGATCGGATCCTTCTATCGAGACGAGTGAGGGGAAGATGGTCCCCACACGTCTCCATACCATTGCAGGGCGGAAGTGATGTCAAAACGTCACTTCCACCCATAGATCTTAAAAGGCCATTTTTTTTATTTATTTTTTTGCATTCTAGTGTAAATATGAGATCTGAGGTCTTTTTGACCCCGGATCTCATATTTAAAAGCCCGCCCCGTCCCCCCAAGCTCGCGCGCAGAAGCGGACGCATCTGTAAGTAGCGCCCGAATATGAAAACGGTGTTCAAACCACACACGTGAGGCATCACCGCGATCGATAGAGCAATAATTCTAGCCCTAGACCTCCTCTGTAGCTCAAAACCTGTCGAGTTTTTTAAACGTTGCCTATGGAGATTTTTAAGGGTAAAAGTTTGTCGCCATGCCACGAGCGGGCGCAATTTTGAAGTGTGACATGTTGGGTATCAATTTACTTGTTGTAACATTATCTTTCACAATATAAAAAAAAATTGGGCTAACTTTACTGCTGTCTTATTTTTTAACTAAAAAAAGTGTATTTTTTCCAAAAAAAAGTGCGCTTGTAAGACCGCTGCTCAAATAGGGTGTGACAGAAAGTATTGCAATGACCGCCATTTTATTCTCTAGAGTGTTAGAAAAAAATGTATACTGTTTAGGGGTTCTAAGTAGTTTTCTAGCAAAAAAAACTGTTTTTAACTTGTAAACAACAATCTCAGAAAGAGGCTCGGTCCTTAAGTGGTTAAGATTTATTAAAGGCGTATTATTTTATTGATGTTTATGCACAAGGCCTTGCTGGCAGATAGATCCAAAGAAGTTCTGTTCTGCAAAATGTCCTCACACTCTTTTTTTTTTTTTTCAAATTATAAGTTTATTAAAGAACAAGAGAGGACGTAGGTCCAACCTGGTAACATAAGGCATGTACAGACATTCCTTTTTGAGGGCGCAGCCTCCAATGGTATAAAATCGCCTTATATAGATACAGTAATAAATATTTCTTTGTAAGTAAACCATTGTGTAACACTAATAAGCCTTATATGTATGACTAAGACAAGATATGTGGGTGGAATCGACCCTCTCCGTTTCCATTTTCGTTTACCTATTCCTGTTAAAACTATAGAAAGAAAATAACCTAAATAGAGACAAAGAGATAGGAGATAGAAAATAAAGAAAGGAGGAATAGCATTGGGGATCAAAAAAAAAAAAAAAAGGGGGGGGGGGGACAGGGGGGGATAGGGATAAAGGGAGGGGGAGGAGGGGACAGGGAGACGGCTACTGCGTGCATCACCTGGCAGGTTCGGGATGAACCAACGCTGCACGTTGTGCACAAACCGAAGCATATCATAGGTGGTCTCTCCTAAACAGATGAGTTCCCATCCAGAAGCATCTGCCCTTCATCTGAAAAGATAAACATGTTCCACCCGGACCAAGTCCTGGTAAACAATTTGCTTTGATTTCTAGCGGTCAGAATCAGATCCTCCATTCTCTTAATGTCTTCTACATTTCTGATCCACATACCAACTGAAGGGGGCTGTGTAGATTTCCAAAGCAAGGGAATACACGCCTTGGCAGCATCCAGTAGATTCTGGATCAGTGACTTTTTGTACACTTTACTAGCCGAGGTGGTGGCGTGGAGCAGAAATAGGGCGGGATCGTTTGACATTGTTCGTTCAGAGAACTTCTGCATAATGTTTTGGATGGCTTTCCAGAACCTCTCCAACAATGGGCATGTCCAAAAAATGTGGAGGATGGTGCCACAATCACTATGGCATCTCCAGCATCTATCCGATGTGAAAGGGAACATCTTATGTAATTTTACAGGAGTGTTGTACCACCTAGTGATCAGTTTGTAATTAGTCTCCTGCATTTTCGTGCAGATCGAGGATCTGTATGTGAAATGAATTATATTCTGCTTTTGACGTGGCGTAAATTTACATTGTAAGTCCTGTTCCCAGGATTCTAAGCTTTGCAAGCTGAAGTTGTCTGGGGGCGTAATTAACAATTGGTATGTGGCTGATAAGGCATGTGGCATGGGATCCTCTTCCGTACAATATATTTCGTATGTTGTCAGAGGCTGGCTAAAGCTATTGGGGGGTGGTAGTGTTTTGAGAAAATGATCTAGTTGGAGAGCTCTTAAAAAGTCTAACTGAAACGGGCCGGCTGGGTTCCTAAGTTCCGTTATAGTAGGCCTGGAAGTGATTAGAACTCTTTAGAGCCCTTGCACACTGGGGCGGTTTTCAGGTGCTATTGCGCTAATAATAGCGCCTGCAAACCGACCCGAAAGTGCCGCTCCTTGCATTCCAGTGTGCAAGCCCCGAGGGCTGGCAGGACGGTAAAAAAAGTCCTGCCAGCAGCATCTTCGGAGCGATGAAGGAGCGGTGTGTATACTGCTCCTTTACCGCTCCTGCCCATTGAAATCAATGGGACGGCGCGGCTATACCGCCGGCAATGCGCCTCTGCAGAGGCGCTTTGCGGTGGTATTTAACCCCTTCTCGGCCGCTATCAGGGGGTAAAACCGCCCCGCTTGCGGCCGCATACCGGCGGTAAAACGCCGCTAATAATAGCGGCGTTTTACCGCCGACGCCGCCCCCGCCCCAGTGTGCAAGGGCTCTTAGGGATATAAATAATGGATCTGTGTACCCCAGAGTGAACTCTGGCGTACCTAAGATCGGACGGATCGGGGATATTGATGATGTAAGGTGGAACTGTATGAACAGGGTTGAGCATATGCGCGTGGTCACACCTATAAGGGGATGTCTTTTCATGCAACTTGGAAGTAAGTCATAGCACCATGGCGCTCTGATAAGGGGTATGTCACATTGTAATTGTTCCAATCTGGTCCAAAGTTTAGTAGAATGATGTCGATTCCAGTCTATAAGTCTGACCAGATAAGTTGCGTAGTAATACTTACGGAGGTCTGGTACTGCCAGACCACCGTACAGTTTAGGTAGGGTAAGGAGCTTTCTGGAGAGTCTGGGCTTTTTATTGGCCCAAATGAAGTCAGAAAATAATTTATTAGTCTGGGCAAAATATGTTGAGGGGATCTGGATCGGTAGAGCCTGTAGCAAATATAAAAATTTGGGGAGTATGCTCATCTTGAGAATATTGCATCTCCCGAACCATGAGTGTAGACCTGTCTGCCATTTGGTCAATAAGGACCGAATCGTATTTAATAGCGGGGGGAAATTTAGCGCAAATACCTGAGACATTTTGGAGGGGATGTGAGTACCTAAATATTTCAGAGCCTTAGTTGTCCATTTGAAATTGAAGCTTTCTCTAAGGGATGTAAGTAGTCGGGAATGTAGTCCTATGCCCATAGCTTCGGACTTGGTAAGGTTAATTTTCAGGTTAGATATATTACTATATTCTCTAAATTCCTGCAGAAGATTTGGGAGGTATATCATCGGGTTAGTAAGTGTGAACAACATGTCATCCGCGTAAGCGGCTACCTTCTGTTGGGAATTTCCTATCTCAACTCCGTTTATGTCTTGATTAGCTCTTATAGTGCACAGGAAGGGCTCCAATGACAGGGCGAAGAGAAGTGGGGATAACGGGCACCCTTGACGGGTTCCGTTTTTGATCGTAAACGAGTCAGACAGAATCCCATTAGCTCGAACCCGGGCCGTGGGGTCTGAGTAGAGCGAGTTTATCCAGTTGAGCATCGTGTTGCCCAAGCCCACATAGCCCAAAACGGAGGTCATGTAGTGCCAGTTCACCCTGTCAAAGGCCTTCTCTGCGTCTACGCTCAAAAGAACACATGGAGTCTTATTTTGATTAACTATGTGGACAAGGTTCAACACTTTGATCGTGTTGTCCCTTGCTTCCCTGGTTGGGACGAATCCAACTTGATCCAAATGGATCAAGTCCGGGAGGTGTTTTTGGATCCTGTTGGCCAGTATTTTAGTGAAGATTTTCAGATCTACGTTGAGGAGAGAAATAGGCCTATAACTTCCACAGGCCGAAGGATCTTTCCCCTCCTTAAGTATCACTGCTATATGAGCGGCTAGAGTGTCCCTAGGGATGGTCGTGCCTGAGCCTAATGAGTTAAAGAAATTAAGCATTGGTTCTCCCAGGGATTGGATCAGGATTTTGTAATATTGCACCGTTAACCCATCAGGTCCCGGGGCTTTTCCTGATTTACTCACACCTACTGCTACCTGTAGTTCTTCTGTGGTTATCGGTTCCTCTAGGGACTCCCTAGTTTCAATGGGAAGTGTGGGTAGACCTGAGCTGTGAAGGTATGCGTCAATTTGGTCTTGTGGAGAAGGAGGCCGTTGTAGATTGTATAGTGATGCGTAGAAATCTCTAAATTCCTTAGCGATATTTCGGGGTAGTGTAACTTTCTGGCCTGAGGGTGTCATGACGTGGGGAATGTAGTTCGCTAGAGTCCTCACACTCTTATCGTACACACGGTCGGACTTTGTTCGGACATTCCGACAACAAAATCCTAGGATTTTTTCCGACGGATGTTGGCTCAAACTTGTCTTGCATACACACAAAGTTGTCGGAAAATCCGATCGTTCTAAACGCGGTGACGTAAAACACGTACGTCGGGACTATAAATGGGGCAGTGGCCAATAGCTTTCATCTCTGTATTTATTCTGAGCATGCGTGGCACTTTGTCCGTCGGATTTGTGTACACACGATCGGAATTTCCGACAACGGATTTTGTTGTCGGAAAATTTTATATCCTGCTCTCAAACTTTGTGTGTCGGAAAATCCGATGGAAAATGTGTGATGGAGCCTACATATGGTCGGAATTTCCGACAACAAGGTCCTATCACACATTTTCTGTCGGAAAATCCGACCGTGTGTACGGGGCAATACAGATTCAAAAACTTGCATATGCATATAAATGCCTAAAATTAAAATTCTTCTTCCACTTCTAGCTGCCAGTGTTGCTATTTACCTGTATACGCACTTATATACTTGCTAATAGATATGCATCCATGTAAATTACTATGCGCAAATGTGATATTTTCTATTTTTTTGGTTATGGTTTAGAACACATTGCTGCACTGTGGATCTTTGCACAGCTGTGCGCATTGTTTAATAGACAACCATGTACCTGTGTTCAGACCCATTTAAAAAAAAAAAAATCTACAGGGCTGCAAACGCTGTATTTGCAAGAGGCTTAAAAAGAAATAAACAGCACCATGCTTTGTAGCATCGCAATGCCCCTACACATTGCAGACCAGTGCACATGCATTTAAGGAACCTATTTCTCCTAATTTTCTCCTCATATTTCCCCTTACTTTCTATCTTGTAGGGGGGTTCCCCTCACATCCTATTCTGTAAGCAAAACAATAAGTGAAAGGAAAACTCCAGTGTAAGAGAATTCCCCTCGCAGACACTTGTCACTAGAATCTTCCCCATTAGAGGAGTTCCTCTTTCTGTTTCTGCTCGTGACAATTCAAAATTTTGGATTTTCCCTCAATTTCAGTACGGACGACAGTGGTCACCAAGAAAGGGTTAGGCAATGACACAGACAGCAATAAAAACTTGATAGGGGTTCTAATCCTTTACTACCATATTTAGAAAAAAAAAAATTTTAGGCCTCATTCACATGGGTGCTGAGGCCCGTATACTGTGAATAGGTTGTTTATGCAGCTGGAGTCGCTAGCCAATGTAAGTCTGAGGATGCAGCGGCTGTACACTCAAAGCTGTTCATCAAAATATGACAGACGTGTATATCCCCAAACTCAGACAGTGTATACCCCCTTAGACTTACATGGGTTGCCTGCATGCAGCACCTGGCTGCTCAGGACATGCAAACAAACCACCCATTCACACTGTACAGCCCACAGCATCTGTGTTTTTGAGACCTTAAAGTAAATGTAAACCCAGTGACAAAAAACGCATCCAATTTTAAAATGATCAATAAAAAAATAATTTTCCGTCTACATTCTTTTTTGTAAGATAATAACTAGTCATACATTTATTCCATCCTGGATTTGGAATGACCATCCTGAGATTTCAACAATATCCCGGCATCCTGTAAATCTGGGCTTAGTCCTGGAGCCTAGTGCCAGAACAAGTTCCTGCACTTAGCGCCACTAATCTGCCTGGCAGGGGTACTCTGGTGCTTAGAAAGAAGGGAGAGACACTAGGGAGAGGAATAGGCTGCGCACCCCAAATTACATATGCAAAAAGGGAATTTGTCCCCCAGGAACAACAAGGGTTTTAAAGCAGCACAAAACTTATACCAAGGTGTAAAAGTATTAAATTGTTTATTGAATATATGACAAATGGAGTAAAAACCATGAACTGTGTATGACACATTAAAAGCGGAAATACATGTACAGGGCTACATATGAAAATTTTACATAACAGGTGCTTGGATAGTCCTGACGCGTTTCGACCCCATCGGGTCTTCTTCAGAGGAAATGCATGCACTGTTGAGAAATTACATATATAGAAAATGATAACGGTACAGGAATGAACAACTGTATATGGAGATTATCATCAAAATTATAGACATAATTACCCAATATATTCGTGTAGCCGGGTCTCATAAATCTAAGGCTTTTCAGAAGGGGGGCCTCTATTGGTTCGGTCCCCACCTGGAGTCCCCCGGACAGCCACCACCCCGATAGGGGGGAATCAAGCAGCAGTGGTGTAACTTGCGGTGAACTACACAATGGAGGTACCCCACAGCCGGCACGTGGCACGTGTGGGGCAGCGGCACCTATGATCCAAACATCATGCAATAACATCAATCAGGGTTTAAAAAGGATATAAGAAATATTCCTATTTCGTATAGACGTTATGTGAGTCATCAGTTAATGATACTCCTAATTTTATCACATTTGTTTAGTATGGGGTGCTAAGCCCAAGTATAGGAATAGTTTAAATGGATGTCCATTAAATTAATGAAACATATGAATAAGTGTTAGAAGGTAGCCAGAGGGACATAAGGGGGGAAGGAGGAAGGGGATGTGTGTGGGGGGGGGGGGGGAAGCCCAGGGGAGGGGGGGGATAATCAAAGGGAAAGGAAGTGAGGAAGGGGATGTGCAGGATGACGGGAGGGATAGGGGGAGGAAAAATGGTGAGGACGCTGGAAAGGGACATGGGAGGTAGGTAGGAGAGTGGAGGCGGAAATGAAGGGAATGGCTACCAGGTGAAAGGATCGTATAGTGAAGGAAATGGATCCCATGTGGGGGGGTAGGAGTGACATAGTGATAGGAATGGTGAGAAAAAAATGAAAAATATTGACGTGAGCAAAAAACAATAAAAAGGACAATAAGAAAGTGATAAATGGGAATTGAGTGAGAAAAGGAGGTGAGAGATGTGAGGACTGTGGAGCAGTGGGGTACTCTGGTGCTGGCAACCAAGGAACCTGCCCCATAACGCTTGTCACTGCAATTGCTGCCTCTATGGCAGCTTGCATCTCTCCCTTCTGGCTGCCTGTCACAATAATGCACTTTGTAGCTGGCGGAAGCTAGGCCTCTCCTGGGCTCTGACATTTCATGTACTCAGGACAGGAAGAGGAGCTGCAGAGGAGGAACGTCTGATCTGAGATCCTTAATTAGTTTACCAGGGATAATTGCAATGGGGGGAAAGGTGGAATACAGGTTAAAAAGATATTCACTGTGAGGAGTGATGTGGGCAAGGGAATATGGGCTGGGGGGTACTTTGGGAGGAGGAGAGGACTAAATGAGGGGGTTGGGGAAGATGGATTTGTACTGGGGTTGCATTAGAAGTGGGGAGGGGGGCATGACCCCTGAGCTCCTCCAGCACTGCTCAGCTTTTCCAGTAATCCTGCCACCATACTGAACAAAATCTTCCACCCTGCACTCTCTCCTGTTTTCTGCAGCCATGGTGAAGATCTGGCAGACGGCTGCCAAGCGCTCCCACAAACAGTCCTCCACAGGCACCAATAATGGCGCCAGTTCTCCACCTCAGGACCTCTCCTGCCACATGATAAGCCTAAGAAGACGCTGCTGGGTGAGTCACAAGCAGCGGTAAGCAAACCGCAAGGCTCATCCACTAAATCCAGGCTCCGCACCACTATTAAGGAGCAATCTACAGAGATCCAGGCAACCATGACCTCTAACTTCCCCCCAGCCACTGAAGGTGCAGACATGTGGGAAAAGAATGGAGGAGAGGTATGAGGGCACACCTCCACCATTGTCCGCCTCAGATGCGGAGGTTTAGGGGGAAGGGGAGCAAGAGTTCACATTAGATCATATTATGGACGCTATTCGGTCATGCCAAACTACCTTATCTACACAAATTGAAAC
Organism: Lithobates septentrionalis; assembly: GCA_037952835.1. Taxonomy (NCBI): domain Eukaryota; kingdom Metazoa; phylum Chordata; class Amphibia; order Anura; family Ranidae; genus Lithobates; species Lithobates septentrionalis. Next base: position 2,447,554 of record JBBDGP010001163.1, on the reverse strand, counting down.
GGTCCAGCTGGATCTTTCCATAGATAAGCATGATTTGCAGAAGATTTGTTCGAGGATCTCTAATGTAGAACAGCGAATCAGTGATATTGAGGATGTGGTGAACCCTCTTTCTGTTGAATCCTGTTCACAGCAAGCCGTGCTGCAAGAACATTCTGCAAAGCTTGGTGATCTGGAGGATCGTCTTAGAAGAAATAATCTATACTTCATAGAATTCCTAGAGGGAGTGCAGGGAAAAGACCTGGAATTGTTTTTGGAAAAATGGCTCAAATCAGTAATCGGCTATTAGGTTATTCCCCTTTGTTTGCAATTGAATTGGCCCACAGGGTGCTGAAGCCCCCACCACCTTTGTGAGACCCACCACGGCTCTTGCTGGTAAAAATGCTTAATTTTCGCAATAAGCAGAGCATCCTGAGGGCTGCTCGCAATCTTCCTGAGATTCAGTTCAGGAAGTTGTCAACGATGGGAAAGTTCAATCTTTCTTGTCACTCTCTGAGTCCTCCAGCTAGCTTGACAGCCTGGGATGATTAATAGTTCCTGTCATGGTTATGCAATAGAGCAGGGATTTGCAATTAGCGGACCTCCAGCTGTTGCAGAACTACAAGTCCCATGAGGCATAGCAAGACCCTGAAATCCACCAGCATGACACCCAGAGGCAGAGGCATGATGGGACTTGTAGTTTTGCAACAGCTGGAGGTCCGCTAATTGCATATCCCTGCAATAGAGTTTTCTCTGTCAGCTTACCTGTCTCCATGTGTTCATCTCTAAAGATCAGCTGCCTCTCACCTGACTGGTTTTATAACCTCTCCTCTAAGCATGGCCTCACCCCAGGCCCTATCAGAGAACCCTATATTAACCTGTGCACTGCAAGCCAGCAGTGCTGATCAACCATTGTGTGTTAGCTTTCGTGTGTATTGCTGTGTTTCCTACGTCTGATTCCAGTTGCCGACTTTGGCCTGTTCTTAACTATTCCTGTCTGCTCGTGACCCTGACCTTTGGCGTGTCCCCGACCATCCCTGTTTGCCTGTGACCCTGAACCTTGGCGTGAACTCTGTTGTCCTTGTCTGCTTGTTGCCCCGACCTTGGCTTGTCCCTTACTTTCCTTGTTCCAGCCTGCTGCCTCCTTCCTCTTCTCCTGTAGTCTACCGTGAGCGTGAGCTGTGAGATCCTGGGGGCCGCGACCTGGAGCCAGACTGCAGCGCAGTCCATCCTCACCACTAGAGGCTCTGGTGAACACCCGCTGGCTCTTAGACTCCGCGCCCTGGGGAATCTATGCTCTAGCTCCCACTGGGATCCATGTTAGTTATCCTGTAGACCTGCTTCCTGAACCTTCCAGGGTTCAATCCGCAGCAGTCAGTCCTAGGGTCCACTACCTTAGCGGTGCATTTCCGACTCCTACAGAGTGCATCTGTCACCTGGTCCCAGGTGACCTGACAGTTTGATCAGCCATGGACCCGGCTGATGTGCTGCTACTCGCAGATGATCTGTTGCAGGGCTTAGTTCGCAGACTTGAGACCCAGGAATTGCATCAGACCCAAGTGATGCGACTCCTTCAGGATTTGGCATCTCGTTTTGAACAGGTTCAGGCCTCATTAGGACCCCCGGTTCAACAACCTCAACCGCTATCTGCTGCTGCACCTATCGCACCAGTCGCAGCCACACATTCATTACAACTGCCAGCTCCGGCCCGTTTCTCTGGGGACTCCAAGGCTTGCAGGGGGTTCCTTAGCCAGTGCACGATTCATTTTGAACTTCAGCCCCAAAACTTCCTGTCCGATCGGGCGAAAGTAGCATATATTATATCCCTCCTGTCCGGCAAGGTGCTAGCTTGGGCTGCCCCTCTGTGGGAACTGAATGATCCAGTGGTTTCTAGCCTGTCTGATTTCTTGAAACTTTTTCGGAATATCTTCGAGGAACCGTGTCGTGTCTCCTCAGCGGCTAGCGTTCTTTTACATCTCCGTCAAGAGTCCGCTTCTGTGGGACAGTATGCTCTTCAGTTCCGTATCCTCACAGCTGAATTGAGCTGGAATAATGAGGCCCTAGTTGCAACCTTTTTACATGGCCTCTCTGATAGAGTGAAGGATGAATTAGCAGGAAGATCCCTTACTGCTGATCTGGACGGTGTCATCACCTTGTGTAACCAGATCGATATTCGCTTTCAGGAGAGGGCCCTGGAAAAAAGACGCCAGCACTCCCCGTTCCTTAGGCAGCTTGAGCTCCCAGTCCCCTCTCTTCGATCCGAGGAGCACCCCCTGCCCGCTGAGGAACCTATGCAGCTGGGCTGGACCAAGTTGTCTCCTGAAGAACGTGCTAGGCGCAGAACTCTGGGCCTGTGCCTTTATTGTGGGGCCAAAGGTAATTTTCATGACACTTGTTCTCTTCCTCCGCAAAAACGATCGGGGCTAATACATCTGGAAGGTGGCGTATTAGACCCTGAAGTATCACCTTCACCTTCTCGTCTTCTTCTTTCTGTGTTCCTTCATGTCGGCGCTTCCTCTCGTTCGTTCTCGGCACATCTGGATTCCGGAGCCGCTGGCAATTTCATGGATTGGGAAACTGCATCTTCCATGAGACTTACCCTTTTGCCCCTTTCAACGCCATTGGTGGTCTTGCCGATTTATGGCACTGTTCTCCTAGGGGGTCCTATCTGCTTCCAGACCCTTCCTGTTAAGATGTCGGTAGGGACACTCCACCAGGAGTGGATATCCTTCCTTGTCTTGCCTAAAGCTTCATCTCCTATCATATTAGGTCTTCCTTGGTTACGGTTCCATTCTCCACACATTGACTGGACTGCTGGATGGATCCTGGCTTGGGGTTCCTCCTGTTCCTCTTCCTGCCTACTCAAGGTTACCCCAAAAGAGAAACTTCCTGTTGCCACCATCCCAGTATCTTCTGCTCTTCCCGCTGCATATAGCGATTTCTGGAATGTCTCCTGCAATAGTCCGGCTGAGGCACTCTCTGGGTCATGTGGCACTCTGGATGAGGAGCCCACCTGTGGACCTGAGCCGATCATTAACTCCAGTTTGCATGGTCATTTACCTTTGCCTGTTCCTGGACCCCCTTGGACGCACACCCAGGCTGAATCGTCTACCAGTTCCACAGTCGCTACGCCCTGTGATGCAATTCTGGTGGTCGCTGCACCTGGCAATGCTGTTCAGTCGGCCTCTGCACCAGTTCAGCCTATGCCCAGTGAAGCTATCCAGCTTGACTTCTGTGACACATCACTTTCTAACCAACCTGGTCTCAGGGATCCACTGACTTCTGCCCAGTCTGATGATCCTGTGTTGGATGTCCAGCTCATCTTTAAGGGTCTGGGGGACCCTGCTCAGACTCCTGATGGTCTTCTTATGCCTTTACCCATTCCTAAGAAGCCTTTAGCCCTCAATAAGTCCTCTCGTACTCTCCCTACCTCGGTTTCGGTCTCTGAGGATAATCTTAAGTACGAGGTTAGTCAAGTTCTCGATTCCGCCGTAGAGGCATTCTTCAGTACCTCGTACAGTGGGAAGGGTTTGGCCCTGAGGAGAGGTCTTGAATCACTACATCTGAGATCTTTGCGCCTCGTCTGTTGAGGAAGTTTCATCTGGAGTTTCCCTTTAAGCCAGGGCCCAGGCGGGGGAGGGGGAGGCCTCATAAGAGGGGGGGTACTGTCATGGTTATGCAATAGAGTTTTCTCTGTCAGCTTACCTGTCTCCATGTGTTCATCTCTAAAGACCAGCTGCCTCTCACCTGACTGGTTTTAGAACCTCTCCTCTAAGCATGGCCCCACCCCAGGCCCTATCAAGGAACCCTATATTAACCTGTGCACTGCAAGCCAGCAGTGCTGATCAACCATTGTGTGTTAGCTTTTGTGTGTACTTGATGTGTTTCCTACGTCTGATTCCAGTTACCGACTTTGACCTGTTCTTAACTATTCTTGTCTGCCCGTGACCCTGACCTTTGGCTTGTCCCTGACCATCCCTGTTTGTCTGTGACCCTGAACCTTGGCGTGAACTCTGTTATCCTTGTCTGCTTGTGGCCCTGACCTTGGCTTGTCCCTTACTTTCCTTATTCCAGCCTGCTGCCTCCTTCCTCTTCTCCTTTAGTCTACCGTGAGCGTGAGCTGTGAGATCCTGGGGGCCGCGACCTGGAGCCAGACTGCAGGGCAGTCCATCCTCACCACTAGATGCTCTGGTGAACACCTGCTGGCTCTTAAACTCTGTGCCCTGGGGAATCTATGCTCTAGCTCCCAGTGGGATCTGTGTCAGTGATCCAGTAGACCTGCTTCCTGAACCTCCCAGGGTTCAATCCGTAGCAGTCAGTCCTAGGGTCCACTACCTAGCTGTGCACTTCTGACTCCTACAGAGTGCATCTGTCACCTAGCCTCAAGGTGACCTGACAGTTCCATAATACCCTTTATATCCAATCACTTGGTCCTGCTTCGTAACTGTGTTTGTTTTGGTTTTGAGTTCACCGTGTTTGTCACATTTGAATGACTACCCCTGATGACAGATGGGGCAGGTACCAGGTTGCACAGTCACTGTTGAGGACATCCTGGCTGTTGTCCCATCTAGCAGATGGGGGAAAGACAGGAATAGGATTATCCGTTCATGAATCAGCACTGAACACACAGGGAGGAAGGAGATTACGATGCAGTCTCTTGTGAGGTCCATCTGGCTTCTCTCGTTGCTTAACTCGATATGGACAGGGCTCCCACTTGGGCTCCAGCTTGCTGCACCTCAGGTGTTTAGGATTCATCACCAAGACTCTGTCTCCCAGTGTAAGTGGCAACAATTGAACAGTACTTTCCTTGGCTAAATCCTGGTGCTTTCCCAGTACTATCTGTTTGGCTTGATCCAGGCAGTACCAGTGATCTTGGACCCATTCCTGTGGGGTCCTTGACGTAATAGGCTCTGGAGTTTCCAAGAGTAAATGCACCAGTAAATGGCCACAACGCCCAAACATCAGAAAATGGGAAGTATAACCAGTGGCTCGATGCACAGTCTGATTGTAAGCCCAAACAACATCTCCTACATACTGCGGCCAACGTTCTCAATGCTCTTGCTCTAATATGCGAATCAATCCCAAAAATGTGCGATTAAAGCGTTCACAGGCCCCATTTCCTTGGGGGTGGTAGGGAGTAGTATGAGACTTCTGAATACCACTAAGACGGCACAGTTCAGAAAACACCCTAGACTCAAAGTTCGGCCCTTGGTCGGACAGAATCCGTTTTGGGCACCCCTAGGGCTGGACTACATGGGTCCAGAACAGTTTAGCCGTGGTGGTGGCAGGCTGATCTTTAGTTGGCACCACAAAGGGGAACTTAGAAAAGTGGTCCACAAACACCAAGGCGTAGCGATACCCTGAAGAGGTGTCAGCCACTGTCAGAAAGTCCATGGTCAGTAATTCAAAGGGTTCTCCTGTGCTCACTACCAAAGGGGTAGTTTTCTTTGTTCTCCCTTTGTGGATGGTACAACTCTTACACCCCTGACATGCCTTCTGCGCCCACTTGGATAACTCTGGACAAAATACGTACTTACAAATAAAGGCCTCCGTCCGTTCTGCACAGAAGTGTCCTCCAATATGGTGAAAGACTTGACAAACCTCTAAGGCCTCTGACTGAGGGATAATCAGTTGATGAATAACTCGCAGCTCCCCTGGAATCCATGCCTTTCGGTATAAGAGTCCATTATATCTTTCCAGCCTATCCCACTGTTTTAGATGCTAACACAACGTCGGCGAGAGCCTCCTTCACTCCCGTGAATATGGTTTCCGATTCCTGTCCCAATATCTCATGAGCTGATCAATGTCAGGGTCTTGCTGCTGGAGTTGCAGCCACTGTATGAATCTGTATGAGTATGAATCTCTGGCCCTCTTGGTGTAACTTGGTTGCTCTGCAGAGCCGTTGAAGCCAGTTGCTCTTTGCGGTGGATCCTGGAGGGAACAACCTCATCCTTTTTGATTTGTTGATCTAGATCATCCTGAGGCCCATCAAGAGGAAATCGGGAGAGAGCATCAGCATTACCATTGGAGCGTCCTGGCTTGTAGTGAATGGTATAGTTGAACCGGGCCAGTCGGGCCACCCAACATTGCTCCAAGGCCCCCAGTTTAGCAGTCTCTAGACAGGCAAGAGGATTGTTGTCAGTATATATGTCCACGTGACCACTTACTAAGTACTCAGCAACCTTTTCGGTGATGGCCCAGACTACCGCTAACAACTCGAGTTTAAAGGAACTGTAGTTGGCTGGGTTACGTTCGGTAGGGCGTAAACTCCAACTTGCATAGGCAGTCACACGCTCCGTCCCATCTTGTTCTTGAGCCAGCATAGCCCCCAATCCTTGGAGACTGGCATCGGTGTACACCCGGAAGGGTTAATGATAGTCAGCGTAAGCCAATATGGGAGAGGAAGTCAGCTCCGCCTTGAGGGCCTCCAATGCCTCACTTTGTGCTGCCCCCCAACTGTCAGTAATGCTGGGGGAAGATTTTCCTTTTTGATGAGCTGGTTGCCCGCACAACAACTGGGTCAAAGGGGCTGCGATAGTAGCAAAATTCGGAATAAATCTGCGGTAGTAACTCACAAGCCCCAAGAAAGAGCGAAGCTCTGTTACCGTTTTAGGGATTGTCCATGTCTGTACAGCCTGAATTTTGTCGGGATCGGGGGCACCACTTTTGCCTCGACCACATGCCCCAAATACTGGATTTTTGTTTTCATGAGATGACATTTTTCTGGTTTGAACCGAAGGCCATACTGGGCTAGCCGCTGGAGGAATTGATCCAGATGTAGCAAATGGTCCTCAAACGTTCTGGAAAAGGTGATGATGTCATCTACAGTGGCTTGCGAAAGTATTCGGCCCCCTTGAACTTTTCAACCTTTTGCCACATTTCAGGCTTCAAAAATAAAGATATAAAATTTTTATTTTTTGTGAAGAATCACCAACAAGTGGGACACAGTTGTGAAGTGGAACGAAATCTTTTGGATTTTTGAAACTTTTTTAACTAATAAAAAAATGAAAAGTGGGGCGTGCAAAATTATTCGCCCCCTTGCGTTAATTCTTTGTAGAGCCACCTTTTGCTGCGATTACAGCTGCAAGTCGCTTGGGGTATGTCTCTATCAGTTTTGCACATCGAGAGACTGAAATTCTTGCCCATTCTTCCTTGCAAAACAGCTCGAGCTCAGTGAGGTTGGATGGAGAGCATTTGTGAACAGCAGTTTTCAGCTCTTTCCACAGATTCTCGATTGGATTCAGGTCTGGACTTTGACTTGGCCATTCTAACACCTGGATACGTAAATTTGTGAACCATTCCTTTGTAAATTTTGCTGTATGTTTGGGATCATTGTCTTGTTGGAAGATAAATCTCCGTCCCAGTTTCAGGTCTTTTGCAGACTCCAACAGGTTTTCATCCAGAATGGTCCTGTATTTGGCTGCATCCATCTTCCCCTCAATTTTAACCATCTTCCCTGTCCCTGCTGAAGAAAAGCAGGCCCAAACCATGATGCTGCCACCACCATGTTTGACAGTGGGGATGGTGTGTTGAGTGTGATGAGCTGTGTTGCTTTTACGCCAAACATATCGTTTTGCATTGTGGCCAAAAAGTTCGATTTTGGTTTCATCGGACCAGAGCACCTTCTTCCACATGTTTGGTGTGTCTCCCAGGTGGCTTGTGGCAAACTTTAGACGAGACTTTTTATGGATATCTTTGAGAAATGGCTTTCTTCTTGCCACTCTTCCATAAAGGCCAGATTTGTGCAGTGTACGACTGATTGTTGTCCTATGGACAGACTCTCCCACCTCAGCTGTAGTTCTCTGCAGTTCATCCAGAGTGATCATGGGCCTCTTGGCTGCATCTCTGATCAGTCTTCTCCTTGTCTGAGCTGAAAGTTTAGAGGGACAGCCAGGTCTTGGTAGATTTGCAGTGGTCTGATACGCCTTCCATTTCAAATGATCGCTTGCACAGTGCTCCTTGGGATGTTTAAAGCTTGGGAAATCTTTTTGTATCCAAATCCGGCTTTAAATTTCTCCACAACAGTATTACGGACCTGCCTGGTGTGTTCCTTGGTCTTCATGATGCTCTCTGCGCTTTCAACAGAACCCTGAGACTATCACAGAGCAGGTGCATTTATACAGAGACTTGATTACACACAGGTGGATTCTATTTATCACCAACAGTCATTTAGGACAACATTGGATCATTCAGAGATCCTCGCTGAACTCCTGGAGTGAATTTTCTGCACTGAAAGTAAAGGGGCCGAATAATTTTGCACGCACCACTTTTCAGTTTTTTAATTGCTAAAAAAGTTTAAAATATCCAATAGATTTTGTTCCACTTCACAATTGTGTCCCACTTGTTGGTGATTCTTCACAAAAAATAAAAATGTTATATCTTTATGTTTGAAGCCTGAAATGTGGCAAAAGGTTGAAAAGTTCAAGGGGGCCGAATACTTTCGCAAGCCACTGTAAGTAAATCAGGACAGATTCAAAGTTAAAGTCTCCCCAACAACTTTCCATTAGCCTTTGGAACCTACTGGGGGCATTAGTCAGGCCAAAGGGCATCCGATTAAACTAGTATAGTCCCAGAGGTGTGATACAGGCCGTTTTTTCACGATCTTCCTCTTTTACCGGGACTTGCCAATATCTGCTGGCCAAATCTAGCGTGGAGAAGCACTGGGCCTGTCCCAAGGCCATTAGGGATTCTTCGACCCAGGGCAAAGGGTAAGCATCCCGATGGGTACAGGCCTTCAATCTGCAATAGTCCACAATAAAACTTAAGTTGCCATCCTTTTTCCACACAAGAACTATGGGCGCAGCCCAGGGACTACGACTCTCTCGAATCACCCCCCTTGCAGCATGCTGCGTAATAAGTCTTTGACCTCTTGGCAAAGAGCCGGGGGTATATTACGATACCTTTCCAGAATAGGAGCCGTGTCTCTAGTGTGGATAGAATGATCCAAAGCATTAGTACAGCCGTAGTCTTCAGGGCCTTAAGAGAATGCCATCAAATGTCTGCGAACTAGTTGCTGGAGCGTGTTACTTTGTTCCAGGGTCATCTTCTGCACTGGAAGTGCCAGTTGTGTTAACAATTTTGGGAGCTGGGTCTCTACTGAATCAGGTAGAGCCATCTGCAAAGCAGCAGAGGCGGCCTCCACCCCAGGGCATGGATCAGTAATGCAACTTTTGGGTACTGTATACAAATCTGCAATGGCCATGTCTGTGGGTACTTGTATCGGGGTGGACCCCAAGTTAACCAGTTGCATCAACACTTGTCCCTGCTGCACAACAGACAGAGTTCTAGCTACCAACCCCCTTTTACCTTTGGTTTCCAGGTAGCGTTGTGGTTCGACCATCACAGTGGCCCCTCTTACGTGTCTTCTAGCTACCACGGGAAGGGGAATATTTGTGCCAATAAATTTTGGAATCAGGGCCAAAGCCGCTCCGTATGGTGCCATGATTGACCCTCTAGCCACTCCCCTGCTTGAAGATGATGGTTCAGACATCCTGCCGACTACGCCAAAATGTAAGCGGGGGTAGAGTGTAGCGTTTTCACAGAGGGAATCACATGTACTGACTTTCTGGCAACGTTTATTACCGGAGAGATGGTATAGAAAGAGTATTTACAGCAGTTAGACACGTAGTTTCACTCCAAGCATGGAGGCACAGATACACAGCACAGTCACTTCTGATGTAAGCGGTAATTGTATTCGTCAGCACTATAGGCACTTACCACTGACTAACACAGTATAAAACCAAGCATACGGTGCGTATCTATGGAGGCTGCTATTCACACACACGTACAACGGTATTCCTTCAGTAGATGGATATAGGCATCTGATCCACTTGTCCCTCCCTCACAGCGAGGAAACCGGATTTATTATCCGCAATGGGGAGGCTCTAAGTGGCCCTGAGATACGGGGCCCCAAAACCGTTTCGGAAAATGTCATTCTCTGCTGCAGAAAAGTGCTTGACATTTTCTGAACTGATTTTTGGGGCCCTGTATCTCGGGGCCACTTGGTGCTAGAAACCCCAGCTTTGGAAATTTTATGGAGCTAGTTCCATTGGGTTTGCACACCAAATTTGGGGTTCTTAGCACTAAGTGGCCCTGAGATACGGGGCCCCAAATTCGGTCAACTGTGTCCATCTGCAGCAATGTCATTTTGGGACCCTTTGGGTTCAGAGACGCCAAATTTTGGCTGCAGCTAGGGGGCATCTAGGAACCCTTAACTACCGAGTTTGAAGTTCAGGGGACCTATGGCTGCAAATGGGCACAGTGATGCTGCAAATGGGCATTGTTGACCCTCTTTTCCACTTACAGTAGCTGTGCATTTCTCACCCTCGTCTTATACTCGGGTCACTAAGTTTTTCCCATTTTTTTGTGGTAAATTAGGGCCTCGACTTATACTCGGAACGACTTATACTCGAGTATATACGGTACCTTCCCACTGAGGCCTCAACACACAGACCAAAATGCAGTATATATTCTTTACATTCAGTAACACAGTGTAAAATTAAGCATATACACTAATGGCTCCCCCTAGGCTATAATTCAGAGATCAACTCTTGAGTAGAGCAGCAATGCTTAGTAAAAGAAGGAAATTGGTGAAAGTTCTTTAAACTCCAGATGTATTCAGCTAGCCTGATGGTTAAACTGCAGTATAATGTTGTAATTTGTAATCCACAGAGACAAAAGGAAAGAAATTACTGTAGAACAAAAGGTGTGCTCATGATTGCTTAACTGAAGAAATATCACCACTTGTAGATTCCTCTTTACATGTGAGTGCACTACAGTACTGACCTTACAGCACAGGGGAGAAAGACAAGACCCCAAAGTCCAGCTGTATGATGCCTGTGAAGAAGTAGATTCACCTCCGTGGAACTACAAGTCTCACCAGTAGTCTGTAGAAAGAACTCACTCAGCAATACTGTAATCTCTACTGGAATGGGCAGGTGCCTTCTCACCACAATAGACTCCAATGGCTGTGAGGCTCCGTCCGGAATCCCCTCCTGGTGTCTCCGTCTGGTGAAAATGGCGCTGCCACTCCGTGCTGCAACTCCCGATGGACTGAAGTGCAGGTGGCTTCCAGTTGCTCTGAAGCGCAGACTGGTCCGCTTGCTAGAATAGCAGGGTTGTCCTCCAAGATCCCTCAGAGATGGGCGATCCTGCTCTCCGCTGTATTGGCTGCAGTCTCTCACTCCTGTTCACACACAGACCTCCTGCTGGTGTCCAGAGAGACTGAAAACAGGCCGCGCATCTCCTTTTATCACTCCTCCCAGCAGGCAGTTCTGCACGCTTTGCATTGTCTGTCCTGTAGTCCAGGGCTGATCCAGCTAGCAGAGTCACTTCCTCCTCCAGACTACATCTCCCACAATGCTTTGCTGCATTATTCTCAAAGAGTAAGGAAAAATCCTAACAGAGTCCAGCAGACACTAGGGGGAGCCAAACTCATTTGCAAACAACAACGAACTGTACAACTATAATGACTATAGTAGCAAATACCTGGCTACACTAGGAAAACTGTGGTGCTACAAATAAATCATTCAGAGGTTGTCTCCATCAAACTCCGGAAGACTCTGATTAACCAGGTATTACCGATCTATAAGCTGACCTATGAAGCAAGGGGATGCCCCCAAAAATTTGATAAGATCTGGGGGCAATAGATTGATTTATTTGATATTGTGAGCTACCTGGTCCCTGACCTGTTACTCCCCCTTATGGACATTAATAAGACATATGTTCCGTTTAATGTCCAGAACATTTACCTATTTAATATGAAGCTGGGCACAGTTGCATTTAATTCTCTCAGTAAATAAATCATTTATACAGTATTAAAGAGGAACTGCAGTCTGCTCACATCATTTGTAATAAAAACATATCTGCCATTCTGAAGCTCCCCTCCAACCACTTAGCATATTATGTTATGTTATATATAACTGTGGGCAGCTGAAGCTGCTACCTGTTCACTTCCTGGATTTATACAGACACACAGAGACACACCTCCAGCTCTGCAGCTCTCATTGGCCCTCTTTCCGTCAAAAAAAGTGTGATGGGAGCTTTTGGTCGGATATTCCGACCCTGTGTATGCTCCATCCATCTTTTTCTGTCTGTATTTCTGCCAGCAAAAGATTGAGAGCTGGTTCTCTATTTTTCCGACAGAAAAAGTTCTTGACAGAAAATTCTGTTTGTCTGTATGCAACTCCGACGCGCAAAAAAAACACGCATGCTCGGAAACAATTCGACGCATGCTCGGAAACAATTCGACGCATGCTCGGAAGCATTGAACTTCATTTTCTCGGCTCGTCGTAGTGTTGTACGTTCTTGATGGTCGAAAGTTCAGAGAACTTTTGTGTGACCGTTTGTATGCAAGGTAAGCTTGAGCGGAAAACCCATCCAAGATTTTTCCAACGGAAATTCCGCTCGTGTGTACGGGGCATGAGAGCGAGAGCTGTGCATGAAGTCATAAGTCTAGGCTTTTTACTAGACAAGAAACAGGAAGTGAGCTGTGTAAGGTATTTAATGGCAGAAAAAAAATGTTTTACTATCCAAAGTTAAAACAACAAGGGCAGAAGATTTAATTATTGGAAAGCTGAAAAAATAACTGAAGTTCCTCTTTAAGTTACTTCTATTTCTTTTATATCCTGGAAACTCTCTTTTGAATCTTTGAATGTAAAAGTTTCTTTGGTTTGTTTTTCCTCTTTATGTCCTTTTTTCTTTATGTCCTTTTTTTGAATCATGCTTGTATTATTATGTACAGCTTTGATTCAACTTAACCAGGGCAGACGATCAATATGTGCCGTCAAACTGTGTAAATTATCCTTTTGATCCATTCTTCCTAGAAAAGAAAACTGTTGTTCCAATGGATATGTGTATTTCATGTACATGTTGTGCTGCATCAGCTGTACTGTACTTATTCTCTATATTCAATAAACTTACAGTATAAAAAAACGGGGGGGGGGGGGGGATTTGTGCTGGTAGGAGGGATTTGGGGGAAGAAGGATTTGTGCTGGACAGGATTGGGGGGAGAGGATTTGTGCTAGAAGTGGGGCGAGGATTTACTGTTGGAGGGAGGAGGGGGGGGGGGGTTGCTGGGAGGGGTGATTGGGGGAAAGGAGGATCTGTGATGAGGGGATTTTAAGGCATGGAACTGAGGAGGAGAAGGGCTTGTGCTGGGATGAGGGGGTTGTGCTGAGAGGGGGGATTTGGGGAAAATCTCCAAAGAGTGACAGTGCTGCAGTGATTTCACTTATGGATGCATTGCATTGACACCCTGCAGAAAGAAATTATAGTAGTTACAGTATATAGTTTAAAAATTGTAGTAGTTATAGATAGAATTTAAAGCCGAACTTCAGATTTTGAAATAATTTAAAAGCTTGTTTAGGCTAAGCTGGCCCAAACAAACTGTTACCATTACTAAGAAATGTGGTGACTGTCAGCGCTGTATAAACTGCATGTGGCAACAGCTATATAGAGTATACAGTGCTGTGCTCCAGCAGTGGTATAGGGGCTTCCTGTCCCATTCCTGAAACACAATCCAATCGGGCTTAGCGCTGCTCAGTCAATCACAGGAAGCCTTGTATTTTTATAAATAAATACGGGGCTTCCTCTGATTTGCTAAGGTGACGTCATTCACCTGCCTCTCCACCTCAGCCAATCATAAAAAGCCTTATATTCATTCATAAAAATAAACAAAATACAAGGCTTACTGTGAATGGCTGAGCAGACCTCAGCCCGACTGGAGGTCCCACTATTGCTTACTTAGGGTGCCATTCTGTGCCACCCCCAGGAGCTGCAGTGCAGGAATGCTACACCTTCAGTAGCTATTATATCAAAACATAAACCTCATATGCATGACTACAAATTCCAAGAGATGATTACGAGATCCCAGCCTGGCTCTCCTATTCATCTGTATGGATCAAATGTAAACACTGCCTGGCTCAAAAGCAGAAAGCTTGTCAATGTAAAGGACTGCAATGCATTACAAATGTTTATTGGTTTCAGACAACCAAACACAAAAAATTTGGTAGGAATAAATTATTCCTTTTGAAGTGGCACTGGGAGAGGATTGAATGATTTCTAGACTATTTTTGATCATTTGTTGGTAACTAAGAAGTTACTGTGACTGAATCTGATTGAAAACTAACAACTGCCACAAAGTTGCCTAATGTATATTCTGCATTAAGGCCTGCATCAGTGGGCTTTTATTTTGCATCAGATGGTTTTGCATTCGTATATAAGTCTAGGGTAGTATTTCCTAACCTATTTTTCAGTCACAGCGCCTTTTAAAAGTATATACCCTGTTTCCCCGAAAATAAGACCTAGCGTGATTTTCGGTGATGGCTGCAATATGAGCCCTACCCCCCAAATAAGCCCTAGTTAAAGTCCTTGTAGGTCTTATTTTCAGGGTAGGGCTTATTTTTGGGGAAACGTGGTAGGGCTTATTTGGGGGGGTAGGGCTTATATTGCAGCCATCAATGACAATCACGCTAGGTCTTATTTTCGGGAAAACAGGGTAAGCTCTTGAGGCATCCCAGTCTGAAAAGTAAAAAAATGTAATGTTACTTACCATCAATAGGAAACCTCCCCTCATCAGAGTCCCATCATCACAACAGAGGTTCCTCAGAGCCCCCCCCCCCTTCATATCAGTGTCTCCCCATCCTATTAGAGTCCTCCCATTAGAGAACGCTCTCATCACATCAGAAGCCCACCCTTCCCATCAAAAAATTCACAAGCCAGTAAAGCACACTACAAGGTCCAGCTTCCTCAAGCAGTCAATCAAATGGTGCCCAAAGTGTTATGGACAAGGGCCAATTCCACATAACAAGGGTCCTGCAGCTTGCCGAGTAGATCAGAGGAAATCCAAAAAGCTCAGGCAAGACGATAGCAGCACGGGATTTTCATTAGTATTATGAATTGAATTTATTCAACAATAATAATAGTACACATGCATGTTAAAATCTTGGCATCCAATAGGTCATTGAGGGTTGAAACTCTCTGAAACGTGTTTACCGTCTCCAACACCCCCCGCCCCCATCTCTCACTAGCATGTAGGGGGTTCCACGAGTGTAGTATATTGGCGGCTTCTCTGACACCTGTCAGAATCTGATCTTCTTCTTGCTGGCTAAAGGTTAACACTGCTGACACACATTGACAGCTCTGCGGTGGTTTCATTTTCTATCTATGCTGGATGTCAAGATGTTAACATGTAAGTGTACTATTTTTATTGTTGAATACATTCAATTCCCAATACTAATGAGGATCCCATGCTTCTATCATCTTCTTCATGTTCATGCTTTCCATCAGAGCCCCCCTAAAGATGGGAGCAACCCATCACATCAGAGTCGACCTTTCACAGAGTGCCTCATCACAGAGTCATTAATCAGAGAGTACTTTCTTCCCATCAGAACCCTATCTTACTCTAGTAACCTGAAAGTGGGCAAGAGGCACAACAGCTCTGGACAGGGGTGCTTTTCTGTCTTCGTCTGAATGCTGGGGTCGCCCTGCATGTTGCCTGCCTTGATCAGTGTCATGCATAGCCATAGTCAAGGTAGGACACTGTGCATCCCGACCCTAGGGCTTCATTGGTTGTTATAGTGGTAGTGGCCAACCTGCCTGCACAATGACAACCCATGACACTGATCCACTGCAAACTGTGTACCATATTTACAGCACCCAAGGGGAACACAAATGGCACCCTGGTTGAAAAACACTAGTCTAGGGGAATACAAAAGCAGCTTGAGGCAAGTCAAATGCAGGACAGAATGAGGGCAACTGCAGGTCAAATGCACCAGTTAATAAACTACAAAAGATCTCAAAAGCATCCCAAATCCTGTTGACACAGATCCTTTAGGAAGTGTGGAAGATGCTGTTGGTGACTTCCTCTTCTAAAAATTGCTAATTCCCTTGCTTATATATTGATCTAATGCAGTGGCAGCTGGTGCTCAAATTTTTTTGGGGGGCGCAAGCAAACTGAAAAAAACAACCCATCAATTGCAGCCTCACTGTGCCCATCAAACGCAGCCACTGTACCGTTAAACGCAGCCACTGTGCCTGTAGAACATGTACCGGGGTGGGCTCCCCTGGATACAGCGAAGTCACGAACGAGGAAATCAACTCCACCACCAGCTCTTGTCAAAACTTAATTTTACTTAAATGTGGTAAAGAACCCAACCACCAATTCTGGGAGCATACAATAAATTTACAGACACGCAGCCAGAAGGCTGAGACCCTTGTGCTGCACAGCGCGGTGCCCTCCATAGGATGCAGGAGGAAGACAAGTAATTTGCCTACTGGCGGACACAAGTAAATCGCCACACCTTACCTGTTAATACCCTAAGAACAACACAAGAATAACTGTATGAGTGTGCGGTGCGGGCTAGGCTGCGGTGCAGCACAACAGTTTACAAACTTTCAAAGCTCTACTGTATTCCCCTCCTCCCTTAACTGGTGTCGTATCATGCGTCTGTGTATTCCTCCTATGCACAACACCAGTCTGCCTTGAGTTTGTAGAAAGTTCGTCAGCTCTCCAATTGTGACATGCCACTTTAGGTTATGGAGTCCCGGTAATGAACAGTAGCAACAATTTTGGCCTGACACAAACAGAGACCCTACTAACTACCTACAGGCCTGGTCTCAGTCCCTAGGCTCCAACAAAGTAATGGGGTGCGTGCACGATCTTACCGACCCGGGTCTGCTCTGCATCCGCTGGTGATTCTGACCGAAACAAAATGTCTCTCCAACAAGTATGCGGTCCCGCAGTGTATGTTGTTTTATTCTTCAGCTCTCATCCGTGTTCCTGCAGGCAATTCCTCGTTCCTCTGGACAGGATCAGGCTCTTGGACACAAGTAGCTTCACTCAGCTGCAGTTCTGGTCACTGAAGTCTGCTCACACACCTGGATGCTGTAGGATTCTCTGCACACAGTCCTCAGAACCAGCTCCTTCTAAAAACGGCTGCCTGCTGGTCTCTCTCTCTCTCTCTCTCTCTCTCTCTCTTCTGTCCAAACTGCCTGTTAGCTGTGTCAGGAAAGACAGCGGCATCTTGTGGCCAAAAAGCAGAATGACAGTTAAATATTTAATTTTAAACAAACAGTGTACAAACAGTGTTCAGACAATGAGAGCTGCTTCCCATCTTACATGCCACCCCAGTAGAGGTTGTCGTCCTTGGCAACCCTCCCTATACAAACTCATTCTGTGCATAGCGCTGTGTGGGCACACCAGCATTGGGCCTGGTGCTCTCAGCCGGCGGCACCCATGCAGTGGTATTTCTTGGTGATGGCTCCATTGGATCGGGCATGTGGAGATCTTCAATCAACATGAGCATATGTGGGGAGTAACCGGTGGACCTGTGTACCCTGTTGTTATAGGCCCACATCAGTTCAGGTAGGTACTCGGGCCACCGAGCCTTTTGGTTGTCTTCCAGAGTCTGCAACATCTGGAGCAAGGTGCGGTTGAACCGCTCGCATGCCCTGTTTCCCTGGGGGTGATACGGGGTGGTGCGGGAACGTTCGATGCCATACAGTTGATACAACTCATTCATCAGAGTACCCTGAAAACATGCCCCCTGGTCCGAATGTATCCTCCGAGGACACCCGAACACCTGTATAAAGTGTTTACAGACAGCATCTGCGGCCAACTCTGCCGTCTGGTCTCTGGTGGGTACAGCCACTGCATACTTAGTGAAACGATCTGTCATGACTAGACAGTACGAGTGTCCCGAGGTAAAGTACCCAATCTGTACATAATCGATCATAAGAAGCTCTAGGGGCGCTGAGGTCCGGATGGCCTGAACAGGAGCCCGCTGTTCAGTACTCTTGCTTAACCCACAGAGTCGACATTTAAGACATGCCTCAGCCACCATGTCTGCCAGATCGGGACAGTATACCAATCGTTGGAGTGATAAATATAAAACCAAGCGCTGAAATGGATAAAACGTGATATAAACAAACTTTTGGATATAAATTGATGTGTAAAAGAATGATTGAACAATGTGGATTAAGCTGCTATCAATTAAAAAGGTGATCAGAATCCCATAAAATATAAAAAATATATAAAAAATATTGATGCGCTCTAATAAATGGCCAATCAATGTGCATCTGACACCGTGTGAAATTGCAAAAACTGTGCAAAATACAAATGTGATAAAAAATGGAAATACAACGTAAAAAATTGCACACAATCACTCAATGAATAAATTACTGGAAAGTGCACATTAGTGTTAAAGTTTCCTAACAATTGCTAAATATTACTGATAAATGCAAGAAATCCCCATGGTGAACAATCAATGATAATAATAATACTAAAAGGAAAAATAAATATCGATCTAGTGAATAATAACAAATAAAATGCGATTATTGGGGAAATTGTTCAGTGGAGATAGACTAGTCCAGGAAATTAGTATGATTAGCCCAGCAGTTCATTTCTAATTAAAATAAGGCGATCAATTTCTGTAGTAATTGTTGTTCATAACTTTAATTACATCCAGCTTCAGCTTCAATGATGTTGATAGTTTGGTTCTCAATACAGGATAATTTATGTAAAACAAACAAAGAAATAGATCATTGCGTGATGAACTGGAAAAAAAAGGACAAAAGCAAACAGCACAGTGATACACTCATGTGCGCCCGGTTTGATTAAGGCATACAGGCATGCAGATCGCAGTCAGCCGCTGTGGACGAGGCTTATTGAAAAAGCCGCTGCTGCTCAGCTAGATGTGTCAGACAGCAGTGAACCTCCCACGCGTTGCGTCACTGATCCTTGAGAAAGTCACGTGGCCCATGGTCTCGCACCCAGCCTAGGACCTGTCGCAGCTTCTGGAGGTGATCTTCAAAAGAGGCCCCAAACACTACTATGTCGTCCAGTTAGATCAATACCGACTCGAAGTTGAGATCCCCCAGACAGTGCTCCATCAAATGCTGGAATGTTCCTGGGGCGTTGAACAGGCCAAATGGCATTCGGTTAAACTCAAAGAGTCCCATAGGGAGGATGAAGGCCGTCTTCGCTTTGTCCTTCTTGGCCATTGCCAATACCCACTGGCTAGGTCAAGAGTCAAGAAGAACTTTGCATGACTCAAGGCAGACAACGACTCTTCAATCAGCGGAAGGGGGTAGCCATCCCAGACGGTCTGGGCATTCAGCTTCCGATAATCCACGCAGAACCGGAGACTCCCATCTTTCTTCCGCACCAAGACTACCGGAGCAGCCCACGGAATTTGACTCTCCTGGATCACCCGGTTTTCCAACATGCTGGCCACCATATGCTTCACCTCCTGGTACATTTTAGGTGGGATTTGCCGGTAACGTTCCATGATTGGGGCAGCATTGCCGGTGGGGATTTCGTGTTCAATGGCGGAAGCACACCCGAAGTCCTCATCATGTCTCGAGAATGCCTTCTGAAATTCCCAAATGGTGTCTTCCAGCAACTTCTATTGTCCTGGAGTCAGGGTCTTGCAGTCCACCCCCATCCGAGCCATGATCACTCGACCGTTCCACTCCTCTGTTGGGGTTTCCCGTTGATGGACCTCTACAGCATAGGTCCAGGCTGAACTCCTATCTGGCTGTAGTGTGAAGCTCGTTCGTCGAGGCATATCACCTTCAGACACATAAACTTTGGCCAGCAAGGTATTCCCAGGCATGGTTAACTCACAGTCTTCGACATTGAGACAGCGTACAGGCACACATCCATCCTTCACAATTGTGATGGCCCGTGCTACCAGTGGGCGAGTCTGCATCTCCTCTTGGTAAACCGGCTCGATCAGGACCTCCAGTCCATTCAGTTGTCGTCCCGTCGCCACCGGCAGTATCAATATTTTTTATTGATGAGGTGGGACCTTCACTGGGGTCCTCCGCGGTACCCTCACGTGTCCAATGGGCCGACCGGACATGTTGCTCTTTTGCAGACTACAGCTCCTCACCATCTGCTGTAGAACCTTCTGAGTCGGCTGGTGTGTGGTGGCCCGTTGCCAATACTTCGGCCCTTCTTTGGCGTAGAGTTGATGGTTTAGGTCTCTCAGCACATTCATACCTAGCATCACGTCCATCCCTCTCCGGGACGAATGGTCCACCAGCACAACCCCTTTCTTGCCGACATCTTGCCCGAACAGTCAGACCCGCATCCAGACTATGCCTCGGACGTCCATCTCCCTGTTATTGGCAGCTGTCAGCCTGATGACGACCATCATATGCCCAAAGTGCATTTCGAAGAACTCCAGAGACATAAGGGTGCACTCCGACCCTGTATCAACTAGGCAGCGTACCTTCTGGCCTTCCAACTTGGCTTCCATAACGGGGCTGCTGGCATACAGGTCGTGCTCCTCATGCATCGGGCTTAGCTTCTGGCTTACCGCCGCAGGACGCCCAGCTACTGCGGCGGTCGGAAGTTTAATGTCGGCTCAGACTTCATCTGTTCTGGGCACTCTCTGGCCATATGGCCGTACTGTCGACAGACCCAGCAGAGGGGTCCCCTTTTAACTAACCCTCGCACCTGAGTTTCCCTGGGTGGGGTGGCGCGGGGCACTGGGGTAATTTCCGGTGACCGGGGTGATCCAGCCTTCATCTGGGACACTTCCAGCCGGAGTTCTCTCAACTCTGTCCGCAGGCCCTGAACCACATCCCTTAAGGACTCTGAGTCTTCGTATGCAGACCACCCTCCTGTAGCATGGGTGCCACTGACTACTCTCTCCGCCACCGGCATGCACTCTTCCTCTCTCTCCACAGCGGCTAGGTAGACAATATAGAACGTCATGTTGGACGACATCTGAGTCATCTCTTGCAATTTGTCCCATAAGAACTTGTTGTAGAGCCCCACAATGAACTGGTCTCATAGTAGCCTGTCCTCCCCCCCCTGGAAGGCTCCCATGGCCTCGGGGTCTCGCCGCTGTATTTCATTTAACATCTCCTGTAGGGCATTGGAGTACTGCATCAGGGTCCCACCCTCTCGTTGTGGTCTGTTGAAGAAGTGGCTCCGCAATTGCACCAATTTGGTACCCCCCTGGGCTTTCTCCAGAAGGGAGAATATTTTCTCTAGGGTGTCTTGCTCGGATTTGGGCCTCACCCTCACTGCCCGTCTGACGCCACCCTCTAGGGCCCCCAACGCAACCTCTGCCCGTAGCTCGGGGGTCAGGTTACACATCCTGACTGCACTTTGCACCCATTCAGTCCAGTCCTGCAACGTCATGTTTTTACCATCAAATTTTGGCAGATGACGCAACAGTGCCCCTATGGGGATATACCCTACTGGGGCGGGCATGGCGGGGGCAAGTCGGCCTTGCACTGGCGCACCCTGGGTTGGGTCCTGGACCCCTCTCTCTCTCTTTCTCCCCTGTCCAAACCGCCTGTTAGCTGTGTCAGGAAAAACAGCGACATCTTGTGGCCAAACAGCAGAATGACAGTTAAGTATTTTATTTTAAACAAACAGTGTACAAACAGTGTTCAGACAATGAGAGCTGCTACCCATTCCCAAATGCAGCAACTGTGCCCATCAATTGCCGCCACTGTGCCCATCAAACACAGCCACTGTGCCATCAAACGCAGCCACTGTGTCCATCAATTGCCATCACTGTGCCCATCAAACGCTCCCACTGTGTCATCAAATGCTCCCACTGTGCCCATCGAATGCCGCCACTGTACCCCCCGCTTGCCTGCCCGGCACTTACCCTGTCTCTCGGTGGGGAAGTGGGTGACGGCGGCAAAAAATAACCCGCCGCTGTAATTCAGGCGCCCGGCACCCGAAATAGGGCTGGGCGCCTGAATAGGGGGTGGCAGCGGCAGCCATGGATAGATTCATGCAATGCATGAATCTATCTATTTTTGATAGAGGGGTGGCTGAAGAGAGGGGGCGGCGCCCATGCGCCCTTATGACCGCACCGCCACTGATCTAATGGCTTTGGTACTTTCTAAGTTACTGACTTAAAAAATGTATTGAGATTAGGAATGCTAACCATATTCTGACTTTTAAGACCCTGCTTACTGGTTATTTTATACTGACTAAGATATTATTGAAGCCAGAGAAAGCCAAAAAAAGCCAGACAACTAGAACTTTCAGAACTCTCAGAAGGAGGTCAGCACTGCTAGGCTACATACCCTAAGGGCTAATTCAGACTTATGCATTGCAGCAATGCATGGTAACTTACTTTAAAAGAGAAGTATGGCCAAACCTTTTTTGCCCATTTTTGGCCATACATCTTTTGTGAATCACAGGAGTGTACTTTTGCTCTCCTGTGACCCAGAATCAGCCGATAGTGGCTATTTCCTTCTTTTATCTAACATTGCAGAGCCGCTCCAATATTGTTGCAATCCACCCAGGGTCCTGATTGACAACTGGCTCCACCTAAGAGCTTGGCTGAGGACTGGAGCCAGCCGCTCCCGCACCCACCCCAGCCCTGTGCTCCAGTGAGTGCTGGAGGAGCAGAGTGGAGTGCAGTGACTGCCAGAGCAACTAGTGGTTATGTGATTGCTCAGTTCTCAGGCTAAGAGCTGACAGGGGACAGCTGCAGCATCACACCAATGCTGGAGCATAGAGATGAGTATGGATGTATTATTTCTACAAACCCTAAACTTCTACTTTAAGGTCATGTGCACTTCTTTTTCCATTAAAGTGTGTTGGCAGCATATTCATAATAGATGGGCAGCCTTAAGGCAACACAAGTTAATGCACATGCGTTAATCCAGCCTAACAGTCAAAGATTTCAAGTCAATAATGAATGTCCGTTTTTTAAAAGTACTGACGCTTTATTTAACGAAAAGCTGAGAGAGTTTACAATAAGGATGCTTAAAAAAGGCTGTTGAAAATGATGCCTTGCAGTCATATGTGAAAATAAGGTACCGGTAAAGGGGGCTTAAAAAAAATTGCAGTATATCTAACAATGGGTTTTGTATAGGGTATGTGGGGCTGGTCAAGATGGCAGGGTGGTTGTCATGTTCTCCATGCTTTCCTCCTCATTAGGCACCAAGCAAGGGTCAAATGAGAAGCCTATCCCAGGGTTGGTTCTTCTGGCTACGCTAGCCACCATGTAGAGGGTCACTTTTCTACACATGGGGTACCTTTGCTTGGTGCAGTTTTCATCAATGCCCCAGGACAAAGCTGAGACTGCTGTGGAGAAATACTCAACCTTAGAGCCTCTATTCTCAGAGATGAATGTACACCATGTATACTTGCACCATAACTGCTCTACTGTTAACTCTCGGGTCCACGTGAGAATGTAGACCTTCTCTGTAACTTGCATTTAGGAGGGGCAGGCTGAGCCTTGTCCACATCCACATCCACCTGTCTAGAGTTTTCCACGACCATTCCCCAGTAGCAGAGTGGGCCCCACTGTGCACCATGCACAGGCTCCACACGTGCACTTAAATTAACTCTTGAAATTCGGTACTTTTGTACAGGATGGAAACCTCTGTTGTGTGAATCCGCTCCCGTTCCTTTGGGAGACATCTCCCTCACTGCTAGAGTCCAATCCACCTGCAGCCAGTACACAATGAATTTAGGGTACTTCCGTTACCCTAGGTAACCACCTGAGTCTTCACACTGTCTGTTACATACCATCTGGGAGAGCATGACGAGTAGAGGGAGACCTCTCATATAGCCCCAGCTCAAGGACCACTGGAGTTGCATCTGTGGCCGCATGAACACGGTGAGGTAAGAGTACCTGCAAAGTCCTCCATTGGTAACAGTAGCGGTAGCTGATGAGTAGCAGGACCAGACTGGATTGTTGAGCAGCAGAAGGTAGCAGAAACAGCGCGGATGCGGGTATGCTGTGGATGCAGGACAGCGGATGCAGGTATGCTGTGGATGCAGGTCAGCGGTACCAGAGCTACACAGGCTGGAAGCAGAAGACTGGAGCAGAGTCAGACAAGCCAGGTCATATACGGACGATCAGTCTATCATAAACAGCAGGCAGAGAATGGTCAGAGTTCATACCGGGTTCGGCAACAGGAAATCAGGCAAACTGGCAGGAATAATTAGGGTCAAGGCAAGCCAAAGGTCAGGACTGGAGATAGCAGCATGGTCAGAAAGCCGAGTCAAATACTGGATCAGATACAGGCACAGGATCAGAGCACAGGGTAAAGCTACAGATCAGACAGTGCAGCTGCTGTCTTTATATGGGTCATTTGGCGCCAGCATTAATGGCTAACGTGTGCATGTATTTTCCGCAAGCGCATATGCGTTCGCCTGTTAGCGCTAATGTTCCCGCGCATGCACATAGGCGTTAGCCTATGCCTGGCAAGCATGATTATGGAGATTAGACAGTGTCAGGGACATAGCATGCGCAGACATGCATTTGCAGGTGCACCTGCAAATGCATGTCTGCGCATGCCATGTCCCTGACACTGTCTTATCTCCATAATCATACCCACTCAGTACCTTAGTGACCATGGGATGGTGCCACTTACTTGCATTACACCCCTTTTAGTAACTTCAGACCAGGCGGTAGCAAGGTTTCAAAACTTTACTTGAAAAAGTTCAAAAGGCATTACAAAGTCCAACATTCAGAGACGCAATTCTTTCCTACATCCCTAACCCTAACTTAGGCTATGTGCTGCCCCGGCATATCTGCAAAGGTAGTGTCCATGTAAAATACAGAGTCTATCAGCGGCATACTCCAGCAGCTGGTGTCTTCGCGAACCCTAAGTTCTGGTGACTTTACTTCCAGGTAGTAGTGAGCGACATTCTTCTGTTCCTCATGGGCGCTGTTCTCCATCTCTCTCCCTTACAGGCACCTGGTCTCTCTCAGACATACTCAAACTCTGCCTCTGCTAGGGAGAACGACTGAACTCTGGACTCCCAACTCCTCTGTACTGGACCACTGTTCCTCTTTTCTACCTCGCTTCTCGGCCTTTTGGCTAAGATCAAGTGTAGTATCTGTTCTTATCAATTTCCAGAGGAGGCGCTGTGCCACTCTCAAAGGAGAGGGCCAGCAATTCCAATGGTGTGATAGTGCCTGGAAGGGCGGTTTTCAGCAGGGACTATGCCGAGTTGCCCGACAGATACTGGGGACCGGCCAATGGTTGAGTCTGAGCCATCTGGAAGGGTGCTCCTGGTGAGAATGGGTGCTGCATCTGGGTCTGGCTGGAGGGTCGGGTCCCTGGCCTTCTGGTCTAGATTGTGGTAGCTCTAGCTACGGACAGTTATTCGGGAGAGAACGCTTACTCCCCTCTTGGCTGGGGGGGGTCGTTAGTATTTCCCGAATGTAATTAGGAAGGAGTGACGGGAGCGACGGTGGAGCCTGATGGTAAAGGGCTCTCACCAAGCTCCCTGAACTTCATGCCTTTCTGCCTGGTGTGGGGGCGGCTGTGGTCTGGGTCGTTGGCCAGGGTTGGTCCTGAAAGCTTATGGAGTATGTGCCTCTGGAGTGGCAGCCCAGGGGTGCCATAAAATCACTGTGAGTGGCAGTCACTTTGATTTGAGGCACCACGGTCACTGCACCATAGAACACGCTTTTTTAGCACCTGCCTCTTGGGCCGGGCCTTTTAGCTGAGGAATTTTTTATTCCTGGCCGGAGGGCCTGGTCATTGTTTCACACAATGGCCACCTTTTTCACTCTCTTCTTCACTATCCCTTCCCCACTTTACTTTATTTATTAAGCCTATGTTTGTCACTTTTTGTATTTTTATGTTTGTACACGGTTTGTTGCACTGTGTGATGAGTAGGGTTGCTGGTCCTCAGGCCAGCCCTGAAAGTCTTGGGAAGGAGTGGACATGGCCTTTTGGCTTAGTTTGCCCTCTCTCATGGGGTCTCCCTTTGGGGGAGCCTCACCTAGTACTAGGGTGGGTCTGTTTCGGCAGGCCCTCCAGAGAATGGGGTCCGTCTGGTCTCGGCCAAATGGACCATTGTAAAGTACCCTTGTCCCCGTCTGGAGCCTAACACCCCGGGGGATTCAGGGAAAGGCACTCTTGTGTACCCGTTTGCTCTTTTTTGTGTTTCACTCTTTATGTGTGTGCACATTTTTTTGGCACCGGGTGAAGTTTTTTGGGTGTGTTATGCACACCATAGGCTTTCAATAGAACTGCCCCTCTTTTATATCACAGGATCAGTGGGTCGGACCCAGAGAAGAACCTGTCAAAAGTCCAAAGAACTGAGAAAGCTTTAACTCCTATCCTCTCATCCGGGACAACACCTAACTGGCTATTTTCAACCCACTTATAGGTAGGTAGAAGTAAAAATCACTGCCAATTTTTTGTTGTCTGTCTAAATTTATTGGGAATTACCTTCACTTCCTGACCTGGAGACAGGTTTATTCAGGTTTATTCAGGTTTAAAAAAAGACACAAGTCCACTGAGTTTAAACAGCAGAAAAAAATCGAAACATTCCATATACAGAACCCTTATCGTCAAAGTTGATCCAGAGGAAGGCAAACACAAAAAACGTTATAAAGCATGGTCCAATTTGCTTTAACAGGGGGAAAAAAATCCTTCCTGATCCATTATGTAGCACTACTCTGACACCCCAAAGGCAAGATATCACCCTCAGAGACAGGGGCGGGCTAGCGGTTTACCCCAGGGCTGAGTCCATGGCTAAAATGGGGGGACCCAAAAAGCATACCTCCCAACGTTTGAACTTCAGAATGAGGGACACTCGAGGGAAAAAGTTACCCCTTTTAGCACAAGTCCTCTCCCCTCCCAAAGTGCCCCCTAACACACATCCCCTCCATATCACTTCAAGTGATCTTTGTAAACTTACCCCTCTCACCCCCTTCCCCATGTCCCCCTTCTCTGGAAGTCTCATGTATGTTGTATTTTGATACAGACCTCAAATCAGCGCAGCTCAGGTAGAGCAGTGTGCCTCCTCACCACCTCCTCCTCCTGTCTGTGTACAGGAAAACACCACAGTTGAGGTGGAGGAGGAGGCTGATTCAGCCACTCTGCACTGTGTGCAAGGATACCTCTGTATTGCAGCCGGCAGGGAGAGATGGCCACTGCCATACAGAGGTATGCTTGCACACAGTGCAGAACGGCAGAACCCGCCTCCTCCTCCACTCCAGGTGTGATTTTTATGATGTGATACCTCTGTATGGCAGCGGTCATCTCTCCCTGCCTGCTACCATACAGAGGTATGCTTGCGGCGTGCGGGACCCCAGACTTCCGACACAAGCCACAGGGCAGGCTTACTGGTGCCCACGGTAGTGCTCTCCTGCCGGGGCAAGTCACTGGAGGCAAGTGTCGAAACTTGTCCGGCACTGGGCTTCACTCCAGGACTAAGCCTTGATTCGCCGGGACTTACATCAAATCCAGTCTCGGCAAATCTGGAATGGTTGGGAGGTATGCCAAAACCCCTCCTTCTTGCAAAAATCCCCCCTCCCAGCACCCCCCTTCTGAATACAAATGCTCTTGCCTCCAAATTTCTCTCCACCCCCTCAGCACAAATCCTTTTATTCCTGCCCAGCATAAATGACCCTGGCGCACCTTTTAACACAATCCCCCCCCCCCCAGTGCAAATGCTCCTACAAACATCCCCCCAGCACAAATCCTCTTATCCCCCCCCCAATCCAACCTTCAAGCACAGCCCTCAATGAAGGGACCTCAACATTGGAATATCTCCTTCTCCCTAGGCTTCTCCCCCTGTTATTTCACAAGCTTTCCTAGGTACTTTCAGGTTTGCTTTTACAAGCAGCCGGCGAGGAGAGAGATGCCTGCTTTGGCTGCGCATGTGACCCAGGGGCACCCAGCTGCAGATGTGAGCAAGTGCTCTTGGTGCCCTCCATTACATTACATTACATTAACTTAGCTGCTAGTCCCCTTACCAGACAGGAGACACTGTGCGGCAGTAAGTGGAAGCCAGAGTCAGGGGGGCGAAGCTCATCCTGAAGCTGCTTGCACAGTGGTAGTTTCCATCTTGTGTGGGTGCCTGCAAAACACCCCATTAGTTGCTAGGGCGCCAGCAGTCATAGCAACCAATGACTGAGAGGAAGCATGAAGTGGGGGGGAGGGGGGAAGCAGAGAGCGCTGACATGCAGGAATCCTCAGTGGGCACAGACAGTGTCAGAGTGCACATTGCCAAACTTGTTCTGACAGTGGGCTCTGGAACTTCAGCCCAGATCCGAGGGGCTACATTTACAGGTGCACCTGCTAGGTGTGCTGGATTAACAAAATTGAGTCAGGCAGAGTCGCGCACAGTCATTCATAGGCAGCTTTGTAGTCTCTGAATTTCCGCCTCAGCCAATCAGAGGAAGATTTGCAATAATTCAGGTAATACAAAGCTGCCTAGGTGTGCCTATGAATTGCTGAGCATCACTCAGGAACACAAGTCCGTATACTGGATGTAGCTGAAACTACATGTAGCGGTGTGTTGCCACTAGTTACTAACATCCACGTATATTCACCCTGCTGCCAGACATCCATTCGTCACACTGGTAGACAATGAAAAGTCTTTTGCTTTGTTTTTGTTGTTTTATTTGGGAGATTGAACTTGGTTGGGAGAAGGGATATGGGATGCCCATAGAACAAATTGGTATTTGCAATGTTATAGCGGATCCAGCTTACATTGACAAATGTCACTAGTGGTTATGCTTTATATTTCCTTGAATAAGACAAAAAAAATGGTGGACTCTAATCTTGACAGTGTTACCTCAGACCATTCTTCTCCTCTGCACTCTCCCTGCAGACTTTACCTCCAGGACACTTCTCCTCCCGCACAATACTTTCCTGTCACAGTATTAGAAATCCTGTCCCGCCATTTTGAGCTGACTAGGCCTCACTCTGAAAAAGTCTTAGGAGTATTTTCACTTGGTAATTTTCTATTAGGCCAGGGGCCTGCAGTACCCCTTCTTGGCGGCCTTGAACATTTAATTGGAAAAGATATTTGATGAGGGACTACTGATTCCAGCAAGCCCGACTCTCAAATCTTGTGCCCTCAGGCTGCAACGATTTGACACAAAGCCCCACAGTCTCTCCTCTGGTTCTGCACCCAGCCCAACTGGCATGCCACTTCCAGATCTTCACAGTGTCTCACTTACCGACTCCTGTCCTTCCTGAAGGATTTACCCGGACCATGCGGACCAACTGCTTCTCCAGCTCCTGTTCCAGGACACCTCCCCATGACCGTGTAAGGAGAGGCTCCTTTCCAGCTCCTGAGCTCCTCCGCCTGAGTCGCACCCCCCTCCCCAGATCGGGGTGCTCTTCCTGCACGCAGTCTAGCACTCCATCCTTCAGTTTACCCAGCCGACATTCCCCCCAGTGGCCTGTTACCTCGGGTTATATGGGAGGCCTGCCCCCTGCCAATTCCAGTTGGGGATTGGTCAGGGCTCCTCACATGAACTGCCTGCCACTCTAGTTCTCTGCCCTGCCCCT
This sequence comes from Lithobates septentrionalis, assembly GCA_037952835.1. NCBI lineage: Eukaryota > Metazoa > Chordata > Amphibia > Anura > Ranidae > Lithobates > Lithobates septentrionalis. The sequence continues at coordinate 2,418,316 of JBBDGP010001163.1, read as the reverse complement.
CTTCCAGAACATTCTCCCTGGAAGCAGGGGAGGTACCTCAGAACTAAAGCACAGGTGGTCACACCCACTGCTACACTAACCACTCCCTGCCACCAGATCAAGAAAACAAACAGGAATAGCTTGCAGCATAGGCCTGCTTAAATTTACCTGTACTGACAGAACCTACAACACTACACCTTTAGCACCTACCTATGGTAGAGGGTGCTACATATATACAGTTAACACAGGGCACCCAGTGGGCACATCTGTGTAGTGTATTAAATAGTTCATTTGGGTCAGCTTGACCCAAATTAACTAGTTGACATGAAAGTAAAGCTGGAGATCCGCTTTAATATAGAATATGTAATTTAAATATATGAATGACTATAGCCTGACCATGGTTCTACTGTACTTTAAACAATGTCATTTTCAACTGTTGAAACTGGTGTATTGAAAAAAAAGTTAAAATAGGCAAACTAATACAGACATTAAGAAATGGATGACTAGAAAAGAGTATTATAGACAGATGAGTTCATAAATGAGGAAAATATTTGTGGAATACAGAGTGAGCACGCACTTACACCTGTGTGATGTGTCACGTTTTTTTACCACATGGGCTACCCTACGCACAACAAATGCACCAAAGCAGCTTGTGTACCTTTTCTTGGCAAAGCAAAGCATGTTTTGCAATGTGCTTTTTTTCCCCACAAGTTCTGTAGCAAAATGAGTGCTACCCAAAACAACTGCTACCCACATGCGGAGTGCCATTAAGAATTTCTGCTCAGAACAGGAAAGTGTGAGTGGGGCTTCAATAAAAGGATGTTGTATGAGTGTTTTATGCCCCCTGTCAAATATGGCACAGGAAAAGTGATGGTATGGCAATGCTTTGGTTCTATCAAGGTGGGAGATTTATACAGACTGCAAGGAAAATAGTGAACCGGAATGGAAACTGCTCTATTTTGCAATGTCATGCCATCCTCTGTGGTCAGCGTTGGTTGAAGCAAATTTCATAATAATTCTAAAATAAAATGCTTTGTATTTCCTCATGCTCTAAGGGAATATCGTTATGGTTTATTCACTATGAATGCGACAAGCTCGTTACTATTGTAACAACTAAAAAAAAAATGTCTTTTGCAACCCATGTAGCCATCGCCACCTAAGGAGGAAGAGTGTGGACACATAACAGAAAAAAGAAAAACTGTAGGGGATTGGTACACATTACCATGAAAGGAGTATAGACACATGAAAATATTAGCTGAACTGTGGGAAGAAGAATGTGAATGCTATAGAGAAAGATCACTTTGAAAAGCTTATGGTTGAATTAACAATGGAGAATGAAAGAGGAGATAAAGAACAAAACAAAAGGAGGAAAGAAAAAAGAAAAAAAAATCTCCATCTATAAATCCCAGAAAAATTAAAAAAAACTATTGGATAAAAAATGTCATTATAATAATACAGGAAATGGGAGCATTAAAAAGTGATGAAACCATAATAAAAATGTCTGACAAAGAGCCCAACGTTGTGATCATGGACCAGACATGTATGAATATATGTGCCAAACAATTGTAAAGATCCCTAAATGATACTGACAATTAAAAAAAAAAAAACAGCTTAGAACAGGATAAATTAGAGCTCTTTTAGAGCTTTTGAGGACAGTGGGGTTGATTTACTAAAACTGGAGAGCGCAAAATCTGGTACAGCTGTGCATGGTAGCCAATCAGCTTCTAACTTCAGCTTGTTCACATAGACTTTGACAAAAAGAAAACTGGAAGCTGATTAGCTCCTATGTAGAGCTACACCAGATTTTGCACTCTACAGTTTTAGTAAATAAACCCCAGTGTGATCAATAACTACACTAGACAAACATGTAGTGTTGAAACCACAGATCCCCACTTTTTATGCCCTGCCAAAATTACAGAAGCATCTTAATACCCCCCTAGACCAATTGATCATTTTTGACTGTGGAAATAGCCAGCTGCTATCTGAGCGGTAATTAAAACTACCGCTATAGTCTTCCAAAATATACTAAAGATACTGGTAATTAATAAGAAAGATGGAAGGTACTGAAGAGGGTGTATTTAGTGGTGTTGACTTTATTCCAGTATTCACCAAGGAAAAGGTTTGAAAGTTGTTAGAGAGCCCCTTTTTTCCCATATTTTTTTATTCTCTGCCCTTGATGTTTTTGCAAATAAATGATCTTTTTTCATACACTTAAGTCAAATATATATTCTGCTACATTTCTTTGGTAAAATAACCCAGATCAGTGTATATTATTTAGTCTGTGTGAAAGTTATAGAGCCTACAATCTATGATATATACGGTGTTTGAAAGTAAATAGATCCTGATGCCTGTCCCGTTTATTGAGGCCATGAAATTAGGCCAGGACAGTACAAATACCCCCCAAATGATTTATTTTTGGAAAGTAGATAGTTCATGTAGTCTAGGACATGGTGAGTTTTTTGAAGTTGTATTTTTTTGTCACAAATTTTTGGAAAATGAAGAAATTAAATATTTTTTTTTTAACAAAGTTGTCATTTTAACAAGTTATGTCTCACACACGGCATAGGTATACATATAATTATACCACAAAACACATTTTGTTATGCCTCCCAAGTATGGGGATACCACATGTGTCAAAATTTTCACAATATAGATAAATAGAGGGGCCCAAAAATCCAAGGAGCAATTTGGGCTTTCAAGGAGCATAAATTACGCTACCATTTTCCTGACTATCTATCACATTTTTGGAGGCCCTGGAGCACCAGGACAGTGGAAGCACCCACAAAATTACCCCATTTTGGAAGAAAGCACTCCAAGGTATTTTCTTAAAGGCATGGTGAGTTTTCTGAAAATGTAATTTTTGACACACATTTTTGGAGAATACAGGAAAGGAAATGAAAATAGTTTTTTTTTTTAACAAAGTTGTCAATTAATAACCTATTTCTAACACATATATCTGAGACTTTTCAATGTTTGAACTGATTACATACCAGGCTTTGGGGTTGATTTACAAAAACTTGAGAGTGCAAAACCTGGTGCAACTGTGCATAGAAACCAATCAGTTTCTAACTTCAGCTTGTTCAATTACCTTTTTTTTCACACCATAAGACACAGTATTTTCCCACCAAAAAATGGGGGGGAAATGCCTGTGCATCTTATGGAGCAAATATGGACCAGCCCCCCCCCCCCCCCACCGCCGAATACCGAGGCGGCCGCTCGGCTTCTCAGCTGTGGGTTGCCTGCTTCTCCTTGTCAGGACGGGAGTGTCTGTGAGTCTATTCCTCCTCCTTCTCCAGGCAGAGCAGGCTCTCTATTCCTCCACCTTCTCTGGGCAGAGCGGGCTCTCTGTGTCCCCCCCCCCTTCTCCGGACAGCAGCAGGAGATCAAAGACACACAGAGCGGGCTGTGTGTGCATTCCATTTCCATACCCTTCTTCTGTCAGCAGCGGGGGGTGGGGATTATTAAAGCAGTGGGGGGGGACAGTGAGTTGCAGGGAATTAGTGTGCAGTAACCTCTAGCAACTGAATGGTGAGTGACAATGTGTAGTAGCCTCTAGCAACCAATCAGCGAGCAGTAATGTGTAGTAACCTCTAGCAACTGAATGGTGAATGATAATGTGTAGTAACCTCTTCAGGATATTTTTTTCTTGTTTTCCTCCTCTATAACCTAGGTGTGTCTTATAATCAGGTGCGTCTTATGGATCGAAAAATACGGTAAGCTTTGACAAAAGAAAAATTGGAAGCTGATTTCTATGCAGAGCTGCACCAGATTTTGCACTCTCCAATTTTAGTAAATCAACCCCATTGCATCTTGTGTATCACACAAATCAACCAATTGTATCAAAACCAATGTACGATAATGGTCCCCTCTATACGAGTGGTCAGGGAATATAGGGGAATATAACTTAGTGTAGCATCACCTATAGCATTTCCTGTTCCTATAAGCCAAGCAAACTTAGGCTATAGGTACATGGCTGCCTCCAGGAATGCCATGTTCACTGACCAGAAAATATAGGAGGCTAAAGAAAGAAAGAACAAAAGAGTTCCTGTGGTTCAAGGAGTGCAGTTGTACGCAAGGGATGGCTGGGACTTGTGTCTCGCAGGAGCATAGTCATTCGGATGTGCAGATGGGTCAGTTCAGGTTCAGGCAGAGACATGGTCAGCAAACATGCAAAGAATCGGTCCAAGCAACAGGCAGAAACGTGATCAATAAACAGGCCAGAATTAGTACAGGTGGCAAGCAGAGGCAACACTGCACTGGTGTGGCTGTTATTAGGAACAATGTTGCTGGCTGCACTGGTCTGGTGACAATGGGACTTGTGTATTTGGTGATCAGTAACACTGTTGCTTGCTTACACTGGTCTGGTGGCACTGGGGTCTAGTGTGGCAGCAATCAGGAATACTTCTGCTGACTTAAAGTGGAGTTCCACCCAAAAGTGGAACTTCCGCTTTAAGCACTCCTCGCCCCCTGACATGTCACATTTGGCATGTCATTTTTTTGGGGGGGAAGTGTGTACACTCTTTTTTAGTGGGACTTCCTGTCCCACTTCCTCCTTCCGATTCTCGGCCGCCTAGGCAAATCCTCCTGTCGCCCTAGGCGGCCCCTTCCTGCCAGCGATCTTCTGGGACACAACACAGGTCCCAGAAGATTGGCTGGCCAAGAGCAGAGCGCAGCATGACTTGTGCATGCGCAGTGCGCGCCCAGGCATGTAGCCGTAAGCTGTCACGGCCGGGTGCCCACAGTATCAATGGAGGAGGAGAGGAGGGGAAGAGGGGCGAGGGTCCGGGAGGCCACTTCGCTGGACCACGGGACAGGCAAGTGTCAGTTTATTAAAAGTCAGCAGCTATGCTTTCTGTAACTGCAGACTTTTAGTAAACTAAAAAAACGTGTGGAACTCTGCTTTATACTGGTATGGTCACAATGGGACTGGTGTGGCGACAATCAGAGACACCATTGCTGGCTTACACTGGTGTGGTGCCGGTGGTAATAAGTAACACTGAGACTGGTGTGGCAATGGTCAGGAAATCTGTTGCCTGATGCACTGTTCTGGTATGGTGGCAATCAGGAACACTGATTCTAGCTACATTGGTCTGGTGACACTGTGGCTGGTGCTGTGGTGATCAGAGAACTGTGAATAGCTGCACTATTAGGGCTCATTTATGCAGGAGGCTGGGGGAATTAAAACCTTCTGGTTGAGCCGCAGGTTTACCATCCCTCAACATTACCCCTTTAGCTGCAAAGACAGTTGCTGGGAGTGTAAACATGCCGCGACTGCGATGCCTTGCTTTGCAGCTGTGGCAGGATTTATACTCCCTGTACAGCTGCTGATCACGACCTATTCAAGTGAATGGGGTTGCTTGTAGGCTGTTTTGCAGGCGATGACTGCCTGTCAAATGCTCTCTGAAGACTAATCCAAACATGGATGGCTCTTTAGAGAACATCGCACATGTGAACAAGTCCTTATGGTAACACCATGACTGCTGTGGCGGTGATCATGGACACTGTGACTGGTGTGACATATTAGGAATGAGCTCGATGTTCGGGCCGAACATAAGTTCGACTCGAACATTGGGTGTTCGCCCTTTCGCCAAATAGCGAACATTATGGGGCATTCACTGTAAATTTGAGCACTGCGGGATGCCCCATAATGCACTGCGAGATCACAGTGCATTGCTGTATGATGATTGGCCAAAGCATGCACCTGACCTGCATGCTTTGAACAATCACAGTTCACTCTGCTGAGAGAGCCATAATTGGCCAAAGGCAGGGTACCTTTTGCCAATCATGGCTCGGGGGGACTAAGTCCATGCCCCACACTATATAAGGCTGCCTACACTGTGGCTGTGTGTAGTGTTGTTATTCCGACGCATACAGAAGAGTAATTCGAAAATACTGATCAATTACTGTCCAAAATAACAAGTATATAAAGAAGCAGGGAAGGGGTATACTTGAGAGTATTGTTCATGCAAGGCATGGCAACTTAAACTGGTACTAAGTCCTGTGTTAGCAAAATATGCCTATGGGTTTTCCACGCTGCTCATCTACGTTCAAACAGGTGCATTTTTATCCTGAACGGTATAAAAAATCCTCTCCATTATCATAACCATATCAACTCTGTCTAAAATGGAGGACAGGGGTACCTTTGGGGACTTCCAATGAAGGGCAATAGCCCATAAGGTGGATGCTAAATAGTGTGCATTAGACATTCCTCCTTGCGGAAGATCCCTGGGACCGATGCTCCAAGGAGACACATTGAGATTGTGAGCTGTAGGGGAGTACTGGAAATCGTGACCCAATAGCAGTCACTTTCTTCCACACTGGAGAAAGTAGCCCACAATCCCAAAACATGTGTTTGAAGATACCTAGGAGCTGGCATCCCCTGAAACATAATCCAGACGTTCCTGGGAAGATGGCTTGGAGTCTGGAAGGAGTATATTACCATCTGGTCGATACCTTAAAGGCCATTTCCCTGACTGCTAAGGATTTTGTACATTTGCGTAAGTTATCCAGCATTGTATCCCAATCCTCCGAACTGTTCATCATAGTAAGCTTCCCATTTACTCCTTTATGGATGCTCACTAGAGAAATATGAAGCCAATGTTGTTTTATAGAGAACTGAAATGAGGCCCTTGCCTCTGGGAGAGTCACGGCAGATCTGTTCAAAGGATATAGGTGGGGAGGATGGGATAAGACAATAATGGGAGATCTAAAAGTGTCTTATTTACATAAAGTGATAATGTTCCCTAATGCCGCGTACACACAGTCGGACTTTTCAGCTACAAAAGCCCGACAGCCCGTCCGACAGACTTTCGACAGACTTTCAACGGACTTTTGGCGGACTTTCAACAGACTTTCTAATGACCAGACTTGCCTACATACGATCACACCAAAGTCCGATGGATTCGTACATGATGACGTTCATCGGACTAAAATAAGGAAGTTGATAGCCAGTAGCCAATAGCTGTCCTAGCGTGGGTTTTTGTCCGTTGGACTAGCATACAGACGAGCGGATTTCTGGGTCCGGCGGAGTTACGACGTAAAGATTTGAAGCATGTTTCAAATCTAAAGTCCGTCAGATTTGCGACTGGAAAAGTCTGCCGAAGGTCCGGTGAAGCCCACACATGATCGGATTGTCCGCCGGATTTGGTCCGTCGGCGTCCGTCGGACAAGTCCGGTCGAAAAGTCTGACCGTGTGTACGCGGCATTAGTGGGATTTGTTTCTGTGAGCGGAGGAGATCAAACATGGCAAATGTACCTTCTAGTTGGAGATCTGCTAAGGTGACCAGGGAATTAGCTTTCCACCTTGAGAAGCTTTCCGGGTGGTCAAAAGCTGTGGTAAATAAGGGTTCTCCTAAAAGTGATTAAGCTTGGGGTACAGATGAAATCAGGCCAAGTTTACTTTTATAGAGGTTCCAGAAGAGTAAAGATTGCGTTACGATGGAATTAAGAGAGGTAAGTTTATGTGCAGAGTTGGAGGGTGACCAAAATATTTATGAGAGGCAATAAGGTCGGATGGAGTTGGATTCAAACCTAACCCAGGGTACCTTTAAATCCGGGATATTTCATTGAGCTACCTGTTAAAAGCGGGCTGCTAAAAAATAAAACCAAAGATTCGGTAGTCCTAGGCCCCCTGTAGCTTGAGATTTATATAGAACGTGTCTAGAAAACCTGGGTCTTTTGTTCTGCCAGATAAATCTATAAAAGCCTTGTACACATGGTATGATTGTTGGCAGGGGATTGTCTGTTGACAGACTGTTGTCCTAAAATCTTACCGTTGTTGTCCAACTTTTGGCCAACAAATGTTGGATGGCAGGCTAGTAAATTTTCGGCGGACAACGAATTGACGTCAGGTTTTCGCATGGTCAGTACACAAGTCCGTCACACAAAAGTACAAACACGCATGCTCGGAATCAATGCTCACCAAACACAAAATTAGCAGAAGGGGCCCAAAGGGTGGCACTCAAGAGCTGAAATTCCTTGTAGTACGTCACTATGTTTGTGTTTGTGACACGACAATTGTGTACCGTTAGTATGTAAAACAAGATCCTGGCACACGCCTTTTTAACAAAAATCAGACGCTCGTTTGGCCAACAATCGTACCATGTGTACAAGGCTTAACGTCTTTTTGTAGCTTGTCAATAAAAGTTTTGGGGATAGTGATGGGGAGGGCTCTAAACAAATATAGGGGGTTTTGGTAACAGAGTCATTTTGACTGCCGTGACTCTTTCCAAAAATGAAATGCGATAGGTTCCGAAGTCGGGACACACATGCTGGATAGTTTGCAGTGAAGATGGAAGACAATTGTGGTGTAATATAAATGCCAAGATAGGGAATTTTATCAATTGACCATTGGAATGGGAAGGATCCTTGTGGTGTACTATTTCTAATACACTTCAGGTGGTGTACACAGTATCTAATACAGTGTGCACAGTTTGTGTACAGTGTGTACAACACAAAAAATACATCATGTCCGTAAGGCCACTGAGGAGAGGCAGACTCTCACAGGCCACTAAAAGAGGGCAAGCAGCCTCTGTGTCTACAGTCAACAGTGCTGGTTGTGGACATGGTGCATCCTCTGCAGGTGTTCGTGGGGCACGCTTGTCCTTTTTTTCTGCTGCTGGCCGTGTTATTGAGCCAGAGCATGCAGAAGAATTGGTGGAGTGGATAACAAAGCTGTCCTCATCCTCTTTCACCCAGGTCCATAGTAGTTTGCTTTCTTACGCAGCTGCCAAAGCGTTTAATTCCACCGGCTCCTTGTCCACAGTCACTACTTCCGTAGCCCCACCATCATGCATGGAGGAATCCCCATAATTATACGACCATATTGTCGTGTACATGCTGCTGGAGGATGCGCAGTGATTTGAAGGCTCCGATGTTGGTTCCCATGTTGAGGAAGGGAGTAACGTGAACCTAGAGAGAGGGGGTGCCCAAGAAGGACAAGAAACTGGCAGTCATGTTCCCCCAGCTGCAGCATACTGCCAAGTTTGCTCCAGTGACCAGGAGGGGGGGTTATGATGAGGTCACTTACTTTACTTGGGTGCCTGAATGAAGAGAGGAGGAGGCACAACTCCAATGAGGCAGGATGTCCTCTAGGGGGCTGCTTAAGGGCAGCCACCCTATTACATCAAACCGCAGGTGCATGGCACTGCTGACTCCCCACTGACTTTTAAAAGTTCTTTGGTGTGGGCCTTTTTTGACACATGTGCAGCAGATCGCACCGTTGATGTTTGCAACCTATGTCTGAAGTGGATCAAGCGTGGCTAGAACAGCAGCCTCTTGGGCATCACATGCTTGCCCAGACATATGATGCCATGCAGTCTGTTGGCAACAGCACTTGAAAGACACACATTAAAGGAAAAGGCGGACTTCTCCTTGCTCCTCTTAACGGATCTCCAACCCTACTATACCTCCAGTCCTCTCAAAAACCTGCACTGAGAGGAATGAAGGTATAACAATAGGTGTCCCAAATTGGTCAAATTGCTAGCACTGCAACTGCTGCCTTTTCAGTTGGTAGACTCTGCCCCCTTTCGTGAATTTGTGGAATGTGCTGTACCTCAGTGGCAGGTTCCAAAACACCATTTCTTTTCACAGAAGGCCATTCCGGCTCTCTACCGGTATTTGGAGGGCGATGTTTTTGGCCTCGTTGGACAGGACGGTCAGCAGTAAGGTTCATATTACCGCTGACTCATGGTCCAGCAGCCATAGGCAGGGACATTACCTTTCCTTGATAGCGCACTGGGTAACTCTGCTGGCAGCTGGGAAGGATGGAGAACAGGGTTCAGTGTTGTTGGAGCTTGTTCCGCCACCATGCCTCCAAAATGCTAGTGGTGATTCTGCCACAGCTCTCTCCTCCACCCCCTCCTCTTCTACTTCTTCTATGGCCTCTTCTGCAGATTTCTCCTCTAAACCAGCGGTGCTCCGTAAGCATTCAAGGGGCTACACAACAAGTCCGGCTAAAAGATGCCATGCGGTTCTTGAGTTGGTCTGCCTAGGGGACAGGAGCCACACTGGGGCAGAGATTCTGTCAGCTCTGTAGGGGAAGGCTCAGAGGTGGTTGACGCCATGCTAGCTTCAGCCAGGAATGGTTGTATGCGACAATGGCACCAACCTTATCTCTGCCCTCCAACAGGGACACTTGACCCATGTTCAATGTTTGGCACATGTCCTGAATTTGGTGGTGCAGCGGTTCTTGAACAGGTACCCAGGCTTACAGGATCTCCTGAGGCAGGCCAGAAAAGTCTGTGGTCATTTCCACTGGTCATACAATGCCAGTGCTCAGCTGGCTGACATTCAAAGGGAATGCAACCTGCCCACCAACTGCCTCATTTGTGACATGCCCACCAGGTGGAATCCAATGTTGGCAATGCTGCAGCAGCTGCACACGCAGAAGAGGGTCATCAATGAGTACCTGTGCGAGCATGGCACCAGGACAGGGTCAGGGGAGCTTGGCTTCTTTTCGTCATGCCAGTGGCTACTGATCAAGTGTCAGGGCTGGGCTCAGCCCTTCCTTCTCTGAGCTGGCCGCTCAGCTGTTGGCTAATTGCCAGCTCCTACGTCTTTCCACAGTTACCCAGCTGTTGATGATCCTGCTCGTCAGTCCTGCCTACTTAAGCCGTCCAGTCCAGAGGAGCTCTTACTTCGCCTTGGTCACATCACAAGAAACTATCTCCTGCGTTCCTATTTAAAGACTGCCTTTGCTGACATCCCTTCTGGCTCCAGATCCTGCTTGCTGTTCCACTACTTTGATGCCTGACTTCTGCTTGGCTGACTATCCGTACCGGTTACTGAACTTTGGCTATGTTTTGAATATGTTTGTTCTTTTTACTTTTATTATTAAACAAGTGTGATTTAACTGTACTTCTGTCTCGGTCTGATTTTATGGTTTCTGACATCAAGGATGCATGCACTGTCCAATCACAATTTGAGGAGGCCACAAGGGTGGTGAGTTGGGATGAGCTTCGTGTTCGAGTCAAACCCATATTCGACTCGAACATCGGCTGTTCGATCGTTTGCCGAATTGCGAACGATATGGGCCTTTTGCGCCAAATTCGTGTGGCGTGTCACGGCCCGTAATTCACTGCGGCATCGCAGTGCATTGCTGGCTGATGATTGGCCAAGCATACACTATGACCCGCATGCTTGGCCAATCACAGCACCGTCTGTAGAGAGAGCTGTAATTGGCCAAAGCCAGGGTGGCTTTGGCCAATTATGGCTCAGGGGGTTTAGAACACGCCCCACACTATATAAGTCCGCCTGCACGGCGGCCCTGTGTAGTGTGTTCTGGCTTGACAGAGAGATAGACAGAGAGAGAGACAGTGTCATTTGATTTAAGTTAGATAGATTAGGCAGGACAGTCAGTCAGTTATCTGCACTTACAGTGCATTGTGTATATATATATGCATCCCAGGTGTTGTGCATATATATATATATATATATATATATATATATACACTGTATTCAGTTTAGCTAGATCCGTTCCTGTTATCTTCCTACTGACAGGCAGGCTTGTGTTGTTACAGTATTTACAGCTACCTGAAGAAAATTGCTGATGTTCTTTTGATCCTATTAGTACCACAGTCAGGCAGCTAGACTATTTACAGTTAGTGTAGTGCATCCTCCTCACAGTGTTCAACTAAAGCTACAAGTTAGTTTAGTGTGAACTCTGCACAGTGTTCAGCTAAAGCTACAAGTTATGCCGCGTACACACGATCTGACTTTCTGGCATAGTTGGTCCGGCACACTTTCCGACGGACTTTGTCCGCCAGGTGCGCCGGACTTTAAAACGGACGGACTTGCCCACACACGACCGGACTTTCCGGCGGGCTAAGTCCGCCCGTCTTTCCGCCGGACTTTACTGCGGACTTTCAGAATGAACGAACTTGCCCACACACGGACAAGTCCGTTCATTTTGAACGTGACTCGGATGCGACAGGACTAGAAAAGGAAGTCAATCTTGCCGCTTTTATCGGCGAGATTGACATCTTGCGAGCCCCGTCGCGGGGCATACCAGGCCCTTAGGTCTGGTATGGATTATAAAGGGAAGCCCCTACGCTGAAAAAATGGTGTGGGGTCCCCCTAAAATCCAGACCCCGATCCGAGCACGCAGCCTGGCCGGTCAGGAAAGGGGGTGGGGACGAGCGAGTGCCCCCCCTCCTGAACCTTACCAGGCCGCATGCCCTCAACATGGGGGGTGGGTGCTTTGGGGGAGGGGGCGCCCTTTATAATCCATACCAGACCTAAGGGCCTGGTATGCACTGCGTTCGCCACAATAGGAAAATTTGTTTTTCCTATTGCAGCGAGCGCGAAATGCAATACCCTGCCCTTGCGTCGTATCTGGTCCGTTGGACCAGCATACAGACGAGCGGGCTTTCCGTCGGACCAGCACACAGACGAGTGGACTTTCCGCCAGAAACTGAGTCCGACGGAAAGATATAAAACATGTTTCAAATCTAGGTCCGGCGGGCTTTTGGGAAAAAGTCCGCCGGAAAAGTCCGCCGGAGCCTACACACGGTCGGATTGTTCGGCGGACTCTTGTCCGCCGGACTAAGTATGCCGGAAAGTCCGCTCGTGTGTACACGCCATTAGTGTAGTGCGTCCTCTTCACAGTGTTCAGCTAAAACTACAAGTTAGTGTAGTGCGTCCTCTAAACAGTGTTCAGCTAAAGCTACAAGTTAGTGTAGTGCATAGTGTTCAGCTAAAGCTACAAGTTAGTGTAGTGCGTCCTCCTCACAGTATTTAGCTAAAGCTACAAGTTAGTGTAGTACGTCCTCCTCACAGTGTTCAGCTAAAGCTACAAGTTAGTTTAGTGTGACCTCTGCAAGTGTTCAGCTTAACCTGCAAGTTAGTGTAGTGCGTCCTCCTCACAGTGTTCAGCTAAAGCTACAAGTTAGTGTAGTGCGTCCTCTGAACAGTGTTCAGCTAAAGCTACAAGTTAGTTTAGTGTGACCTCTGCACAGTGTTCAGCTAAAGCTACAAGTTAGTGTAGTGTGTCCTCCTCACAGTGTTCAGCTAAAGCTACAAGTTAGTTAAGTGTGACCTCTGCACAGTGTTCAGCTAAAGCTACAAGTTAGTGTAGTGCATCCTCCTCACAGTGTTCAGCTAAAGCTACAAGTTAGTGTAGTGCGTCCTCCTCACAGTGTTCAGCTAAAACTACAAGTTAGTGTAGTGCGTCCTCTGAACAGTGTTCAGCTAAAGCTAAAAGTTAGTGTAGTGCACAGTGTTCAGCTAAAGCTAAAAGTTAGTGTAGTGCGTCCTCCTCACAGTGTTCAGCTCAAGCTACAAGTTAGTGCAGTGCGTCCTCCTCACAGTGTTCAGCTAAAGCTACAAGTTAGTTTAGTGTGACCTCTGCACAGTGTTCAGCTAAAGCTACAAGTTAGTGTAGTGCGTCCTCCTCACAGTGTTCAGCTAAAGCTACAAGTTAGTTAAGTGTGACCTCTGCACAGTGTTCAGCTAAAGCTACAAGTTAGTGTAGTGCGTCCTCTGAACAGTGTTCAGCTAAAGCTACAAGTTAGTGCAGTGCGTCTTCTGAACAGTGTTCAGCTAAAGCTACAAGTTAGTTTAGTGTGACCTCTGCACAGTGTTCAGATAAAGCAACAAGTTAGTGTAGTACGTCCTCTGAACAGTGTTCAGCTAAAGCTACAAGTTAGTTAAGTGTGACCTCTGCACAGTGTTCAGCTAAAACTACAAGTTAGTGTAGTGTGTCTTCTGAACAGTGTTTAACTAAAGCTACAAGTTAGTTTAGTGTGACCTCTGCACAGTGTTCAGCTAAAGCTACAAGTCAGTGTAGTGCGTCCTCAGAACAGTGTTCAGCTAAAGCTACAAGTTAGTGTAGTGCATCCTCTGAACAGTGTTCAGCTAAAGCTACAAGTTAGTTTAGTGTGACCTCTGCACAGTGTTCAGCTAAAGCTACAAGTTAGTGTAGTGCGTCCTCCTCACAGTGTTCAGCTAAAGCTACAAGTTAGTGTAGTGCGTCCTCCTCACAGTGTTCAGCTAAAGCTACAAGTTAGTGTAGTGCATCCTCTGAACAGTGTTCAGCTAAAGCTACAAGTTAGTTTAGTGTGACCTCTGCACAGTGTTCAGCTAAAGCTGCGTCCTCTGAGCAGTGTTCAGCTAAAGCTACAAGTTAGTGTAGTGTGACCTCTGCACAGTGTTCAGCTAAAGCTACAAGTTAGTGTAGTGCGTCCTCTGAGCAGTGTTCAGCTAAAGCTACAAGTTAGTGTAGTGCGACCTCTGCACAGTGTTCAGCTAAAGCTACCTGTAGAAGGTTGGTGGTGTTTTCCTGATCCTATCACTACTGCAGGCAGCTAAATTATTTAAACGTTAGTGTAGTGCGACCTCTGCACAGTGTTCAGCTAAAACTACCTGTAGAAGGTTGGTGGTGTTTTCCTGATCCTATCACTACCGCAGGCAGCTAAATTATTTACACGTTAGTGTAGTGCGACCTGTCATGAAGATCCTGCCAGTAACCGGCGATCCAGGCGCACGGGAACCCGGTCACGGGTCCCACTGCGCATGCGCGTGCGTTCACGGGTGCGGTCACACATGGGCACGCGCGCACGCACTCCCGCTGGTGTCAGGCGGGCTATTTAAACCGGTCTGTCCCACTCTATCCCCGCTGTCTGCTCTACAGCGTTCCGTGTGCTGCAAGTTAGTGTAGTGCGTCCTCCTCACAGTGTTCAGCTAAAGCTACAAGTTAGTGTAGTGCGTCCTCTGAACAGTGTTCAGCTAAAGCTACAAGTTAGTTTAGTGTCACCTCTGCACAGTGTTCAGCTAAAGCTACAAGTTAGTGTAGTGCGTCCTCCTCACAGTGTTCAGCTAAAGCTACAAGTTAGTTAAGTGTGACCTCTGCACAGTGTTCAGCTAAAGCTACAAGTTAGTGTAGTGCATCCTCCTCACAGTGTTCAGCTAAAGCTACAAGTTAGTGTAGTGCGTCCTCCTCACAGTGTTCAGCTAAAACTACAAGTTAGTGTAGTGCGTCCTCTGAACAGTGTTCAGCTAAAGCTAAAAGTTAGTGTAGTGCACAGTGTTCAGCTAAAGCTAAAAGTTAGTGTAGTGCGTCCTCCTCACAGTGTTCAGCTCAAGCTACAAGTTAGTGCAGTGCGTCCTCCTCACAGTGTTCAGCTAAAGCTACAAGTTAGTTTAGTGTGACCTCTGCACAGTGTTCAGCTAAAGCTACAAGTTAGTTTAGTGCGTCCTCCTCACAGTGTTCAGCTAAAGCTACGAGTTAGTGTAGTGCGTCCTCTGAACAGTGTTCAGCTAAAGCTACAAGTTAGTGCAGTGCGTCTTCTGAACAGTGTTCAGCTAAAGCTACAAGTTAGTTTAGTGTGACCGCTGCACAGTGTTCAGATAAAGCAACAAGTTAGTGTAGTACGTCCTCTGAACAGTGTTCAGCTAAAGCTACAAGTTAGTCAAGTGTGACCTCTGCACAGTGTTCAGCTAAAGCTACAAGTTAGTGTAGTGTGTCTTCTGAACAGTGTTTAACTAAAGCTACAAGTTAGTTTAGTGTGACCTCTGCACAGTGTTCAGCTAAAGCTACAAGTCAGTGTAGTGCGTCCTCAGAACAGTGTTCAGCTAAAGCTACAAGTTAGTGTAGTGCATCCTCTGAACAGTGTTCAGCTAAAGCTACAAGTTAGTTTAGTGTGACCTCTGCACAGTGTTCAGCTAAAGCTACAAGTTAGTGTAGTGCGTCCTCCTCACAGTGTTCAGCTAAAGCTACAAGTTAGTGTAGTGCGTCCTCCTCACAGTGTTCAGCTAAAGCTACAAGTTAGTGTAGTGCATCCTCTGAACAGTGTTCAGCTAAAGCTACAAGTTAGTTTAGTGTGACCTCTGCACAGTGTTCAGCTAAAGCTGCATCCTCTGAGCAGTGTTCAGCTAAAGCTACAAGTTAGTGTAGTGTGACCTCTGCACAGTGTTCAGCTAAAGCTACAAGTTAGTGTAGTGCTTCCTCTGAGCAGTGTTCAGCTAAAGCTACAAGTTAGTGTAGTGCGACCTCTGCACAGTGTTCAGCTAAAGCTACCTGTAGAAGGTTGGTGGTGTTTTCCTGATCCTATCACTACTGCAGGCAGCTAAATTATTTAAACGTTAGTGTAGTGCGACCTCTGCACAGTGTTCAGCTAAAACTACCTGTAGAAGGTTGGTGGTGTTTTCCTGATCCTATCACTACCGCAGGCAGCTAAATTATTTACACGTTAGTGTAGTGCGACCTGTCATGAAGATCCTGCCAGTAACCGGCGATCCAGGCGCACGGGAACCTGGTCACGGCACCCACTGCGCATGCGCGCACGTTCACGGGTGCGGTCACACACGGGCACGCACGCGCGCACTCCCGCTGGTGTCAGGCGGGCTATTTAAACCGGTCTGTCCCACTCTATCCCCGCTGTCTGCTCTACAGCGTTCCGTGTGCTTAACCTGATCTGATCTGTGTATCCTGTTATCTGACCCGGCTTCCTGTTTGACCATCCTGCTATCCCCCTGCACCAGACCCTCTTGGCTTGCCTGACCATCCCTCTGTATTATCCCTGGTACCTCTGCTGCCTGACTGATACCGACCACCGGCTTGTTGACTTTCCCGCTGTGTATACCAGCATCCAGTCTACTACCTGCTGCTTGTTCCAGTCCAGCGTTCCAGTCTCCTACCTGCTGTTTGTTCCTGGTTCCAGTCCAGCGTTCCAGGCTCCTACCTACTGCTTGTTCCAGTCCAGCGTTCCAGTCTACTACCTGCTGCTTGTTCCAGTCTGGCGTTCCAGTCTACTACCTGCTGCTTGTTCCAGTCCAGCGTTCCAGGCTCCTATCTGTTGCTTGTTCCAGTCCAGCGTTCCAGGCTCCTACCTGCTGTTTGTTCCTGGTTCCAGTCCAGCGCTCCACTGTCCGGCTTGCTTACCTGCTGGGTTCCTGGTCTTCCCTGCATTCCAGTCTCAGTCTTCAGTCTTCTCTTCGGCTTCAGGTTCCAGAGGGTGCCACCACTACTGAATTTCCAGCGACTGTTGATCCTGCCAGGCACCCATACCACTCTTCACTCCTGGCCCTCTGTCTCCATTCCAGGGGAACGGGAGTGGGAGCTGTAAGGGAGGTCTTTCTCTGCACTTCAGGCTCAAAACCTACCAGGTACGTGACAGTAGCAGACAGCCATGTCTGAGCCTGAGCAGGGAACGTCTCCCATGGAGGAACTTTGTGCACACCTGGCAGGATTGACTGAAGCAGTCAAGAATCTACAGCAAGGATACACCAGGCTGGAGGAACGAGTGCTAACTTTGTCTAATCCCATTGGGGTCCAGGGGGCTCCTTCTGCTCCTGCTCCTTCAGTCGGGCCTTCCTCAATGGTGGTGATGCTTCCTCCAGAACCCAAGGTCCCTACACCTGAACGTTTCTCTGGGAATCGCCATAAGTTCAGGGCCTTCCGCAACTCCTGTGAATTATTTTTTGCTCTTCAGCCACATACCTTTTCCCTGGAGGCTACCAAGGTGGGCTACGTAATTTCTCTGCTTTCTGGTGACCCCCAAACCTGGGCCCATCGCCTCTTGGAGCAAAAGGACATATCCCTGACTAATCTCTCCACCTTCCTTGACGCATTGGGTCAGTTGTATGATGACCCCCAGCTGTCCGTGACTGCGGAGATGGCTCTGCATACCTTTCAACAGGGTCGCAGGGCAGCAGAGGACTATGTGGCTGAATTCAGGAAGTGGAGTGCGGACACTAATTGGAATGATGCGGCTCTCCGCTATCAGTTTCGGATGGGGCTTTCTGACTCTCTGAAGGATGAATTGGCCAGGGTGGGTACACCACAGACTTTAAATGCCTTAATCGATCTAGCCATCCAGATCGATCGACGCCTACGAGAGCGTAGGTCTGAGAGAGCTATGGGATCTTCTCGTCCAACTTGGGTTACCCCTAAGGTTCCCCATCACTCGTCACCAACACCACCTACCTCCATGTTTAACTTACCTGAGCCAATGCATTTAGGAGTCCTGCGGCCTTCTCTCACCCAGGAGGAACGACAACGTCGTCGAGCAAATAATTTGTGCCTGTATTGCGGGGAACCTGGGCACTATTTCAGGAACTGTCCCCTTAAACTCCGTAAGTGCTTATCTCTATCTACTGACTATGTTACACCTCTGGTTAAGAATACCACTCACCTTGCTCTCCTTCTCCTGCTACAGCTTCCAGGAAGGACTCTGCAAATAACCGCCATTATTGATTCCGGAGCTTGCAGCTGTTTCATGGATTCTCTTTTTGCTACCCAACACCAGATACCTTTGTTGCCTAAAGCCCATGGACTCTCCATCCATCTAGCTGATGGAACCGCTATCAAACCTGGACCTGTTACTCAGGAGACTATCCCAATACCCGTTTCCATTTCCAACGCCCATCAAGAACAGCTATGCCTGGATATTATCGCTTCACCCCTGTTTCCCATAATCCTCGGCATGCCATGGTTACAGGCTCACAATTCGGACATTAATTGGATCACGGGTGAGGTTACCTTCCCTTCTTCTTATTGCCAGCAGTTCTGCAGAACTCAGAATGCTCAGGAGAACCCTACTCTGCTCTGCCTTGATACAGATCCCAGTCTACATCCGTCCATCCCTTCTGCCTATCATGACTTCTTGGATGTATTTAGTAAGCAGAGGGCAGAGGTGTTACCCCCTCACTGGGCCTATGACTGTCCCATCGAGTTACTTCCCGGTGCTGAAATTCCTTTTGGCAGAATCTTCCCTTTAACTGAAGTTCTCATATATTGATGAGAACCTTAAAAAAGGCTTAATTCGTCCATCCACGTCTCCCGCAGGTGCAGGCATCTACTTTGTGCAGAAAAAAGATAAGACCCTCAGACCTTGTGTGGATTACCGCAAACTAAATAAGATCACTGTGAAGAATCTGTACCCTCTCCCCCTGGTGCCAGAGTTGTTCCAAAGACTGGGGACGGCCACCATATTCACCAAACTTGATCTCCGCGGGGCCTACAATTTAGTTCGTATTAGGGACGGAGACGAACGGAAGACCGCCTTTCGTACCCGCTATGGACATTTTGAGTACCTCGTGATGCCTTTTGGCCTGTGCAATGCCCCTGCTACATTTCAGTACTTTATCAATGATGTGTTATGTGACTTTCTAGACCTGTTTGTTATCGTCTATTTAGACGACATATTAATTTTTTCTTGTTCCCTTGAATCCCATCGCAGGCACGTCAGAAGTGTGTTGGGCCGGCTTCGACAACACGGCCTATATGCAAAGGCTGAAAAATGTGAATTTGAAAAGGAAAGTATTTTATTTTTGGGGTTAGTCATTTCCAGTAAGGGCATTAAGATGGACCCTCAAAAGGTCACTGCAGTCCTAGATTGGCCAGTCCCGACAGACAAAAAAGGAATCCAGCGATTCGTTGGATTCGCTAATTTTTACCATAATTTATTAAAGGGTTCTCAGCCATCATTACACCCATCACACAACTAACTAAACAAGGTACACGCTTCCATTGGTCTGCTGAAGCCCAAAAGGCTTTTGAGACTCTCAAGGGCCTTTTTACTTCCGCCTCTGTACTAGGGATGAGCTTCGAGTTCGAGTCGAACTCATGTTCTACTCGAACATTGGCTGTTCGCAAGTTCGCCGAACAGCGAACAATTTGGGGTGTTCGCAGCAAATTCGAATGCCGCGGAACACCCTTTAAAAGTCTATGGGAGAAATCAAAAGTGCTAATTTTAAAGGCTTATATGCAAGTTATTGTCATAAAAAGTGTTTGGGGACCCGGGTCCTGCCTCAGGGGACATGGATCAATGCAAAAAAAAGTTTTAAAAACGGACGTTTTTTCAGGAGCAGTGATTTTATTAATGCTTAAAGTCAAACAATAAAAGTGTAATATCCCTTTAAATTTCGTACCTGGGGGGTGTCTATAGTATGCCTGTAAAGGGGCGCATGTTTCCTGTGTTTAGAACAGTCTGACAGCAAAATGACATTTGGAAGGAAAAAACTCATTTAAAACTACCCGCGGCTATTGCATTGCCGACAATACACATAGAAGTTCATTGATAAAAACGGCATGGGAATTCCCCACAGGGCAACCCCGAACCAAAATAATAAAAAAAAAATGATGTGGGGGTCCCCCTAAATTCCATACAAGGCCCTTCAGGTCTGGTATGGATATTAAGGGGAACCCGAGCCAAAATTTAAAAAAAAAATTGACGTGGGGTTCCCCCTAAATTCCATACCAGACCCTTCAGGTCTGGTATGGATTTTAAGGGGAACCCCGCGCCAAAAAAAAAAAAAAAAACGGCGTGGGGTCCCCCTAAAAATCCATACCAGACCCTTATCCGAGCACGCAACCTGGCAGGCCGCAGGAAAAGAGGGGGGGACGAGAGTGCGGCCCCCCCCCCCTCCTGAACCGTACCAGGCCACATGCCCTCAACATTGGGAGGGTGCTTTGGGGTAGCCCCCCAAAACACCTTGTCCCCATGTTGATGAAGACAAGGGCCTCATCCCCACAACCGTGGCCGGTGGTTGTGGGGGTCTGCGGGCGGGGGGCTTATCGGAATCTGGAAGCCCCCTTTAACAAGGGGACCCCCAGATCCCGGCCCCCCCCCCTGTGTGAAATGGTAAGGGGGTACTTACCCCTACCATTTCACTAAAAAACTGTCAAAAATGTTAAAAATGACAAGAGACAGTTTTTGACAATTCCTTTATTTAAATGCTTCTTCTTTCTTCCTTCATCTTCTTCTTCTTCTGGTTCTTCTGGCTCTTCTGGTTCTTCCTCCGGCGTTCTCGTCCAGCATCTCCTCCGCGGCGTCTTCTATCTTCTTCTCCTCGGGCCGCTCCGCACCCATGGCATGAGGGGGGAGGCTCCCGCTCTTCTCTTCATCTTCTTCTTCATCTTCATCTTCTTCTTCATCTTCTTCTTCTTCTTCTTCTTCTTCTCTTCTTCATCTCTTCTTCCTTCTTCATTTCTTCTGCGGGCCGCTCCGCATCCATGCATGCATGGAGGGAGGCTCCCGCTGTGTGACGGCGTCTCTTCGTCTGACGGTTCTTAAATAACGGGGGGCGGGGCCATCCGGTGACCCCGCCCCCCTCTGACGCACGGTGAATTGACGGGACTTCCCTGTGACGTCACGGGGAATGCCACAGGGAAGTCCCGTCATGTCCCGTGCGTCAGAGGGGGGCGGGGTCACCGGGTGGCCCCGCCCCCCGTTATTTAAGAACCGTCAGACGAAGAGACGCCGTCACACAGCGGGAGCCTCCCTCCATGCATGCATGGATGCGGAGCGGCCCGCAGAAGAAATGAAGAAGGAAGAAGAGATGAAGAAGAGAAGAAGAAGAAGAAGAAGAAGAAGATGAAGAAGAAGATGAAGATGAAGAAGAAGATGAAGAGAAGAGCGGGAGCCTCCCCCCTCATGCCATGGGTGCGGAGCGGCCCGAGGAGAAGAAGATAGAAGACGCCGCGGAGGAGATGCTGGACGAGAACGCCGGAGGAAGAACCAGAAGAGCCAGAAGAACCAGAAGAAGAAGAAGATGAAGGAAGAAAGAAGAAGCATTTAAATAAAGGAATTGTCAAAAACTGTCTCTTGTCATTTTTAACATTTTTGACAGTTTTTTAGTGAAATGGTAGGGGTAAGTACCCCCTTACCATTTCACACAGGGGGGGGGGCCGGGATCTGGGGGTCCCCTTGTTAAAGGGGGCTTCCAGATTCCGATAAGCCCCCCGCCCGCAGACCCCCACAACCACCGGCCACGGTTGTGGGGATGAGGCCCTTGTCTTCATCAACATGGGGACAAGGTGCTTTGGGGGGCTACCCCAAAGCACCCTCCCAATGTTGAGGGCATGTGGCCTGGTATGGTTCAGGAGGGGGGGGGGCCGCACTCTCGCCCCCCCCTCTTTTCCTGCGGCCTGCCAGGTTGCGTGCTCGGATAAGGGTCTGGTATGGATTTTTAGGGGGACCCCACGCCGTTTTTTTTTTTTTTTTGGGCGCGGGGTTCCCCTTAAAATCCATACCAGACCTGAAGGGTCTGGTATGGAATTTAGGGGGAACCCCACGTCAATTTTTTTTTTAAATTTTGGCTGGGGTTCCCCTTAATATCCATACCAGACCTGAAGGGCCTTGTATGGAATTTAGGGGGACTCCCACATCATTTTTTTTTTTTAATTTTGGTTCGGGGTTGCCCTGTGGGGAATTCCCATGCCGTTTTTATCAATGAACTTCTATGTGTATTGTCGGCAATGCAATAGCCGCGGTAGTTTTAAATGAGTTTTTTCCTTCAAAATGTCATTTTGCTGTCAGACTGTTCTAAACACGGGAAACATGCGCCCCTTTACAGGCATACTATAGACACCCCCCAGGTACGAAATTTAAAGGGATATTACACTTTTATTGTTTGACTTTAAGCATTATTAAAATCACTGCTCCTGAAAAAACGGCCGTTTTTAAAACTTTTTTTTGCATTGATCCATGTCCCCTGGGGCAGGACCCAGGTCCCCAAACACTTTTATTGACAATAACTTGCATATTAGCCTTTAAAATTAGCACTTTTGATTATTCATGTTCGTGTCCCATAGACTTTAACGGTGTTCGCGTGTTCGAACGAATTTTTTTCCTGTTCGCATGTTCTGGTGCGAACCGAACAGGGAGGTGTTCGGCTCATCCCTACTCTGTACTAAAGCATCCAGATTCCTCTCTGCCATTCATACTAGAGGTGGACGCATCTGAAATTGCAGTAGGGGCAGTGCTGTCCCAAAGACAGGGAACTAAGACCCTGCTGCATCCTGTGGCCTTCTTTTCTCGTAAATTGTCCACGGCAGAGAGAAATTATGATGTAGGTGACAGAGAGTTGTTGGCAATCAAGTCAGCATTGGAGGAGTGGCGCTATCTGTTGGAGGGTGCCGCTCATCCAGTCTTAATTTTTACAGATCATAAGAACCTGGAGTATTTGAGATCTGCAAATAGGTTGAAGCCACGTCAGGCCAGGTGGGCTCTCTTTTTCTCCAGGTTCTCTTTTCATGTCACTTACCGCCCTGGCTCCAAAAATACCAAACCTGACGCGCTATCAAGGATGTTTCACAAGTCCCAAGAGATTTCCCCTCCAGACACCATTCTGTCCCCGAGAATTTTCTTTTACTTCAGGGAAACCTGCTTCCCCAGATTAAGCAGGCTTCCGCAGGATTGGGATCTTCCATTAAGGCAGAACTCCAAGTTAAGGATGGGTTACTGTGGCATGAGAATAGGATCTTTATACCTATAACACTACGAGTTGCAGTACTAGATCTCTGTCATGATCATGCATTGGCTGGGCATTTTGGCGTGGCTAAGACCACTGATCTGGTACAGCGTACCTTCTGGTGGCCTCAGCTACACGAAGATT